>CM035797.1:35574239-35697605 GCA_020466265.1 Siphamia tubifer
TGTAAACGCGTACAATGACGACTACATACGTTTCCCAACAACAGCGACGACAGCAAAGGGGTCACGTTGGTCGGGGGAAGAAGTGGATTGTTTGGTACAGATTTGGGCAGAGGACGGAATCTAACAGCAATTGGATAAGACGCACAAAAATACAGAGGTGGAGACATGCATATGACGTCTATCAACGTGACGAGGTATACTTTGGAAACAACTGGGCCTGAGTGCAGATGGGCTACATTTGTAAATAAACAAACACACAAACAAAACAAAGCTGAACTAACATATGACTAAACACAATTACATCAGAACTGATCTAGGAATAATTTAAAACAAAATTAGCAATGTTTGTGACTGACTACATGCGTGGAGAGGGAGGGTAGGCCGTCACTATGGCGGACATGTGGGGTGGGAATCGCCTATCGTTGTTAAATTTTGTGTGTGTGTGTATTTTTGATACGTACATGCATCCTGTATTTTCTTATGTTCTAATAGAGACTGACGATGCTGGAGGTGAAGGTGGGCTCAGTGCTTATGTGGCCAGTTTAGAAAAAGACGAAATAAACAATGGAGTTGCTTAATAATGTTACAATAGGAAATACTGGTAGAATGTGGTAGCATCAAATGCATATACACGTAGTTAATTCACAGTTAATTCAGATCTAAAATGCTTTCCCACATCTTTGTGATTAAGTCTCTTGGCTCCGGTCATGGTGAAGAGTTCTCGGGGAGGGGAGCTGCCTAAAAACGGGCTTCAGATGGTACGTTTATGTTTGTGTCGGTGTCGGCTTGACATATTGTCCCTGGGTGAGATCTTTTTCTGGTGATGTCACATGGCCTGCCTGGTGCTAAACCAACCCTCCTACTTCAAGCACATCAAACAGTCATAGAGGGAAAAAATGACCACATAAAGGAGTAAGTGCAGTTTCAATTTGTCACTTTTTCCAGCCACCATAATTTCGTCTGTCTTTTCAGTGTGGTCGGCAAGTTATTTTAATGGCAGACGTGCATTAACAAAGGTCTTTTATTGCCTATTGACTTGTCATTAAGAGTTGTTTTGACTGGATGTGAAAGTCATCATGTAAATGTGTGATTTGTTTGATAACGTTGGTTTGAGTGGTAAGCTTTAACTAGACTGAAGAATCTCGTTTTTTGCTTTTTGCTGAACAGTAGTGTTTCGTGTGGCCTTTGTAGATGTGTAAAGTGGTGATGATGTTAATTAATTTTATGAGGAAGTATGTTCTTGTGCATTGCCTGCTCTACTTTTCTGAACTGCAAGTTAAACAACCATTTAAAAGCGTCACAGAGGGCACACAGTAATTTTCTGTTTGGTACCAGATATGATGAAAAGTCCAAGAAGTGAAGTAGTCTAATTTTAATATAAAGAATCTTAAACAATTTGACTTACATTTTTATCGGAACTAAAGGTGACATTGGCATTCTGTATGTGCAAACCTCCTTCTTTGTTTGTTTGTTTTTTTTTAACCATTACTCTTACCATATTTGTTAAAGAAAGCCAGCGACACGAAAAAGTACACAGAGCAGATAAAAAAGAACACCTCCAAAAACCTTGAAAATAAAACTAATGTCTACAAGTCAATTAGTGTTATAAGTAAGTAAGTAGATCTTAGAAAAAATAATTTTGATCCTTTCCAGACCGATTCATCATGTGCCCAGAATGACTTTAGTTCTAACGGTGTTACTGAAATGTGCCAAAAATCTTCCTAAGTTTTAGATTGAAAAGAACAAACAAAATTCAGATAGTGTAGGGGGGACTGGGGACAGTGGAAACACAGGTTTGTTTTAACACTTGTAATTGTTCCAAACAGGAACAACTTTGGACTAACCTAATTCACTCTGCGCATGCTTAGTTTAGTCCTTGAGAACTTCTAGCCACGTCCACATTTATGAGGGAAACCTTAATTTTGTGGTGAGTGATAATAGTTCATGGAAAAATAATTTTTTTTTTTTACTTCAATTTTTTTTTTTTTTTATGATTCAGTTTGTAGCTTGACTCATGATAAATCACACTGACCATCATATCCATTAACTATATTTAATTGTAAAAAAAAAAAAAAAAAAATGAGGCTACATGCTAACATATGCTAGTACTCACTAGTGAGGCTACATGCTAAAAGATGCTAGCCCTCACCAGTTAGCAAAACACAGAAGCTCTGAGTCCGCTTTGACAAAGTGCCGTTGAAGTGTGGACGCATTTGCTTGAGGTGATGTAGCAAACACGGCAATGCTAGGCTAATGCTAATGCTAATTTGGCATGCACACACACTTTTGTCTGCCTTATGCGGCGTAAAATTGTCTCAAACTTCCGACATGTCTTGTTTTTTTTTTTAATGGATGCTCCTACTTTCTTCCATGACAGTCGAGCTCATAGACATGGTTGAGTAAACTGTGCTGCCGAACATCTGTGACATGTTCAGACAGACAGTAGCCGACATCGGTTCAAATAGTCCGTAGTGCAGTAGAAGTAAGAGGAAAAAATAAAAATACTCCACGAAAGTACAGATACCACATTTTAATACTTAAGTACAATACTGTGCTTATTCTACTTCATTACTATACATCTCTGCTAAAAAAGTACTGGGTGTGGACACAAAAATAAACTGTCCCTCAATACTGAAGGTCACCACAAACTCCAATAAGCTAAAACAAATCTCTGCAGGACGGTCATTTCCTTCCACTGTGTTTCCTAAACATCCCACGCTGCACGCTCTGGCTGCATCTGGTAGACTAGAACTAGCTTTTGTTGATGTAGGACAGCATCTTCTGTGGGTTTTACAAAACATGGTACAGGGTTCATATGTTTTTGAAAAAAAACCTGGAAAAGTTTTGGAATTTGAAAAATGCAAATTCCAGGCCTGGAAAGGTTTTGAAAAAGTAAAAAAGACCCAGAAAGTTTTGGAAAAGTCATGGATTTTTTTTTTTTTTTTTTACACAGCATAATATGTGATTAGTAATAATAATAAAAATAGTTTAAATGAGTGAATAAAAACTTTATTTAACATCATCTTAACCATAACGTTCTATTCACTCACTTCTCATGAAGTCAATATGGACTGAAATCTAACTGAAAATAAATTTAAGTGTCTATTTAATAAAGTCTGGCTTCACTCAGACGTGTACATAAATGTTAATTTAATCTTGAACCACAAATTATTATTCATTTTATTGTTAAACCTCTGAGGGTAAACTTTAACATAACACTTTAACTTTTAATTCTTATTGTTTAAAGTCGACTTGTATTTTTAAGAGTATGTAGTCTTGGACATTTTCCAAAAGGTATTGGTTAAAGTGTGTGTGAACCCTGATGGTAATCAAAATGGTAATAATAATAATAATAATTGTTGGAATTTTATCTATTGTGTCCAACCTTAACTCTAGGGATGAGCTCATTTCCTCCTACAAGCTGAGACCTTGACATGTCTAGTATAAAAGTACAACGTGCAGCCTTACTGAAACTACCCAGGGTCATATGTAACTTAGGAAAAATATTGTTTTTAGAAGTGATAATAAATGTAGAGGTAAATTGATGGTAGGTTTTCAAAGGTCTGTTTGTACTAGTGTTTTGGTCTATAGCAGTGCTTCTCAAATCCGGTCCTCGTGGCCCAGTGTCCTGCATGGTTTACATATTGCCCTTTTTTAAAAAAAAAAAAATTTTTAAATAAAAACTAATTAAATAGTTACAAAAATGTAAATGAAAACAAATAAAAAAAAAAAAATTTAAAAAGTAAAAAAATTAATAAAAATAGTTTTGAATAAAAAAAAAACATAAATTAAATTAAAATATAAAAAAAAATCTCCCTCTTTTTTTGAAATGAAAAATTAAATACATATATTTTTTTGAAAAATTAAAAGGATTTAAATGAACAAAAATGTAAAAATGAAACCATTTTAAGATGTTTTTAATATTAAAAGAATTAAGAATGAATTACATTTTTAAAAAATTCATGAAAAACAATAAATAAAAAACAAAAATACCTCCCTCTTCCATCACAACTGGAAGCCATTACATCATGATTAGGCTTCTGAAGAACTGATCAATTATTGAACAAGGTGCGATAGAAGAGGGACATAACTAAAACCTGCAGGACAGTGGGCCACGAGGACCGGATTTGAGAACTACTAGTGTATCATGTGAAAATAAGTGATTGATATGAACACGTCTGTATTTATTTTAATGACACTTAGTAGTGTATTACATATTTAATTTGTGCAGGTGTTGACTTTTGGTAGCCCCATGTGACTCATACTGTGAATTTCTTTGATAATAAGGTAATAGTTAAACACATGTTGAATCATTCTATCATGCGTTGCTACTGAAAACCTGTAGGACGACAAAACAAATGGAACCACACATGTTACCTGGCAGCCACACAAAAAATGGGAAATAACTAGTGTGTTTTTACCTCTAGTATTCATTAATTTTCTCTTTATTATCCTATTTATCAGTTGAATTGCAAACATGACACAGAGGTACTGTAGATGTAATGTTATTTTCCAGAGCTCTTACAGAATCGCGAGACACCTTTCCGACTCTCAGATGTTTATGCATGGCTCTATAAGTCTGAGCTTCTCACTTATGTTAAGGCAGCTTGTCTTAACACATGTCTGTAAGTCGCTGCATAATAGACAGTGATGTCAGAGCTGCAAGTGGGAGTTGGCATAAATTAGATAAACACATAACAATAGAACTTCCTCCACAGTAACCATACTTCAGGGCCTAATTTAAAAGGCGCATACAACAGTCAAGTCCCCTTGTTTTATCGCACTATGGCGTCAGCATATTTCAAAGTTTCAAGAAATGTGTGTATGTATATATATATATATATATATATATATATACAACAACAACAACAAAAATTGTACTTCCTCAGTTACTTAAGTTCACTCTCCTCAGACGGCTCTGCCCCATCATCATACTTGAGCAGATATTTGTCTGTTTTGCTGCTGGCATTGAGATTTGATCAATTCCTATCTTTACTATATGTGAACTTTGAAAAATGTCTGTTGCATAACCTCGTGTATTTACCAAATATGAATGTCTCGTCTTATGTCATTGTCTGAACCCGCTTTATCCTCACTAGGGTCGCAGGGGTCACTGGGGGCCTAATCCAGCTACAATGGGTGAAGGCGGGGTACACCCTGTATGAGTCTCCAGTTCATCTCAGGGCTGAACATATATAGACAAACAATCACTGTCACATTCACACCTATGGACAATTTAGATTAACCAGTTAACCTATCAGTGCATGTGTTTGGAGAAAATCCACGCAGACACAGGGAGAACATGCAAACTCCACACAAAAAGGCCTGGTGTGGGAATCGAACCAGGGTCCCTCTGTCTGTGAGGCACGAGTGCGAACCACTGCACCACCAAATATCAATGTAATATGCACAAATCATATATTTTAACTTTGCTGTTAACAGGAGCAGACAGCTACTACTTCACTAGATATAAAATAATAAATGCAAAGAATATATTTTTTTGTAAATAGTTAATGGTGTGTGTGTGTGTGTGTGTGCATCTGATGTTTTTCTGACATGTAAGAATGATGCTTTACTTAAAAGCTTTAAATAAAAGATCGATCATGAAAATCCTCATTAGTTCCAGAATGATGAGCAAAACCATTTTCAGTTAACTACCACACTAATAACATGTCACCATAATATTCTATTAACATTGCTTTATGAGCCATATATATATATATATATATATATATATATATATATATATATATATATATATATATATATATATTAGTCATACAGTGAATAATTCCACATTTCAGGGAGTTGCGTAACAGTAAACAAAGTTGAGTTTAAACAAAGGGTTAGTTTGTTTTTTCCTCCCTTTACTGTTACATTTGACTGTGGCTATTCTTTCTGCACTCGCCACCCCGTAAGCTGATTCACAGATCAAAGGTCGACAGCACACAGCTGACTCAGTGACGGCTAATCTCTGATCTGACTCAATTCTACGTTGCTAACAGATTGATGAGTGCTCTTTGTCTCTCTGTTTTTCTTTATCTCCACTAAACCGTGTTCTCCTTTGCACGTGTTACAGTTAAACAGCTGGCCTGTCACGTAGGTAAGATGTTACAACACCGTCTGTAATCCGTCGCCACGGCGTTTCCATAAGTTTATTTTCTCTAACTTGCCCTGTGGTGTTTGTATATAGGGTTATTGGGTCAAACTGTTCTCCAGACCTCGGCAGGGGTACGTCTGGAGTCACATGTTCTCCTGGCCCTGTTTTGCTGGCCTAAATGGAGCTCAGATCTGAGTAGAGGTGAGCTGGGATGAGGTACTGATGTTGAGTGCAGCCAGCCGTCCTGTCAATGTGGTTAGCTACTATTGGCCGGCGCTAGGCTGGCTGTGCCGGGGCCCGACTGCTGGCTCATCGCCCTCGTTACAGGGGTGGGGCTGTTTCACTGCTCAGCGCTGACCTTCATTCTGATTTATGAGTTCCTCCATATGCTCTGTTTCCCTCTCCTCCCTTTTTTCCTTCTATCCGTGCAGTAGATCACAACTTGCCTCCAGCTGTACCTCACACTCCCCCAAAACACAAGCAGAGCCTTCCTGTGTCCACCGCTGACATCGTACTCTGTAAACAAATGCAAGATATGCAGCAGATGTGTAATTTAATCTCCTTGTTGGCTTTGGCTGTTGCCTAAAGCCTGGATCTGAAGTGTATACAATGCAAGAATAAATTTCACAGTGTGTGTAGATCAGAATAGGATCTTTGAAAGTACTGTAGGTTGTGTTATATGGCTAAAATCCATCCCAGTGTGGGCTGAAATAACAAAATATTATTATTATTATTATTCATTATTTTTTTTAAAACATACAGACCAGAAATGAATTCTCTGAACTGATGGAACTTATTCTGGCACAGCTTGAGAAGAATGGTTGGTAGTGGTTGTCGAGTCTGTTATGGGGACTGGTCCGTGGCATAATTTGCAAAATTTTAGTTTAGAGAGCATCCGACACTTTTCATATTCAAACTATGCAAAATTTCGGTAGCGTTGAGACACCTGACACATCATCCAAATGGAGAAACCGGTTTCCTTTTTTTGCCCTAGAGTGTGATTTGTGACGCAATGAATAAATGACAAAACATCATACCATGTAGGGGTAATTCACAGGAAATCACATTTTGCATGATCAAAGTATCTTGACAATTAACTCTTGGGAACTAAAGGATTAAAGATTTCTGAATTGATTCAAAATGTGAACAGTGGATCCTTTTTTCTCTCGGCTAACCATTCTTTTGGTGTCAAATAATGAAGCTACATCATATGACTACTATATCATACTACATCAACTACTACTTGTGGTTGTTCAAAACCATGAGGCTACATATAGTTCTTGTGTGAAGGCCTACCCTCACAGGATGCTGGTGCTGCTTCAGGTTTCACAAGATCAAAAAGGAAAAGGAAGTGATTCGTTTTCAGAAGTTCTGCTAGCAACCTGTGGCTAACATCTCT
The DNA here is from genome assembly GCA_020466265.1 of Siphamia tubifer. NCBI lineage: Eukaryota > Metazoa > Chordata > Actinopteri > Kurtiformes > Apogonidae > Siphamia > Siphamia tubifer. Next base: position 35,581,739 of record CM035797.1, read on the forward strand.
TGTACTGTATTTGCATGCTAGCTTCCTGCTCTGGCTAAATGCATACCTTTTTCACTACAAACACTGTTTTGGTAAAGAATTTGGTCGACGGTCTCTGAATCTGAATCTGCAGCACTCACTAGGGTATAAAAAAAAAATCCATTCTCTCTTTATTTACATAGGTCCCTGGCCCGTTCAAATGAATATTAGCAGAGTAGGGAAGACCTGACTTCACTCTTGTTTAATTAATGACACCATATGTATGGTTTTTCTGAGAAACAGATCATACAGGAACTGTGTCTAAGATTTTCCAGGATATGTCATGGTGTTATGATTTCCAAGTGGCCTTGGAAATCATAACTTTATTCTGAATCACAGCCTTTTATTTGCTTTACCATGGGTGGTGCAGAGATGGATGTGCTAGTCACGGCCGCATTCTGACTCACATTTTATTTTTCCTCTGACAGGGCTGGACTGTAAGAGGAAAACCAATGAGCTGAAGGAAGCCAAAGGATTTCTCACAGCACTTCACCTCCTAGCTGTTGACCCAAACCCGCTCCCTGTTCAACACTTAACGGGCAGCTGGGGTCCCTCTGGGTGCCCCTGTCTTACAAAACACAATGTGCCAAAGCTGGAGAGGACTTACCACTGCCCCTTAGAAAGCCAAAACTCCTTTAGAGCTTCCCCCTCCAGCCTGAGGACATCATAATCCTCCACACTGCCTCCACAAAGACCACGATGAAGAAGGTAGGGGCGTGGTCAGAGGAGGATGTCTCTAGTTGGTTGACCGAAGAGGGCATGTCAGAATATGCGGATGCGCTCCGTGGGACAGATGGCCCTGCCTTGCTCAGGCTCACGAAGGAAGATTTTAAGCGGGCTCCTCTTTTACGGGTGTCGTCCGATGGCGGGCAGCAGTTGTTGGAGCGTGTGGAGACTTTGCAAATAGAGAACCACATGGAGGCACATAAAAACGGTCATACAAACGGGCACGCCGGTGGGCTGCCCAATGGGACTACCAAACCCCAAAGGAATGGCACCCTAAAGGACTACAGGATGGAGATGGTCCACATCCCCATCCCTACAAAGGAGACTGTGCGCACTCCGTTCCCTGCAGAGTGGGTGAAAACGGGCATAGCCTTTCTCTACGCAGTGGTGTGTTTCGTCACGACCACAGTTGTCATTTCTGTGGTCCATGAGAGAGTGCCGCCAAAGGAGCACACCCCACCACTGCCTGATAAGTTCTTTGACCTGTTTGACAGAGTGGAGTGGGCCTTCTCTATCTGTGAAATTAACGGTTTGCTGCTGGTGGCATTGTGGTTACTACAGTGGATCCTACTAAAGTACAGGTACAGCAAACGTCATGTTAAAACACTATTCAACATTGTTATTGGCCTTTCAACTTTGACCCTTTTTTTTAAATGAATTTTTTTTGTTCCAGGTCAATTATAGGCAGGAGGTTCTTCTTCATTGTCGGCACACTTTATCTATATCGGTGTATTACGATGTACATCACCACTCTGCCTGTTCCCGGGATGCACTTCAAATGTTCCCCAAAGGTACAACACACATTTTACATATATATATGATTCACTTTCTATCGTAGCTTGTCTGATTTTTTTTGTTTTTTTTTTGTTTAATGTTTGCAACTCAAGAGCATTTTGTGCAACTTGTGGGGAAAAAAGGCTTATTCAAATAAAGGAGTTCCCTTTTGTTAGTGACACATCAACAGTTTTAGACAGAAGCTCTGAGCGGTTGCAACATTTTCAGTACATATTGCACAGTGCTGAATGTGCCGTTTCACAATATGTGACCTATCTTAAATGTATTCATGCTTTAATATGTTGTATTGTGTGGATATTTTTAACCTCTTTAACATGTGCTTGGCTGTAGCTTTCAAGAGTTACTTCACTTTAAATACCGTCGCAGCAAGAAATAACTTGGGTGTACCTTACCCACTATGTTATTTTTTTTCACATTTCAGCTGTTTTGTATTTAATAGGGAATTATTCTACTATTACTGTATGTTCTTCTGTTATTTGACATTGTTTAAAAGTTTCCATCCGAAATCTCAGATTTCACCAACAAAGCATATAACTATAACAGCGCTTGGTTAATTTTGTACCATAAGTGTAAGCATCGTGTCCAAAAGTTGAAAAATAACATACATGAAACAAAGAATTATATACAGAACCAACTTGTATCTTAACCATCTTAACCCTTTAAACTTCCAAGGGTCCACATATAGGCCGGAGGTGGCCGCTCAAAAATTTTAAGCAAACCACCCAAACCTGTCCCGAATGTCACATGACCTAATGTAGTTTGACAGCGGAGATTCTCACACATCCCAAGAAATAAAGCCACTTTCCAATTAAAATATCCACAGCAGATACAATCACTCATTTTGTTCAAAATATAAATGTCAAAAGGCTGATCTGAACCTTTATGTTTCATAATTATTCACAAAGGAACCATACTCCAACAAACACAGTCATAGTCCAACAAAACATCCAAAACAAACCAAAAAAAAAACCCCACATCAAAACATCAATAAATGTCCACAAATGGCTATTGCATCATTTAAAAGGACCCGCCTCCAATATCCCAGTCTTAATATTTTCTTTCATAATAGAAGCAAACACCAATCACATGTTATCAAAATGGCTTAAGAACAGCATTCAATTTACTTAAGAAATTTAAGTGAACTTGAGTGAAAGTTAAAGGGTTACAATATTTTTACAAATTTAAGTGGATTCATCTGTCACCCATTGAGCTCCTCCCTTAGCAACCACGGAGAGACATGGCAACCATGTGTTAAGCTTCTACTCTTACTAATAACTGATTAGAAGACATTTTCTCCCCAAGACAAAGGCACACGCACAAGGATTTACAAAATAAAAGCTTTTTAAAACTTCTAAATTACAAGTATAATTAACTGCTAAAACATATTCTCTCACCATTTCTTATACAGTGTATGACTTTCAAAATAAAAGCTTTATTGAAAATACCCAATTATGTGTAGAATTAAGTGATTAAAATATATTTTCTATTTTATGTATGTCTTCAGAGGAACTGTTGTCAGTTAGATGTATTTACATCAGTTTGCTTTGGTAATAATGTGTGCCAATGTTTCTTTTTGTTTTGTTTTTGTCAGCTCCTTGGGAACTGGGAGGCACAGATGAGAAGAATAATGAAGATGATTGCTGGTGGTGGTCTCTCCATTACTGGTTCCCACACAATGTGTGGAGATTATCTATATAGTGGCCATACAGTTATGTTAACGCTAACATACCTCTTCATCAAGGAATGTAAGTACCTGTGTGACATCATGTTTTCCCTTTAACACTTTGACCCCTGATAATGATGGTTTAGTTTAGGTTTTTATTTTTATTTTATGTGTGTGTGTTATTTTACTTATACATTTGTTAATGGACCTGATGTACAGGTGTTGAAAAGCAACTGATTTAGAAAAAGAAAAAGCCCAAACTATAACTACTGGAACCAAATTACAACACTAGTTATTTATTCCTCTTTTTAAAATTTCATTTCATTTTTTTTTTTTTTTAATTTTGTTAATATTTATTAGTTTCTGTTGATCCTGTTGCTTATTTTTGTAGATTTTTTCTACGTTTTGTTTTTTTATTTTATTATTTTTCTTCAGTTGTGTTCCGTAAGTGCCTTACTCTGTTCATGTTACCTATTATTTTGTTAGTTTATTATTAATTTTTGATCATTTTACTGATCGCTTTGGCAGCGTTTGTTCATTTTGTTGCTTATTTTTTATTTTCTTACTGTGGAATTGCTTCAGTCTCAGGAGTTAAAGGGTTAAATTAATTTACGTGACATTTTCTACATTGTTTTTTTTTTTTTTTTTAATGTCTCCCATGAAATGAAAATATTTGGTTTGGTTTTGAGGCCCGTGTGTTCACTGCTCAACAAGTTCAGTCACATCTCTGTGAGTTTAGATTAGATAGAATTTTAGTGATCCTCTGGGTCGAGCTCTCAGGAAATCGAAGTTTCCATAGCAACACAACACCAAATGTACACACACACACACTCACACGCACACAAAACACACACAACAATAAAATAAAATGGCGAAGCAAAAAAAAAACAAAACGGTAATGGGAAAAACAAATCAGGTGACGCCATATTAGAAAGTACGAGTAGAAACAACAAGTAGCAAAGGTTGATTTTTGTTTGCAGGGGTTAAGCCTGTATTTAGTTATGTGGTTAAACACTTCATCTGATTTCTTTGTAATCCTGGATTACATTGAGGTGAAGGCCTCATTTGTGACAAAGTGTATTTCAGATGAGTGTATGTATACAGTAAGATAACAATAACAAAAGTAAATGAAGACATTGTCATGAGATGTAGTGGATGATTGACTGTTTTTCACATGTAAGACTAGTTGTGTAATCATCAATCCTTGTCTATTTCTTATCAGTGGGATTTTAAAGGGGACATGTCATGCCCGTTTTCCACAGTTCCCTGGTGTCTCTGTGACCTGTCTGTGATATGTTTTGGTCAAAATACCACATTGATCCAGAAACACAGCAGCCTCTTCAACCTGGAGAAACAGCCCTTTTTTTAAAACTCTCTCAGTTTTAGTGCCTCATGCTTTCATGCAAATGAGCCACAGCTGACTCCACCTCTCTTTTCGGCAGAGAAAAAGAGACAAAGACACAGATGAAATAAAATCATCTGGAGAGAATCAAAGTGGACCGAGCCCTGGTGCTTTCAGGTCCTGGTCCGTTAACAGCCCCGGTGCTCGTTCGAGTCCAGTTCGTCTGGATCCGGGCCGGCCTAAGGAGCCATGGTTACGGTACCACCCACGGACCAACCCGTTTGATCAACCCAGGTCAGACTGACCGTGGACTCAGACTCTAAAATGCCCCAGACGCACACTGGGACCACTGACAGATAATAAGGGTGGACCTCCAGTAGGTGGGGTATTTAAATGAATCTATATACACTATATTACAACAGTATTATCTCACCTGCCTTAACTTACATATGAACTTCACATCCCATTGTTAACCCATACAGTCATACGGGTTCACCCCGTGCAGCTACAATAGCTTCAACTCTTCTGGGAAGGTTTTCCATAAGGTTTAGGAGTGTGTTTATGGGACCATTCCTCCCAGAGGCATTTGTCATATCACACACTGACGTTGGACCGACGGCCTGGCTCTCAGTGTGTGCTCTAATTCATCCTAAAAGTGTTCTGTGGAGTTGAGGTCAGGACTGTGTTCAGGACAGTCACATTCACCCACATCAAACTCTCTCACCTACGTCTGTATGGACCTTAATTTATGCACCACTGTTAACACTAACTTGGCAGCATGAAAATATCCAAAGTGTGTGTGTCTCTCTCTCTCTCTCTCTCTCTCTCTCTCTCTCTCTCTCTCTCTCTCTCTCTCTCTCTCTCACACTCACACACTCTCTCTCACTCACTCACTCACTCACTCACTCACTCACTCTTTCTCTCTCACTCACTCACTCACTCTTTCTCTCTCACTCACTCACTCACTCACTCTTTCTCTCTCTCTCACTCACTCTTTCTCTCTCTCACTCTCTTTCTCTCTCTCACTCTCTTTCTCCCTCTCACTCACTCTCACTCTCTTTCTCACTCACTCACTCTCTCTCACTCACTCACTCACTCTTTCTCTCTCTCTCACTCACTCACTCACTCTTTCTCTCTCACTCACTCTTTCTCTCTCTCACTCTCTTTCTCCCTCTCACTCTCTTTCTCCCTCTCACTCACTCTCACTCTCTTTCTCACTCACTCACTCTCTCTCACTCACTCACTCTCTCTTTCTCTCTCTCTCACTCACTTACTCTCTCTTTCTCTCTCTCACTCACTTACTCTCTCTTTCTCTCTCTCTCACTCACTCGCTCACTCTCTCTTTGTCTCACTCATTCATTCACTCTTTCTCTCATTCACTCACTCTCTCTCACTCACTCTCTCTCTTTCTCTCATTCACTCACTCTCTCTCTCACTCACTCACTCTATCTCTTTCTCTCACTCACTCACTCACTCTCTCTCTTTCTCTCATTCACTCTCACTCACTCTCTCTCTCTCTCTCTCTCTCTCACACACACTTGCAGAATACACAAATGTCATATTAAACTCCATAGATAACGAATGTGATGTCACTTGATTGGATTTCAAGGCTGTTTTCATTTCTCTCAAACAAGAAATAGATCAGCAGAAAAGGAGAGTGGGTGTTTTTTTCCCCCCCTCATAATTTAAGGGTCTCCTCACACAGACAACACACATTTATGTTGTACAAACATTAAAAAGTGCATTTTGCAGGGTACGTCTGTCCCCTTTAATGCCACGCAGTCATGTAGATCCTTATCTCAGCAGTAGAGTAAAGGTTGTCAGAGCGTTTCTGTGAAGTGTATTAGGACTCGTGCATGTTAATTATATTTAGAGAGAATAAATGTCACACTATATCCACAGTCATGGTGACGTTAGTTTCAGTAGTGCCAGATGTGTCGGTCAAACACACTTTCAGTTCCTCCCTTTGTGTGTTTGTACATGTACCAGGCGTTGACGTTAAACTGCTCCATCCACACATACAGATTACACATTGTTGACTAAGGCTTTGAATAAACAGTTTTTGCCTTCGCTACATCACATGATAATGCAGAAGCTTTCTGGTAGGTTTGTGTCGACCCACCTGACTGGTACAGCGAGGACCTCTAGTGGTTTAAAAAAAAAACAGAGTTGAATAAATGTTCAGCTTCACCTCATGGGTTGTGTTTAAATTAGATCATCCAGGTCCAGAAAACACCACTGAGAAAGAAAACATTTGTTTGCAATGTGTAATCAAGTAGCCATAAAAAAATTACAAATAAATACAAATTAGAAATAAAAAAAAAGATACAAATTCATGAATAAAAAATAAGATAATTACTTTTTTTAAGAAATACATGAAAATGATATTTAAAAGAAATAGTAAATGTATAAAAATGAGAATTAAATAATTTTAAAAATGCAATTATAATACAATTTTGAAAATTTAATTACATTAAAAAAATACATTAAAATGAGTGAATTAAAAATTATTTTTAAAAAAAGGAATAATTTTAACAATGATAATAATAAATAAATAATGGAAATGAAGTAAAGTAAATGATACATTTTAAAATTTGTGTGTGTATATATTTCAGATGAGTTAAATTAAATATATATATATATATATATAATTTAACTCATCTTCAAACCTTTGAAAAACACATGTTTCACTTTGCATCGGTTTGCCTCATGCTTTATGGGGGCTTCCTGAAAAAAAAAAAACATATTAATGTATTTATAGGGCCACATCATTTCTATTTTACTCGTGGGGACCTTTTATATTTAACACTCGTGGGGACCTGAATTTTTGTCCCCATAGTGTCAGAGGTCCCCATGGTGTGACTGTGTAAACATATCAATGTCCCCATAAAAGATAACAAACACACACACGGTTTTTTGTTTTGTTTTAAGTAATCATACTGTCTGGGATTCAACAAAACATTATTATTAAACTCTTATTCACTTGATTAAACTTTGAATTACCTGGTCCAGTAAATGTCATATAAGAAAAAGCACTTCTAAAATTGACATCTACAAATGCCTTGTTTTGGTCCACAGCACTAAGAGGTTGAATTTATCGTCATGGAAGAGGAAAGCAAACTGTGACATTTAAAAAGATGGAATTGTTGTTAATGTTTATTTTTATATTGTAAAATTGTTCCGAGTAGAAAAATGCCAGGAGACTGGAGCTGTTGAAACAAACAAGTTACACTGTTAGTCAGATGATATCAGTCCTGTGTGAACGTGTCAAAATGGGAAGAAACTAAGAACAGAAATGTTCGCTCTTTGTTACAGTAAAACATTGGTGTTGAAAACTGGGACTGGTATGAAAACCAAAATGTTCATTGAGGTCTTTATTTAATTTTTTGAAGTTGATTTTCCCTTTCACATTTTAATCCTGCTGTTTGATTGACAGATTCCCCCAAGCGCTTCTGGTGGTACCACTGGTTTTGCTGGATCCTGAGCGCTATTGGAATTTTCTGTATCCTTCTGGCCCACGATCACTACACTGTGGATGTGGTGGTGGCATATTTTATCACTACACGCCTCTTCTGGTGGTACCACACTATGGCCAACCAGCAGGTTAGTTCACATAACTTTGTAACCATTTTTATATATATATATTCTTTTTGCATCACATTTTTTATTTTTAATTTTGTTTTATTTTTATGTTTTTGCTGTTTTAAACTGTATCTTCATTAGTTGTTTTTATATGAGATTATGTCATAAATATATTATGAGTTCTCAGAATACGCTTTGTGCTTTGCCAGTTGATATTAGCTCACAAATATTTATTTGATCTGGATTAAAATATCCTAATGGGAAAATGTGATTTTCATGTGAATGATCTGTTCCCAATTAAAGAGAATTAATTTAATATTTTAGTGAGAGAATAGATTTTTTTTTTCTTTGATACATTTTTTTTTTTTTCTGATGACTAGTACTAGAGTTTTGTTGCTTTTAGTTATAACTGCACTGAAGAAAACAGTTTAGGAGGTTCATACATACACACACACACACACACACACACACACACACACACACACACACACACACACACACATGTATTTATACGTGACCCTCCAGCACAAACCCAGTGGTTCAGTCACAGCAGTATTTCTATATGGGTCAAAATGATCGAATTTGAAGTTTATGCCTCAAATCCCAGTAAAATGTCTCCTGAACACTTCTAACTATGAGTTTTTGTTAAATTCCTACCATAATTGTTTCAAATCATGCCTTTTAGGGAGAAAAACAACTGACTCTGACAGTAATTAAGTCTAAAACAAAGAAAAATCGGCTCAAAACACGGCTTTCCTTTACGCTTGCGTTAGGTATTTCCTCGTCATGTTTGGTACCGTTGGAAAGATCAGGATTCCCTCTAGACAACCCTTAAATAGAAATGGATATAATTATATATTTGAACCAATGGGAGGCCTTAGAACAAAACGAGTAAATAAAATCCCTTGTTGCTAGGGTGATGTTGAAAAACGGCCTCTGATTGGTTGAATTAGTGTCACGCAAGCATTTTTAATAAACTTTCAGATAAATATAAAATCTTAATTTCTGAAATTTGACCTAAGTGACTGGTTTTGTGCTGGAGGATCACATATATTTATAAACATGTGTATATTTTTTCCATAATAAGTTTACATTTATTTGTGTAACTGAAGTATCACTCACTAATCAATAAACACAAGTTGAACGTATGAATTGCAATTGCTTTATTGCACAAGATCTGTATTGATATCTTCCTATAATCTAATATAATCTGCTCTTTTAACAGTTTGCATTATATTTTCATTTTGTTTTTGTTTCAGTCACTAAAGGAGACCTCTCAGAGTAACCCTTTTTCCCGGGTATGGTGGTACCGATTGTTCCAGTACTTTGAGGAAAACGTCAACGGCACAGTCCCTCGTAACTATCAGCTGCCGTCGTGGCGAGTGTTTCATTGGAGCCGTGGTGTGAAGTACAGCAGACTGGACATCCACTGACCCCTGCTTCTGTCCAAGCAGCGAGGACTGGGACTTCAAAAAGTGCCGTTTGTTTCTCTCAACTCCACAAAAGACGGCTCTGTTAATGTAGCGCTGTCCTCTCACCTCTATTAAAAGACACCTCCCTGTCCAAATGATATCACTGTGACCCAACTAGTATTTTATTTTTTTCTGTTTATGTACATATTCGTATTTTTAAGTTCTCTCGCGTCCTCTTTGTTTGTCAACACAGAGCACTAATTTCTATCAGTTTAGTGTCTTGTCCGCTCTCGGGGCCGCGGTGCAGTTTCTGCTTTCATAGCAGATCTATGAAGCATTTCAATAAATATATCAATAATCGAAATTTCTCGCTTTGGCCACAAGGACACAATACTTTTTTCTCGCAGCACAAAAACTTCAAATTAATGTCTTCGTGTTCTTACAAGATTTTTTTTTTTAGTGCAAATAGTGTCAATCAAAGTCTTATTTGATAACCAAAATGCCATAAGCATTTTTTTTTCCTTTTTTTTTTTTTTTATAGCAGATTACTTTTTGTAAACTGTACTTGCTAAAATGAGTCAAAGGTGCAAAAAAAAAAAAAAAAAAAATTATTTTCTAAGTATGTCAAATTTTATTTTTTAAAAACAGATGATGTCCAACAAAAAGATTTTTAGATTTTTACCTTTTTCAAGATGGATAACGGAGAGCAAACAAATCTTAACGTGGTATAGCATTATTCTAGTGCCTTTCTTAGCTTGATTGTAAAACAGTTCAAGTCCTACGTGTCTTGTGTCCCTCGGCTGCTGGTGTGAGCACACGGCCGTACGAGGCAGTACCTTACGATAGTTAAGTCTCGTTCCCATGAATGTAAAAGCAACTACGCCAGCCTTACCAGAAGATTGGTCTTCCCAAAAAAATGTCAGTGCAGTGAGTGAAATGTCCCATTTCTATATGGATGCTTTACGATGTCATTTTCGCGTCATCAGTTAATGCTGTGCTAAGAACAGAAAAATGACTGTTAACTGTATTTTTTTTTTTTTAAAGTCTGTATCATTTCATTGTTTATTACTTAACCACCAGCCATATTTAACGTATGTTTTTGTTTTTCTGACCACTGACGTTTTGTCCATCGTGATGTTATCTGCTATATATAACTGTTTAAAATGGAAAAATTAAGTGATGCAGAGTTAACTTATACTGGAAACTTGTGCATCACTGCTGCATGTCTTGCTCCAGAGACAGATACTGTCTCCTGTTCCTGACTTTAAAACCCACAATGTTATCATCACTGACTCGTATCTGTGTAGAGACGGGACTGAGGAATCACGTCGTCTGTTGGTTAAGTTGCCATTTGTTTAATGGGTCGATTATGTTGTATTTAGGAATGTCGGAGTGAAAAACGGAAGCTTTAGGCAGAGTTTCTCAGCATGTCTATAATGGTTCTGTTTGTGCTTTTGTTGTATTTATCATGTTCTTACTATACCAAGCTGCTACCTTTTATAGTTTGAAGACGGTGTATGTTCTACTTTGCCTCCAAAGTGCAATGCAAAAACTCGGTTTGACAGTAACAAACACAATACATATGTGAGGGGGAACAAATGAAAGCATAATGCACAGAGTTGGTGATATATTTGGCCATATGTATGCAAATAGCAGAACTTTTGATTTCCATGAATGTGAAAATGCGTCCTTGTTTATGATCCTAATCATACATGTCGACTTGTTTTTGCTCTTTTTCTTTGTTTATATATGACTGAACTGTAAAGAAATAATATTATACAAGTTCATCTGTAGGGCAGAATGTCAATATTTTTCAAATGTTCAACAGATTAGCTTTGATAAATAAAAACTGCACTAAGCTTTAGATTAATCCTGAGTTTCTAATAAAGTCGAGTCATTTCTTTAAATGGTGGGAAATGAGATGGGAGTGGGGAGTGTGTGTGTGTGTGTGTGTGGGGGGGGGGGTGATATTTTTAATCCAATTTTGTGAAGCTAACAGTTTGAGTCTTATTGTACGCTTCAAAGGCGGACCCACCTTCCTGTAGCATCGTCCAAGTATTTCACCTTTACAGCCAGTGGCATTCTTTACCCTTTAGGCAGCAGGTTCGTCAAAAAAAAAGGCAGTTTTTAATCTTTATTTTTTAATTTGAGATGAAGTTGAAGTTTCACACAACTTTTCATATCCGACGACTTGAAAATGGATGAAGGGTGAAGTTTGACGCTGAAGTTGGAATATTGTTTTGTCCTCTGAGAAATGAAAGATGGCTTGTTCTGTATGTTTCTCTGTTGACTGTTGATCCAATTTGTCCCTTTCGTGTGTACGCAGATGTTTGTAAGATATGAAAAAGGATTCTACTTGGGACGCTTTTGAATAAAAAGATTTTACTATAAAGTCAATTATTTTGGTATATTGTTTTTTTTGTTCCTCTGTCTGCATGTTTAAGGAAAACTACTGGACTGATTTCCATGATATTTTTACGAAAGGTGCGAGGTGATCCACAATTCACCATTAAATTTTGGTGAATGTAGGTGAATGTAATGTGTTTTTGCAATGAGAAAAAATTGGGCAAATCAAGAATTTCCTTTTCATTCCTGTATACTGAGTTTAGCATATAGCTTCATTATGCTCTCACTGTTGTGCAATGTGTATGACATCAGACCCTCAAAGGACAAATTTGTCTCAAGGTCACAATAAAGGTCCAAATCAAATTTTGGATATAACTTTTAAAATTTTCATTTTGGGGATTTCCAATGAGCACTGTTTCTCTCACTCACGCTCCTCCAATAGAAAGTCATCCGTCCAATGCATTTGATGTGCAGCACTTTATAAATAGTGAACACTTTGAGAGCCACGATAAGCTTTTCTTTTACTGTTTGCATTTTTCAGATTTTTCAAGGCACCATCTTTGGATGTTACACTCCCTAACTCCATATTTCTTGGCTACCTGACAGTTATTTGACACCTCTGCTGCATTGATCACCATCATATTAAAGTTAGCGTCATAGCTCCAACTCGGTTGACCATTAACCCTTCAACTCCTGAGACTTCAGCAGTTCTACAATTAAAAAAAGGAATAAAATAAGCAATAGCCTCAATTTCATTCATTATTCCATTTCCACAAGCTTTGTATTTTGATCATTCGGGAAATGGATCTAAAGAGAAGCTACGACAAGTGATCAAATAATGAGGTCCAGGCTCCTTCTAGTGTTTTTGCAGAGGAGATGTAGGTAGATTTTGAATCATCAGCACGAAACAAGCAACATTTGAGTAAAATTCAAGTAAACATGCAAAATTATATGGATGGAGAGTTGGTCTCACTTACTTTTTATTACAGGATAAACAGTTACTGTTGGTCACAATCACGCTGAACAAACAGCAATAACATTGCAGGGTCATTACAACAGGGTTCAAACTGCCCTTGTGGTACACCAGCATAAGGAAATGAAGCACACCTCAGTTCCTGGGCCAAATGCAAACAGCTATTCTTTGCGGTGTTAGCAAACAGTCATCAACCAGGAAGTAATGACAAATGTTGCCGTTAATTAAACTAAGTTAATTAAACTATGTCTTACTTTGTGACATATACCCTAGGCTAATTTACTGACAGTAGGAGGAGCATTTTTGGATGTTTTGAGTAGGGGTAGGGGGGGGGGGGGGGGGGGGGTTCATTCTTATTGTATTTCTGACAAAAGTTTTGTTCTTGGAATAAATGTTTAATTGAAGAAAAACACACTTTTGTTCTTACTTTCGGTGATACTTTTGTAAATAAAAAATGGAACCATTAATGGATAATTATTGGTGAATTTTCCCAATGATTCAGAAAATGTTTCTCCTGTGCCACAACCAAGAACACCCCCACATTTTAAATGACTGTGACACCCCTGTGGGAGGGTCCTGGGTCCAGGTTACCTGTACTCCAACACAGTACACTGCTGTGTGAATGCAATCTGTCCCCGAGTCTGGAAGTGACTTCATCACCATGATGTAACAACTTCAACTTTCCAGAGAAGGTTTAGGAGCGGGTTTATGGGAATTTGATTCTGAGATTGTGTTGTGAGATTACACACTGATGTCAGACAGAAGGCCTGGCTTTAATTCATCCTAAACCTGTTCTATCAGGTTGCGGTCAGGACTCTGTTCAGGCCAGTCAAGTTCATCCACATGAAACACTGTCATCTATGTCTTTATGGACCTTACTTGCACTGGTTCACAGTCCTATTGGGACAAGAAGGGGGCCATCCCCAAACTGTTCCCATAAATTTGAGAGCATGGAAAGAGACATTTTGCAATACAGCATTTCCACTGGTAAGGTTTAGCTGTGGTGCTGTGCTACATCAAAATCCATGCTGCCAAATCATACATTTCATATAAAAAAAAATCACTGTTGCATTGAATAATTGAATATCTGTTGTAGAAATAAAAAAAACAGTGCTTGAACAGTGCAAATAAGGTGAACCAGACTGCTCTCCGAGACAATATTTTTCCAAATAAAAATGACAACTATGACAATAAAGTTACTTTATTTTAAAACAACAAACACATTTTGGCATCAAACATCAACATTGTAATAATATCAGTGCCTGCATTAAACCCATTTAAATTACACAGAACATTCAAAGCGCAAAAAGAGAAACATTGCATTTTTTTCCCCAGTCAAATCCTTGCCCATTCTTTAACCCCAAACTATTTGTTTCATCTAGTGGCAGGTCACCATGACAGTGCCTAAAATGAGCCCAGAGTGGTCCAGCACTAAAACATTAGTTCCATTTACTACATGTTCTAACCTGACAAAAGAAAAAATAAACCACCCAAGAGACATCCCATGACCCACCCCACAGTTAAAGAAACACTGCACTAAATCAACAGTTTTTAAACTAAAATTGTGCAGGTTTGCACTTGCACAGAACAGCCAGACAACCGTTGTTATACCTGTGCACAGGGTGATTGGCACAAATGAACTGTGATGTAATTACATGTGTGTGTCACAACAGAACCTGTTTTAATTTTAAAGATGATGTGGGCAGAAATCATTGAAATATTTAATCAAATTTCTCGAACAAGTTGTATTTATATTGCACAAGTTATCTCAGGACACATGGGGAAGCTAAGTCACACCCTTCTACTTCTGGTCCATGGGGGCTTAGCTCGCAAAAAAATTGAATGGGAGTGAATGGAGCAAGTTAAGCTAAATTCTGATTCCGTTTGACAAGTGCTCTGAAATTCACATATGATAACGGTTAATAAGAAATATTTGATGTGTCATAGGCAGATGGGAAGCAAATGTGACATTAGGTTTTATGTGGGCTTAGTAAGAGACTACAATGTGTCGCGTATATGATGTCATAATCCACTCAGGTGTGGTGTGGAGTCGTCACATACGTGCCAGCCGTGTAGTCCAAATTATTAATGGGTTTTACTCGCAAATGAATCAGTCGTTGGTTAACAGAAGCAGTGGAAACAAACGTCAATAATTGTCATTTATTATGAGGTACAACATGTGTGTGATTCAGGGCACATGATAAACCAGATACGATTTTAACATTTTATTTCCCATTGAATACCATTCATTAATTTGTTGATCTCAGGCTCCATCAGCCTCCCTATGGGGAGCTTAAGTCTCCGCCTTGGGGGCTAAATCGGAAAATTAATGAATGGTATTCAATGGGAAATAAAATGCTAAAATGGTATCTGGTTTAAAAGGAAAAATAACTAACTAAATAAAAACTAAAAAAGCACTCTAAAAGTGCAAACCTCCGCCAAGGCAGACCCTCCGCCCTTCCAATTAAGAGAGGTCTACCAAGGAGGTTATGGAGTTTGTCAATCAGCAACATTACTGAAAAACTTATGGATGGATTTTGATAAAACAAGGATCAAATTATTTAATTTTGGTGGTGATCTGTAAGAGATCCTGGATTCTGGATCACTTTGAAATTTTACATTGTGGTAAATATTGGCGGTGATCCGGAAGAGATCACCGCCAAAATGTAATCATTTGTTCCTTGTGACACTCCCAACACATCCTGAAAATGTGATCAAAATCCATCCATAACTTTGTGAGTAATATTGCTGACAGACAAGCAAACTCCTCCGAAAACCGAACTTCTTTGTTGGAGGTAATAATGGAAAAGAAAATATACAAGGGAAATAGTTCAGTTATCATCCCATTGACTGTCAGTAATAGATATATGAGACCAGAATGGATCCAAAACTAGAGCTCTGGTCCCATCCCTAGTGTTAATCTTATGAAGCAGACATTCATATGAAGCAGTCGTTATAATTATATGAACCCATTCTATAAACTGTGGGGCTTTAAGGGGTTTCCAGTGTTTAAGAATAATCCTAACTGCCACTGAGACCCCGTCCATGAGAAGTGAAAATTCCCTATTTACTATGTTAACAATCGTCTTTCAACCAAAAAATCCTCCAGCAGGTGATTCTGACCATGAGCCTGGCTCTCCAGCTGGAGATGGGTCACCAGGTACCATCCATGGCTGCCCACTGCTCCTTACAGGTGCCCCAACGGCATGAAGGATGAGTTAAATGCAGAGGACAAATATCATTGTACAATGTATAATGACAAATAAAGTACTTTACCTTATTCATTTTCAGATTTTCACATTTCCACCCCAGACTGTATCTTGGAAACTGCAACCAACCAGGATTTTGCACTCACTCTCCCCCATATTAAAAGTCAGAAAAATGTCACTACTTTTTATTCTGGAAGCATTTTACTTCCAGATTTGTGTTATCACTGGAGCAAAATATGACGTCATGGCAGAATCGTGTTCCGCCAGCAGATGGACTCATTGAGTTGTATGAAGAACTGAATAAAACCAGAACAATCAGGGCTGGTCTGTCCTGTCAAGTTGTTTTTGTCTTTTTCACATAAGTATTTATTTCTACACAGTGCTAACCACAACTATGTCTACTGTGGTCATGTCTTCCATTAGTCTAAAGTCTATTTAGAACACGACTTGTCACTTGTCATTGTTTGCTCCCCTCTTATCCACCCAACTTGCACTAAACTTATGTGCATGATGTGTTTTATTAAACACACACCACCTACACACAAACAGACAAAGCATGCAAGCCTGTGGTGGGCTTTTGAAAGAGGCTTTTACTGCTTCAATAATGTTATTGAAAAACAATGGGATGGTTTATCAAAAATGTGTAGTGAAATATATAAAGAGTTAATAAACTGTTGACTGAAAGCATCTCTTTAATACCTTCTGTATCACAAATCATATTAATGCATTTAAACAAGTCAGATAAAATACAGTTTTTAAGATTTTCAGTGGCATCCGACATGTTTTATTTGGATGTTCAGATGATCCGTTGTGAGCACTGTCATCTTCTGAAACATTGATTCTCCAATAAAATCAACATTTGAATAATGACAGAGGTTGTAAACACTTGTTTTTTTTACATGTAGTTACAATACTGAAAGTAATGCAGTAGTTATGTTGTTCCTCAGTGTCTTTATTGGAATATTGGTTGCTGTTTTGAAAAGTCACAAAAATAAACTACATGTTTGTTAGAGGAAACAGTCAGTATTTAGTGTGAACTGTCTTCTTGTGACAAAAACTGAGCCAAGTAATAAGAGTTAACCCTTTGTTGGTCAGCTCAACTGTTTGGTAGAGGTCACTTTGAACACTGATATCTAATCTAAATTTAAGTCCTTTGACACCAAACTTTTTGGGCAGTCTCCCCCTTTTGTAAGAAGCATGTAATGCACAAAAATACCCCTGGGTGTCACTATCAATTATATATTCAGCTCATGCTAGTATACTACCAACGAAGAAGATCATTAACGTGACAACACCTCTGCTATGATCTTTTGTTTTGGACACAAAATTGCAGGTAAGTTTCATTTTTTTAATTTAATAACTTTTCGAGAGTCTATTTTACATAAACAATCCTCATCATATTTCCGAAATACTTTGATATTCATGTAGTAACGTTTTTGAAAACATGCTGAACGAAGCGGTAGAGATGATAGTAAAGGGTCATGAAATGCTAATGCTAATCGCTAATGCTAATCGCTAATGCTAATCGCTAATGCTAATCGCTAAAGCTACAAACACAAAGACTTAATACAATTATAATTTGAACTAAGTCACAAATTATGCTGAAGGAGTAATGTTTGAGTTTTAATACTTTAGTTCAATTTAGGGTCTGTAAAAAATATCTATGTTTTATGTTATAATAGTCCCTGTGAGGTGGAAAAAGAAAACCAAAGATTTTTTTTTAATTGTGATTTTTATAGTGTGACCAACAAAGGGTTAAACATGTATTGAATTAACAGTTATGTAAAACACTATATTAGTTCAATAAATATAATTTCTTAGCAGGAGAAGTTAAAAATACTGGATATGTCAGTCCATTTTTTTCTATATTTCATTTAAATCTTTTTGCAGACACTGAGAAATGCATTAGTGCATTTCAGTATTATATTTATTATACTCTTACCAAAAGAACAACTTACCTTTGGTATAACATTTTTGCACATTGCTGTATTTTGATGACAAACTCACTTTTGGTTCAGTTTTGATGTAGTAACTTTGGAATTTGAGATTTTATGAACATACATGATTGTAAATTTAATTTTTTTGAAAACATGTAATTTCCCCTGTAAAATGCAGAGGATAATACAGGTGGAAAAATCAGTTAGGGTAATCTAAATATAGAGGGAAATTTATTTGGGAATTACCATAAAATGTTTTCTAGGTATTTAACATGTAATTTCAATCTCGCCCAATATTGGTTGGGAGAGATTATTGTAATCAGCGTGTGTGTGTGTGTGTGTGTGTGTGTGTGTGTGTGTGTGTCCACAGAGACATATCATATCACTCAATGAATACTTGAGATATCACCCTGAAATTAAATGGGCATATACATTTTGCTAATGTGCATCAGATGCAATGATCCATTCGAGTAAAGGTCAAGGTCACAAATAACTAAAATATCAAAATCACATTATTTGTTATAACTCAACAACCAAAGGTCACAGAATTTTCAGATTGGCACCAAATGACGCGGGATTAGGATTTCTACAATTGTCATGATTGGTGTTATCACCTACGACCAATAGTTTTTCAGATCTCTGGAGGTCAAAGGTGGCATGTTGCAAAATTAACGTTTGTAACACTGTTTGTGTGTGTCAAGCATAGACATATCACACTATAACTTAACCAATACTGGATATATTATCCTAATATTACACACACTGGTGCATATAACAAAATTATCAATATTGAAAAAGGTCAAAGGTCAAGGTTGCATTTAGCAGAAAGGTCAAAATCAAATTTTTGGCTCTAATTCAAGAATGGGTTGTCATAGAAACTTGAGATTGGCACAAAATAGGTGCGAAATGAGGCATTCTCTGAAAACGTGTGCAAAGAAAAAAACACCTATATGCAGTCATTTATATATTTAGGTTTCTTTAGGTTTATTTCAGTTACAAGTTGTTGACTCAGCATTGAGGCTTGTGATCAAACTGGAGCCATGAATTGCACAAAACTAATCTTTTCTGACTCAGATTTGAAGACAAAACGTATGGAAACTGATCTTTTCAGTTCTTATCAGGGCCGCTTCTTGTCATATGTGGTCCTAAAAGTGACAAATGGATCTGATCTTGTGTGACTCAACTTGAGTCTGAGCAGTCGGATCAGAATTCATGTGACTTTTACGTCACTCTAGATTAAGATTTGTCACAACTCTTCACTGGAGGAAGTCACTGAGATACCATAATTAGGTCAACCTTACATATCTGCAGCATCATCATACAGTATTAATACTATACAATAGCTTTGTTGTTTTTGTCGGGTTGACATGAGTGTTTTTTTTTTTTTTAGATATAACAAGAAAAACAATAAATATATGCACAGCCTTAAAATACATAAAAAACTAAACTAAATAGGTTGTAATGGCTAACATCAGTATTTAGTGTGACCTCTGACCCCATGACAAGAAGAAGCACAAATAGTTAGAAACATCACATGTATTGAAAGAAACCTGCTATAAAACATCACAAAATCAATGCAATAAATTTAATTTTGCCTCAAGTAAAGAGTTAAGACATGTTAAGTGTAAAGGGAGGTCACACTTTTGTTTATATAGAAGCTGTTTTCTCCTGAAGGTTTTGTTTATGATACATAATATACTGTATATACAAACTGTATCTTGTATATATGTGGTCATTATAACTTTACTGAACCTTTACTGAACTTAATGTTAGTCCACCGCTTCTGCACAGTACTGTATAAAAAAGACATTAAATATAATATGTAAAACATTGATAATGACTATGTACTGTACATGACTACTACTATTTTTTTATTGATTTGATATTGATATTAGTATTGTAACCCATAGCGAGCAAATAGCCACCAAAACTATCTACTGATCTACAATATTTAACACATGTTGATCCACTAATCCTATAAATATGTGAAAATAATTGGTGTAAAATGCAGTTCGTCATATTTTCATGGCCATCAGATATGACTCATTTGAATGTTTAGAGGCTCCGTAGTGAACATGGAAACACCATCATCTTTTTCTTCATATTTGTGACTTTTTACAGTGCAGACACAGACAACCCCCCCCCTCCCAAAAAAAACAAACAAACAAAAAAACAAAAAACAAAAACAAAAAAACCAATATCCTCCCCTTTCTTTCATGGGGTGAGGTAAAGTTATTTTAGAACTGCCAGTAAAGTAGCACTTTTAACAAATGTTTTCAGTGTGTTACTCAAGCAAACTTAACACCATGTCCTTAGTGCATGTAGCTCAGTTCAGGGCTATGGCCAACTCACACAGGAATTTGTTATTAGCCACATATATAAAATATGAACATCTTAACAGGGCAAAAATAAGGTCTAGAACTCACAATATAATACAGAGGAATAGGAATGTGTGTGTTTTTTTTCAGGTCATAGTCTTTACCAGCCATGAAATATTAAAGGTGTTCTGTATTTAGGCATCAAAATGCCCTTTCCTCTTGGCTGCGACATACAGTACGTACCTTGTGCTTAATGTACTGCAGAATACCAAAAATATGTTTGCATGTGAGTCAAAGTCTATTCATCAATGTATCTAATTTTATGCCTCGAATTCCACGTTAATGAATAAAACCAACAGACTCTATAATTTGAGTTGAAAAACAGTCAAAATCTACGTCATATAATTACAGTGGATGACATGAAAGTGGCAAAACAGAAAAAGACACTTAGTCCGCCCACAACCCCCCCACCTGCATATTTTAATGTTAACGTCACAATTCCCAATATATCCATGGACATTTTTGTAGCCCTTTCTTTGCCACTGTTTCAGTGTTTCAAGCTTTCAAATCCTTAACCCTCAAAAACCTGAACAGTTACCATGTACTGATCTTAACGTATGATCCACTAATACTTTCAGTGCATGTAAATAAATTAGGTAAAATGCTATTTTGTTTAGTTTTTTTTGTCACCCATGTTTAAAGGCTTCAGAGTAAGCATTGAAACATTATTTTTCTGCATGTTTGATTCCCAATAAAACCTTTATAGTTTGAAAAATGGCAGCAGTTATGGAAAGATTTAGCTGCAAAAGTCACTTTTTCTTCAGGTCTGTTGTGATATAAAAACTCTTGAATTTTTATTAACATGTATATGATCAAAAGGCTAATATAATATAGGTAAATATGTATGGATCACAGATGCGCCCACTTTCAGAGCAACACTTAAACAATTAAAAGTAGGGTAGGAGATATTAGAAAACAGTTCCTGCAGCTATATTTTGGAAGTATACACACCCATGTCTCTTCGTCAGCCCACCCCTCGAAACCACGTCTTCAAAAATAACATCAACTCGCTGCTGTCTGGAGTGATCACAGAGGTTCACGAGCATTCACAAAAACTCACCGTTAATTTTCATCCTAAATAATGAACAATAAACAACATTTATCAGTTTGTGTCACATGAAGCTTAGCTAACAAAAGGTTTAGAAGCATGAAATAAACGCCATGAGAAAACTAATGGATAAGGACAATAGTTAACAAAACCTGCTGGAACATTATGTTTGGTCAATATCTGACATTTCCTCACTGACGGGATGAATATGATACCTATAAGTGATTAGTATGTCCAAATATTATATAATCATAATGGTAACATCTTACCTATCGAGTAGAAACATGGTCGCCTTAGCATCAGTTTTAAGCCTCTTTTCCTTTTTTAGTTGACGCCAGTACTGGAAAGTCGTAGCGATTACCACCCTTGTCCTGTTCTGTTCTTTGCTCAGCTTCCTCATGGCCGTAGATTTTTTAAGCACAGTTTTGCTGCAGGTTATCGTCTTTTCCGCCATAGGTGGTTATGCGAACTCGCAGAAGGGGGGGGGGAGGGGTGAGGTGGACTGATATTTGATGGACGTATCAGCAAATCAATCGTTGTAAAGATGATCACTACAATGATTGGCCGGAGTTTTCCTCTGATTCCACCCTCTAGACTGGACTAAAACATTTTGTTTTTTTGTTTTTCAGTTGCTATGGGATCATGAAGATGTTTTCAAGCAATATAGTATAAAATGTTCCTAAAAAAGATTTCCCACCACACGTTTAAAACCTATTCAGAATGTCCTTGGATACTCAACACTATGGTACTAGAAAAGTTTGCTTAAGGAGCACTACCTGGACTCAAAATAAGCAATAATAATTAGAGGTGCTCAATTGGATGGGAAAATAGCAAGATAAAAAAGAACAAAATCCAAGTGAAAATTTTAAAAGCCTTTATTAAATTGGCTTGGTTACAAAATCCTATAAAAACATATAAAAACCCCAACGCGTTTCAGCATCATAGGCTTCACCAGGGAGTCAAAGTACCTGGTTTTCACTATAAAAGGCAAAATAAGGAAGAAAATATTATTATAAGTGGTGTGCTAAATAACTTTTACATTTATTTGGGAGTCACCACAAGGATATTTCTAGCCCTTTGAGGGATAAAGTAGTTATTTTTATGATAAACAGCTGCTTCTTTAAGGATTAAAGCAGTTATTTGTATGACAAGTGGCTATTTTTTGCCCAAATTCACCCACGGAATGAAACAGAAAATATTACAAAAAAATGATATATCTTGCTGTCTGATCCTTTGCTAATTATTATGTGATTTATGGCTAAGTAGCCTCTAGGGGGAAAAAATTAAACAAGATGAAATAAGAAAACAAATAAAAGCAATTAGATTAGGTTTAATTGTTGATAAGGCTTTGATTCACATCTGGTGGTCTTGCAGTTTCCAGTTAGAAGACCAAGAGGTCCTCATAATTCCTTGGCTGGAAATAAGTATATATTTATCTTGAGCCGGCCGCCGAGCCCACCGGAGAATTTACTGGCACACTGGAGAGATTGTGCTGGCCAGCCAAGCCGAACTCCCACATGCTACTACTGTACACAGTAGAATGAGTGAGGGGAGGGGGGAGGTCAAGCTAAAAAACATCCTCGAGATTCAGCTGACTTCATTATATGGGCCATTCGGATGCTTTTAAGACAGACAAAAACATGCTGCAGGTGTGGAGTTAGAATCATCACTTTACAGCAGGGGTCTCAAACTCATTCCTTTCAGGGGTCACATTCAGTCCAATTTAATGTCCAGTGGGCCAGACCAGTAAAATAATAGCATATTAACCTAGAAAAAAGTTACAATTCCATTTTTTTGCATTTGTTTTAGTGCAAACAAACCCTATTACCTTATGAGCTTGCTTTAAAAAAAAAATCCCAACAAAAAGGTGTGAATAACCTGAAAAAAAAAACCTGAAATATCTCAAAAAATACATGCAAGTCTAACAATATTATGCTTCAATTTATCATTTACACATGTGCATTATGGATCAGATCTGCTACAAAGACACTTAACGGTTAAAATTGTGCTTGAGTTTCTTTAGAAATTTCAGTTTGTTCATATTCCTTCATGTTTTTCCACATTTTATTGTTACAGGATAGTTCGTAAGTGTAAATATTTTCCCAATTTAATGTTGTTTTTTCCACTATAAGAAAGACAGAAATTTGAAGTTGTCATTATTTATAGGCATAATCTACATTATTTTCACACCAAAATGAGAAGAAAATATGGAGTAATTATTTTAATATGTTATTCTGCTATAATTTGACTGTAGACCATATTGGTCTGAATGTGGAACCTGAACTAAAATCAGTTCCACAGCTTTGACTATAATTGCACTTTGCAAATTCATCCTGGGGGCTGCATTGGAACTTTTGCCGGGCTGCATTTGGCCCCCGGGCCACATGTTTGAGACCCCTGCTTTACAGAGAAAAACTGTTTATTTGAGAGCTCTGGGAGGGAAAATACTTCAGATGTTAAGTCACAGCTGAATCTGAGTGTTTGAAAGGGTTTTACTATGTTGTAGTGCGAAGTGTCATGTGTTATTATTAGGGGTGTGATGAGACAAGAGATCGCGAGATGTAATTTGGGGAGATTGCTCGTCATGTTAAAATTCTGTGAGATTTATTATCCAGCAAGCAGCCAAAATGACGTCGAAAAAACAGGTTTTACTATTGAAGACGCCCCCGCCACTTTCAAATCATTTGTTTGGCAGCATTTTGGGTTCCCGGCAGAAATGGTGAACGGCAAGAGAGTGAGTGATAAGACGCAGACAATATACATTCACTGTATGCAAACAATGGCATACAACTAATACGAGCACAATACAGAGACATTTCCAGCAGCACCACAACTCAGTACTTAAATAAACAACGACACCTGCCAAGAAAACACTGACAAACCAGACGACACCAGCAAACATATTCACACCTCATCTTCCACAGTAAAGCACCATATTTGATTTTTTTTTAAAAAAGGAGAAATATCTAATTTTATTTCTTTAATTGAAACTTTTATAACATTTTATTTTAGGTAGAGGTAGAAGTTCATTAAAAGGAAGACGTTCATTAGAGGTTAACGCTTACAGAGTTATAAAATCCATATGCAAATAAAAGTCTGTCCATTCATATAATCTGTATGTCAGACAGACTTTAGCGTGACCCATGTGGGGTTAAGCCCGTCCCCGGCATCTGAATTAGAATCTGAATTAGTGTCAGCATTAGCATCTACGAGAGAAGACGGCGTGACAACAGCTGCTGCAAAAACTGAAAAAGAAATTGGTTCATGTGCTCGAAACCTAGCTGGATGCTACTCTGGTAAAGGTAAATACATACACAGCAAGAGGGGAGGGGGAGTGTTCCTTCACGAATTCTGAGCCAATCACAAATACCTTGTTACTGCGTCATGGACACGTATGGGGAAGTACCGGTAAACTCTGTTGTTCAACCTCAAGTAATTTTTCTACCGCGAAAAAACTGCTTGAAACAAAGCAATCTGGACATTATTTTTTAAATAGAACCAACACACAATGAATTCAATAACAATGGAGAAGACAGTAATATTAATGAAATAACCATGGAATGACAGCTTTAAAATCTCGTCTCGATCTCATCAACCAAATCTTGTGTCTCGTCTTGTGAGTGTCTCGTCACACCCCTAGTTGTTGTTGTTATGATTATTATGATTATTATGATTATTATTATTATTATTATTGTTATCATTATCATTATTATTATTAATATTATTATTATCATTATCATTATTATTATTATTATTATTATTATTATTATTATTATTATTATTATTATTATTATTATCATTATCATTATCATTATCATTATTATTATTATTATTATTATTATTATTATTATTATCATTATTATTATCATTATCATTATCATTATCATTATCATTATTATTATTATTATTATTATTATTATTAGCAAGAAAATCTATTGAATTTTACAACATTAAAATGATAGCATGCGATCGGGGGCTTTAGCTCTGGTGTTGACCACTCTGCAAACTGTTCTCCAATCTGGTGCCTCTTTTTCCACACTGCTGTCCATCAATCGTCACGCCGCTAAGAATGTGTGTTATGGCTCTGATACAATATGTGTCAATGTAATTTCATAACTATGTGTACCGTAGAGAACATGTAACTCGCCCTCCCTCACGGCCACGCAGCCAAAAGAAACATCTGTCAGATTCGTGGCTTCACAAGTAAATTCTCTTCTATTCTAAGCACTGCTGTGGTTGTTCACCATGCTACCATACTTAGTCTGTGAAGATAATGCTCGCAGGAGGACAAATGGTGTTGTGTCTATTAATGGATGGCTGTGAAAGTGGGTGGCGCGAGACGGAAGGATTTGAGTAATAAAACTGCCTCATTGTATACAATCATGTGCCGCCTTTACCTTCTGTGCTTTTAGCAGTGATAGCTAATGGACAGAAAGATACACACATCCAGCACAGCTACACAAATGTACGCATAGTGCACACTGATCATTAAATCTGCTACCAAGACCTGCGAAGAATCAATTTCAACCAGTGTTGGAAGTACTCCCATTCAGTACTTAAGTAGAAGTACAGCTACTTGTGTGAAAAAAAAATACTCTAAAATTAGAAGTACTGATTTAATTCCTTTTCTGAAGTAAAAGTAAAAGAGTACAACTTCCCAATTGTAATAAAGTATGGATTCTATGGATGAAATAATACTTATTTAAGCAGGAAAAAAACTGAAAAAAAAAAAAAAAATCCAAAAACTAGAAAAGCACTCTGAGAGAAAAAAAAAAAATCCCCAAAATAAAGCCTTTAAAAGCTAGTTACTGTGTAGATGATGTGTTTGATCAGGTCATGTTACTTAGTTTTTTTTGGGTATGGACAGGACATTTTGGAAAAATTCAAAAGTCATAAATAGGAGATAAAAAAAAAAAATATGAGATTAAAAAATTCTGAATTATGAGGTAAAAAGTCAAATATATGACACACATATGTCACATTTATTAATTTATCATTAAAATAATGAGTCTATTCAGAGAATGTAAGGAGTATAAAGTACAAATATTTATATAAATGTAAAGACTGTAAAGTACAAATATTTATATAAATGTAAGGAGTATAAAGTACAAATATTTATATAAATGTAAAGACTATACAGTACAGATATTTATATAAAAATTTTGGAGATAAAAGTAAAAAGTTGACAGAAAAATAAATACTCAAGTAAAGTACAGATACTTAAAACATTTACTTAAGTACAATAAAGGAAGTACTTTTACTCCTCCTATTTCTCCTTGTATATGTCTGTTCTGCACTTCGCTCGGGGCTTCAGGGCATTTATTGTGCAACTAAGAAGGAAAGTATAACATTCTCAAACATAATAGGTGCATTTGATTCACTGATTTGTTACAGAACCAAAGAAAGACTTTTTTTTTTAAAAGTCTGTTTATTTATATACAACCCCTGAAATAGTAAAAACAGTGGAAACTGATGACAAACACTGCTGGAATATCATTAGGCAAAGGCAATGCAGGTTTATTTCTATAGGATATTTCATCTGCAAGACAGTTCAAAGTGCTTTACATAATACATCAAAAACATTACAGCAGGGAGCAATAAATATATAGGCATGAAAAAGAAAAAAACAAAACATAAATAGATAAAACAGATAAACAAGAAGTTTAAAAGAGAGTGCAGATTTAAAAAAAGTTATTCAAATGCAGCAGAGAACAGGTAAGTCTTTAAATAAACTGAGGGTTTCATCTGATCTGAGGCTGTTTGGGTTTGTTCCACACATGTGGAGCATAGAAGCTGAACACACATTCTCCAAGACCAGATCCAGATCACACTGGATCTGGTCTTGATATATAACAATATAGTTTGCATTTACAAAACCACAAACCTAAACACAGTGGCACCTCTACTTACCAAAGACCCAGCTAACGAATAACACAAGTAACGAAAAACCTTTACCTCAATTTTTCGTCTCTGAATACGAAAGAAAACTTAAATACTATGTACCTCTCTGTACGCACTGTACGTAGTGTCCCATTGGCTGTGAGGGAGCTACCCATGATGCTTTTGAGGAGCCTTTGACCCTCATTCATCACAGAGATCAATTCAATTACATTTTATTCATACACAGTAAATTTTGCAGTGTTAAATCAACACTTAGAGAGTTTATTTAACTTCTTCTAGAGTGTATTTGGTCCCATTGTCTCCAAATTAACACTGCAAAATCTACAGTGTAAAGCCCCAAATCACAACAATGGGGTTATGTTATGAATGAAGGTCATCACGAACAAAAGACATGCCCGCGAAACCCCACAAACCCGCAGAAAAAAAACCTTTGATTATTATATTATGTAACATGTGCTGCAACGTTTAACAGTCACAACATTCTAACATCGTTTGTAGATGCAGCTCTTCACATAATCTCTGCTCATATTTATTTTGGAAAAACACTGTCTTTTTAAAATACTCTTTTTATTTCAGTCATGTTATCAATCTTTTGCCTGTTAAATTGATTGGCTGCCAAATGTTTGTCCAGCTGCTTCTTTTTAGTATCACTTACTTTTCCAACATTTAGTCATAACTCATCGTAACTTTTTGGAGACGTGTTGTTGCAAACCTGGCCAGTCACTGCATTGAATATTTAGAAAACAGTCTGAAATTGGGCTAATTGTTGTTAAGTATATACTGTCTATTCTATGCCAACCAATCACAAGTCAGGGGGCGGGTGTTTGGAGAGATTATTGTAATCACTGTGTGTGTGTGTGTGTGTGTGTGTGTGTCCCCGCAGAGACATATCACATTATAACTCAATGAATACTTGAAATGTCACCATGAAATTACATGGGCATATACATATAGCTAATGTGCATCAGATGCAATAATCCATTTGAGTAAAGGTCAAAGGTCAAGGTCACAATTAACTAAAAGGTAAAAATCACATTATGGCTTATAACTCAAGAAGGGAGGGTCACAGAACTTTCAGATTGGTACCAAACAATGTGGAATGAACATTTCTATAATTCTCACAACTGATGGTATCACCTACGACCAATAGTTTTTGAGATCTCAAGAGGTCAAAGGCAATATGTTGCATAATTAACTTCTGTAACACTGTTTGTGTGTGTCAAGCATAGACAAACCCAACACTGTCTCACTCCCAGCGCATCAAAATCATGTGTCCCTCTGCGTCTAATTGAGACACAGTGGATTTCTAACCCGTCCGCAGCAATATGAGACGCTCAGGTTTTAAACACTTTTTGCTCGGGTTTAGGATTAGGGTAAGGTTTAGGGTTAGGGGTCTGAGCGTCACATATTGAAGCGGGTGGGTTAGAAATGCACTGCGTCTCAATCAGATGCTGAGGGACACATTGTGCATCAGAAAGCAATGCTTAAATGATTTGATCCATAGCAAAAAAAAGCAGTTTTACTTTTGAGAAGTTGTACTTTTTGAATTTTACTTCAGTAAAGGAGTTGAATCAATACTTCTACTTTTACCAGAGTATTTTTTCACACCAGTAGCTGTACTTCTACTTGAATACAGAATTGGAGTACTTTGACCACCTCTGCTCAAAGGTTTTCAACAATAGAAGTTGATACTAATAAGTAAATATGTCTAGTATTTCTACAAATATCAGTCTTCTTGATGACTATATTCAGTATCAGACATATAATGTCATACTGCTTCAATAATATCTATGTCTATGCCACTTTACTGCTGACATTTTTCACACATGTATATGAAGAAGTTTTTATTTATGATGCATTGAGGAGAGAACTAACATGTCCATTTCAAGGTCCGCCCCCAAATCTAAATACCATCAGGGCATAGGCATGAATAAATGGGGCAATAATGATAGTTGTTTTCATGCCACAAGCCATTATTAGCTCTAATGACACTGTTGAAGTGTAACGCTGCTGCCCACTCCATTGCCAATCACTGATCCACATCACAAGAAGCCATGAAATGACCAGGCTTTAAAGACGGGACCGTGTCATCCACTGTCACTAACCGCTGAAGTTTATTCTCGCTTCACCTCACTTCAGAGCTTGCTCATCTTGCCACACTCTACAGGGTCCCTGCACATTTCTGACAAGCAATTATAATGGTTTTTACGACCATTTTAAGACCTTTGAGAATAAAAAATAAGACCACTACCATGGAACAAATACGTACAGTAAAAAACAAAAAATAAAAGAAGCACTTTCTAGGTTAAGTTCAAAGGATACGGTCTGAAGAACCCACAATAGTTCTGCCTTTAGCATAGCGGTTGAACCCACAGTAGTTCTGCCTTTAGCATAGCGGTTGAACCCACAGTAGTTCTGCCTTTAGCATAGCGGTTGAACCCACAGTAGTTCTGCCTTTAACATAGCGGTTGAACCCACAGTAGTTCTGCTTTTAGCAGAGCGGTTGAACCCACAATAGTTCTGCCTTTAGCATAGCGGTTGAACCCACAGTAGTTCTGCCTTTAGCATAGCGGTTGAACCCACAGTAGTTCTGCTTTTAGCAGAGCGGTTGAACCCACAATAGTTCTGCCTTTAGCATAGCGGTTGAACCCACAGTAGTTCTGCCTTTAGCATAGCGGTTGAACCCACAGTAGTTCTGCCTTTAGCATAGCGGTTGAACCCACAGTAGTTCTGCTTTTAGCAGAGCGGTTGAACCCACAATAGTTCTGCCTTTAGCATAGCGGTTGAACCCACAGTAGTTCTGCCTTTAGCATAGCGGTTGAACCCACAGTAGTTCTGCCTTTAGCATAGCGGTTGAACCCACAGTAGTTCTGCCTTTAACATAGCGGTTGAACCCACAGTAGTTCTGCCTTTAGCATAGCGGTTGAACCCACAGTAGTTTTGCCTTTAGCATAGCGGTTGAACCCACAGTAGTTTTGCCTTTAGCATAGCTGTTGAACCCACAATAGTTCTGCCTTTAGCATAGCGGTTGAACCCACAGTAGTTCTGCCTTTAGCATAGCGGTTGAACCCACAATAGTTCTGCCTTTAGCATAGCAGTTGAACCCACAGTAGTTCTGCCTTTAGCATAGCGGTTGAACCCACAGTAGTTCTGCCTTTAGCATAGCGGTTGGGGTGAATGCAGCTAAAGCACTTGTCCTGGGACCCAGAGACACACACAACACACAGCTCTATGTTAGAGCTTCCATCTACTTTTTCAGCATCTTGATAACAAACCACGCTTGCTAAAGAAATCACTAGCACAGAAAAAATTCAGACATATGTTTTTCATTAACCGTCGGCTACCCAGATGAAACTTAATACCTCCTATGTGAAATTGAATGCCGGACTTCAAAAAATAGTGAAATATAATGCATTTTAAGACCTTAAAAACCACATATTGTAATAAGACTTTTTAAGAGACCCTGCTCTATCAGCTGGGCCAACTGTCCCTCCTGTAGAGTCTGTAACTATTTAAAATGACCTTCCAGGGTCATTCTGTTCACCACTGTAGAGGTGACTTACTTACAGGTGGTCACAAGAGCAAATATGACATGGTAGTGATTTTCAGTGATAGTCATCCTCAGGAGCATGATGGAATTGAAACCAAATCAAACTCTACTTTTCAGATTATGTCACGGGCTGAGCTGTTGAGCCAGGATTCAGTTTTTCATCCCCAGCTGTCTTTAATCTTAGACTTTTTCTTAGACAGCCTCTAGCTGAGCTTGAGTCTTGTTTTTTTTTTTTTTTTTTTTTTTTTTAGAAGGACATAATGTGTGATGTAACAAGTCAAAAAGTCAACTTGCGCCAACTGCGGGGGCATGTTCAGGACGGATGGAGACAGTCTCTGTGCCATCTGTCCTCAGTTATCACCAGTGGTGCTAGCACAGCGGAGTGAGTGAACAGATGCCCTTATGTGATCTCACCACATTACCTGTAAGACCAGTCTTCATCATGCATCATCCTTTAACAGACACTTAGCTCTGTGGCTGCAGAGTAGTTTATTTTGGTTAGGGGGGGGGGGGGGGGGGGGATTTAGATACAGTCCATGTTGCTGACAGGGTGAGTAGACAGCAGAGTGATGCCTGTGGGATCCTACTTGTCAAAGTGACATTTAGGTAAAGATCAAGTGGCTGTTGATCTGTGGCTGTGGTGGAATCTATTTATGTAGTTTGTCCTTCAGTTTCTAAACACAGCAGCAGCTAGCAGCATTATTAATACAGTATTATTCCTGCTGCTACTACTGAAAATAATAATAATAATAACGATTATGATCATTATTATAACAGAGCATGCACCAAACATCTAACCAACAAAATAACTGACGACCTCTTCTACTACTGACTGGTTTATTTATTATATTATTGACATTTTTATTTTGATTTGACCCATGATTCTGCCTGCTCATCTGACAGGAATGAGATATTGTTTCACAATTCAAACATATTATTGGTTTCTCTCCAGTGTGTCCTAATTAGATGGGATGCACTGTGTAAATATAGATACAATTAATACATGGATAAGTGATAAAGCAACAATAATAATGATATTAATTGTTGTTTTGTTATAACTTTCAATGGCAACCATTGATTTTAATTATCAGTGTTATGACCCAACTACGGGAGATGGTTACAGAAGTTGAACTGAAAATTATGAAGAAAAAAGTAAACCTAAATGAGATTAAGCATGAAAATGAGTATTATCAGTGTGTCTGCTGTTAGATGAATGTTACATGATGGATGAAATGTTGCAATAATAATGTTAAAATTAAACCTAATGCAGCGGAAGCCAACTAAAAAAAGAACAAAGCTGAGGAAACAGACTGAGACAGCCAGGTATAATGCACCCCTGGGAGAGTAGCCAGGTGCACCCAAGGGTGAAAATAAGCTCCACCCAATAGGATCTCTGCAAAGCAATGGGCATGCAGTCAGAAATGGAGTCCCTTTTTTTGTCTTCATGGGTTATTTGGTTTAAACTGAGAAATAAAATACTAAATATATCTTTCTGGGTTGCTTTATCTCATTTTGGATGATGTACTAGATGTTTTCAGCATTAAAAAAAAGTTTAAAACTGGCCTTCAACTTTCGGTCTGAACTAAAAAAAGTAAAAAAAAAACCCAAAACAAACAAAAAAAACAAATAGAAAAATAAATCAGCCTTTAACAGGAAATAAATACTTTTTTTTGTCTAATGGCCAAGTCCTAGTCTCAAACATGCACCAGATAAACAGATTATCTACATAAAACGTGACAAGGCTTCAAGATTAGGTTTGAGAACAAGAGTTTTACGGACGGAAAATATGTTAAAGGTCAGAGGTTCATATTGACTTCATTCTCATTGCCAACAAGAATGAGTCAGAAATGGTCATATGTAATTTCCAGCCAAGATTATCATCCTGTAAAAATGTATAATTACTTAAGATATATATTTTTCTTCCTGTTTCATTTGTATTATTGTACATGTGAATAAGAATATATGAACTTCTGACCAGACCAGTGACGTTTAGTCTTTCTCCATCCTGTTGTGGGATCACAACATGTTAAGTCTAATTTGTAGCACGAGTGTGTCCCTTTAGCATTTAATAGACATTACAGGAAACTTAAGGTGACCTTTTTATTGAAGTGACCTGCAGTGAACTGTGGTGGCATTACATCTGGATGTTCTCAAACTCACTTGCTTATAACTTGACAAACTGACAACTTTATAACTTGGCTCATGTTTCTAATTTAATATGTTATGTAACTCCTGTTTTCAAGGTAAAAAAAAAAAAGAAGAAACAAATCACTGATGTTAGTATATAAGCAAACTCAGCAGAAAATAGTGGTACAGAACAGCTAAACATGACAAAATCTAGTAAAATCAGACAATAATTGCACAAAAATGTTAGTTTATGATTAAAAATACAGAGGTAAATAATGATATATATTTTTTCATATTGTAATTCTCGCACCAGTTCCATCAAAACACCCACATCACTAACAATTGTCTTTCTTTCCCACACATATTTTACACACACATTCAGCTTTGTGTTAAGTCACAGGTGTCAAACATAAGGCCTGGAGGCCAAACCCAGCCCCCCAGAAGGGTCCAGTCTGGCCCCTGGGATGAATTTATGAAATGCAAAAATTACACTGAAAATGTTAACACTCAATGATGTAAAAAATAATTGTTGGTAAATTCAGTCTAAAATCAGTCAGACCAGTACAATACTATCATAATAACCTATAAATAATGAAAATTGCAGGTTTTCTTGTGTTTTAATATGTTTTTTTAAAAGGTTAAATTACACAAGTATGTTTACATTGACAGATTAGCTGTTTACAAAAAAATATGAAAATTTACTAATATTCTCACAATTATTTAATGTGTTTGTGTATTTGTTGATCCACTGTAATCTATAAATTGTGATTCACATGTATAAATGATAAATTATGGTGCAATATTGTTAACATCGACAAATTAAAAAACTAAAACTGACATCGCACTTTGGTTTCTTATACATTTACAGGTTTTTCATATTTTATGTTCAAGTGTAATTTGGAGATGTAAACATTTTCCTTAAAGGTGTCATTCCACTGAAAACCACTTTTCCACGCTCCTTTTGGAATCTGATGAGTCACCCCGACTTACCAACACATGTTGCCTTTGACAGTGGTTCATCACCTCCACTGGCTGCATACTGCATACACAGAAAACAACAAATGGAACGAGGGACCTAGAAAAAGCCGGTCCATCTGACATCAGATGGACTTTAGCGTTACCACATGGGGTTAAGCCCGTCCTCCATTGCAGCGAATCTGAAGTAGCATTAGCATTAGCTGCTGCACAAACTTGGAAAAAATGGTGTATCAAACTGGTTCATGTGCTCTCTGTGGAAATATAGCCTTGTTTCTTCCCTACACGTTTTCAGAACAAGTGACGGCACGAAACCTAGCTGGATGCTACTCTGGTAAAGGTAAACACATACGGAGAGCCAGAGGGGAGGGGGGAGTGTTCCTTCACACATTCCGAGCCAATCAGAGACGCCTCGTCACCGCGTCATGGACATGTATGAGGAAGTACTGGTAAACTCAAGTCATTTTTCTACCGTGAAAAAACAGCTGGAAACAAAGCAATCTGGATGTTTTTTTAAATAGAACCAACACACAATGTATTCAATAACAATGGAGAACACAGTAATATTAATGAAATAATGATAGAATGACACCTTTAAGAAAACCTTCACTCAAACCTTCTAATGGTGTTATTTTATATTGTTTTACTGGTCTTTGCATCAGTAAAACTTTGCCTCCCCGACACTAAAATGAGTTTGACACCATGTGTGAAGTCATCACAACAGGCAACAGGTTGTAATATTATGATTCAAGCACGAGACACATTTTGTCTTTGTCCTTCAGTTCCCAGAGCTTTGTCTGAACCTGCATGGTGTTTGTCATTGCAAATCAGTTTGAGGGACAGTGCTGATAAACAGGGTGGTCAGGGAGGTTCCTTATCAGTATTGATCAGTGAAGCACAAGGCATGGAAAATGATTTTCTGCTCAGGAGACCATCAAACAGATTTGTATCTGTCAATATGTACAACCCAGCCTATGTGTACATTGTCTGTCTGCTCATGACCCCCCCCCCCCCCCCCCCCACACACACACACACACACACACACACCCCAAAAAAACATTAGAGAGGATGACAACCTCCGATACAAACATTCCTAAAAAAAAAAAAGCTTATTTTAAATGTACATAAAAAATATTTAGCGATGTTTGATGCAGCAGAACTAAATTTTTTTTTTTTTTTTTTTTTTAGCAATTATGTAATAAGGTTGTTGTTCATTTAAAGCTTCACAAACAGTTTTGGAAGGTCCAATGTTGTAAACAGTGGATGAGTAACTAAACCATGAACACACAAAGCTTAACCCTTTAACCCCTGATGTGTCAGCGCTGATGCGTTTGGAATGGATGGTTTAGTTTAAAAATTCAGAAAAATCCAAGTTTTTTTAGTGTTATTTTACTTATAATTTTGTTCATGGAACTGATGTACAGGTGTTTTTTTGGGGGCAAATATTTATTTGTATTATATTTATATTTCATTAGGCCTTTGTTGCGTACCACGTTGGGCGCAAGACCTATTGATACTGCTTGTAGTTTGTTCTGATTCAGCCCTTTTTAGCTTTAATTTGACCCCCTGAACATGCATGAAAACTCACCAAATTTTGCACACACATCGGACGTGTGAAAAATTGCAAGTATTTACAGGTTTCATAAAAGTCAGGAAAGAAATGTGTCTACAGCGCCCCCTAGGAAAGGTGAAATAGTTTGTATTAGGCCAGATCACGCCCTAGTGAAGTTAGAGCTATGAAAATCAGTACACGTATTTATCATATGATGATGATCAAAAAACCTAATAATGACCACGCCCATAAACCAACAGGAATTCCGCCATCTTGGATTGAAATTGAAATTCAAAATCGGTGAACGTGATCTAGACAAGTGGAACATTAAAAGTTATCCAATTTATTTGGAAAAGTTGCATCGTTTTTGTGCTACGCTGTCGCAAAGTTCACAAAGTTTTGGGAAAAAATTACCACCACATAAATTGCTTCAGCTCGGACATACGAACATCGATTAGGCTGAAATTTGACACAGACGTCTATCTCCCAGGTCTACATTAATTTAGCTAAAGACATTCTGATTTTGTACTATAGCACCTCCTAGAAATGTACTTTTATTAAAAAGGCTGTAGTTTGCACATACAAACACCGATTTGGCTGAAATTTGACTCCGATGTCTGTCTCCCAGGTCTACACCTGTTTGTCAGATGAAATTGTTATTTCGCACTATAGCGCCCCCTACAGATTTGCCAAATACGCTGTTAGTAAAATGGCAGTAGTTTGGATATACGAACACATATTGGGCTGAAATTTGACTCAGATGTCTATCTCTCTGTCCTAGACCAGTTTATCAATAGAAATTAGTACCCCCTACAAAATCGGCTTACTAAAATGGCTGTAGATCAGACATACAAACATCGATTTGGCTCAAATTTGACTCGGACGTCGCGTGGGGAGGCAAAGGCCTTTCAGACTGCTTGCAGTTTTATTAGGCCTTTGCTGTGTACCATGGCGGGCGCAAGGCCTCTTGATACTTCTTGCAGTTTGATCTAATTCAGCCCTTTGAGGTCTAATTTAACCCCCTGAACATGCATGAAAACTCACCAAATTTTGCACATACTTCAGAAGTGTGAAAAATTGTGAGTATTTATATCTAAACATCTAAACATCAGTAAAGAAATGTGTCTACAGTGCCCCTTAGAAAAGTGTAAATATTTAATTGTGTGATGATCTGTCAGGAGTCTCCAGAGCAAAATAATCAACCATCTTCCAGGTTTGGTCACTGGTGCTTGGGTCCCACACCAGGGTCTCCCACACAGGGCATAGTGTGGTGTGTAAATGTTTTTTTGTTTTAGAGAGAGAGAGTTTTTACAACCACTTGATATATAATACTAAACTGACACACAAAAGGTCAGTGGCATCTCTAGTACAGGGTGATAGAAGGCTCAGTAGATAACAAAAGCATGTGGGTTCAAGTCCAGGGTGAGTCACAGCTTTTTGAAGGCCACCACACAAACAGTAGATTTAAAACCTTCAAAATCGAGCTTCAACTTACCCCCCTCTGTGGCACAGGCTGGTAGAAAGCTACATAGACAACAAAAGAATTTGGGTTCAAGTTCTGTGTGAGGGAGAGCTTTTTGAAGGCCACCACCCAAACAATAGATTCAAAACCTTCAAAATCAATTCTGTTTAGGCAGTCTTTGTGGCTCAGGCTGGAAGAGTGCTTGAAGAACTTGGGTTCAAGTCCTGGGAGAGTTGGATTTTTGAAGGCCACCACCCAAACAGTAGATTTAAAGTCTTTAAAAATAAGGAGCATGCTCACCAGCCTCTGTGGTGCAGGCTGGTTGAGTGCTCTGAAGCTAACCTAAGAGTGTGGGTTCAAGACTGGGTTGTATCACAATTGCCCTGGCCACCACCGAAACAGTAAGTTTGAAATGATTGATTTAATATGATTTGTAAAGTTGTATTAAATGCATTACAATGTATTGACCCTGTGATAAGAACAACCTGATTACAAGATTACCCCACTTCTTCCAGATTATTTTGAACGAAAACCTCCACTACATTAAACTTTTCACTTATATTTAGGTCAATGCTGTGTGTATATTGGTATATGGTGGTTGACTTGACAAAAACATTATTCATTTTGTGTCAAGAATTTTAATTGTTAATTTCCGTTATGTCAGAGTTACTGTCATGTGTGACTATCAGCAAATTTCATGTACTTTGTTGTATATTCATATGTTCTTTTCAAAGAACACAGTTCTTACTTCATAAAAAAAACATTTTTAAAATTCTATTATTACGATATTTCTTCAGGTGAGCTGATTGGCATAAAAAGATAACTATGCCTTTGTTTTTGTCCTGGTCTTGATTTGAACCTGTGACTTGCCACAATTTCTTCACCTTTCTCCCCCTCTCAACAACCTCTGTGGCTCAGGCTGGTAGAATGCATCATATGTAACTGAAGAATGTGGGTTCAAGTCTTCTTTGAAGAGAGGAAGAGAGGAGAGGAACCGTGAGCCAGGGGCTCATGGCGGGAGATGGAGGCCCACGGGTGGCCGGTGGGCCTCTGTGGGCTACGCCCATCACCACAGCGTCATGAGGTGCAGAGGGTTGGCTTACTCAAGGGAAAGGAAGAGAGGAAATGTTATTTGAGGAAATTGAAAATGGAAACATTTTTATGATATAATTTTACGTCTGTCATTGTTATTATTTGACTGGTCCGTCCCACTTCAGATCATATTGGGGTCTACGTGGCCCCTGAACTAAAATGAGTTTGACACCCCTGGCATGGGTTTCGTCCCCCTCCGACAAGAAATGGATCAGTCGAAAAAGAGAGTGGATGGGTTTTTTTTGTTTGTTTTTTTTTCCCCCCATAATTTAAGGTTGTACTCACACGCAGTCAACACATATTAGTGTTGTAAAAACATTAAAAAGTCCAGTTTGTATATGTCCCCTTTAAGAACCCAGTCTGTGTTTGGGTTTTGAAAGTCCTGTCAGGAGCGAATATGTCAAACCAAAGTGAATTTGAAAGGCTGTGATTGTTCCCGGTGGGTTTGTACAGCTCCATGATGACTTTTTCTCAGTCTCTACATTCTGATGTTCCAAAATCAAGCCTCACTGTCTGACTAAACTACCCATGAGCCATTTACACACTCTAAAACCCTGGGAAGCCACTGATCTGCCTGTGATCCAAAATGACACTGTGACTTTTCATTTCAGCTTTCAGGGAGATTTGGCATCTGTGTGAGAGAACAAAGCTTTGGTCAGAAAATAGGAAATGTGGAAATGTCAGAGATGAATCCAGGCTTTTTTGTTTTTTGTTTTTTTTAATAAAGAGGTGTTCCCTGTTACATAATCATGTATGTGACTTTCATGTCAGTTTGCTAAGGTGATCAGGGACATAATACTGACCATATATAGTAAATACTGAACCTCACCAGAGGGAAGTAACCATGAACAGGATGTTGCACTTCACTAAAGCACATTTATCTTAATTAATCCTCACAAATCAAACAGTCTTAACTACTAATATGAAGTATTTTGACTTTACTTGAGCACTTATGAATATTTCTATATAATTCTTGAGTACACGTTGTACTTTATAATAATTTTTCAGGCTACAGTTTTCATAAATTTCAATTTTCCAGCTGTGTTTGAGGACCTGAGATCAACTGAAGGATTATATGTTCCTTCTTAAGATAAACAAACTCTTGGTTTAACTGGAAAATACATTGTGATAAAGCAGTTTTCCTGAGTTCATGGAAAGTTGACTTTTTAGTAATGTGTGGTTCTCATAAATAATTATCTTATTGAAGATGATTCTCCACTGTAGATTAAACTATTGAAATGAGTCCAACCTTAACCCTAAAAGACCCAGTGTTAGTTTTCTGGCAGATCCCAAATTAATTTTTCTCTATATTTAACCTTTCTTTATTTATTGTAATACTATCTTCTGTATTTTGCATTTTCCACTGAGAATTATGTATTTTCCGGTACTGCACTGATCGTATAGATGTTCATAAAAACTCAAATTAAATTTTAGGATTATTATGGAATATTAAAAAACAAGGAAAACTGAAGAAAAAGTGACTTTTTCAGCAAAGACATCAATAGCTGTTTCCATCCACTGTCATTGATCCAACTCCATTGGTTTTTACTGGTGAATCAATATTGTACAAGATGATGATGTTTCAACGTTCAGACTCTGAACATCCACATGGGTCATATCTGATGGCCATAAAAACACAACACACTGCATTTTACACCAATTATTTCCATCTATTGATAGGATTAGTGGACGAACTCTTATTGAACATTTTAGATCAATAGATGCTTTTGGTCTCTAGTGGACATTTGGGTCTTTAAGATTTAAATAAGTTCAGCAGCATAGTAATAAATACAATCAGCAGTGAAATTGATTGAAGACATAATTTATATTAATAAAATATATTGTAGAAAGGGAACTTTTTTCGTTGTATTACTAGAACACGTTGTGATACTAGAACCCTCAGAGAGCGCAGACCTCTGCAAAGTAGTACAAGTCTGTAAAGGTCATACATTTTTCAAATATACCATTCCCTTGAATGATCGCAAGGTAACACATGATCTCCTTGCTTTTGCTGAAAGCTGTCATTCCATGGTTATTTCATTAATATTAGTGTGTTCTCCATTGTTATTGAATACATTGTGTGTTGGTTCTATTTAAAAAAAAAAAAAAACCCTCCGTATTGTTTTGTTTCCAGCTGTTTTTTCACGGTAGAAAAATTACTTGAGGTCGAACAACAGAGTTTCCCGGTACTTCTTCATACATGTCCAGGACGCGGTGATGAGGCGCCTCTGATTGGCTCAGAATGCATGAAGGAACACTCCCCCCTCCCCCGTCACTCTCTGTATGTGTTTACCTTTACCAGAGTAACATCCAGCTAGGTTTCATACCGTTTCTTGTTCTGAAAACGTGCAGGGAAAAAAATGAGAGAGCACAGAGAGCACATGAACCAGTTTGATTCGCCATTTTTCCCCAGTTTGTGCAGCAGCTACTGTGGCGCCGTCTTCTTTTGTAGATGCTAACGCTAATGCTACTTCAGATTCGCTGCAATGGAGGACGGGCTTAGCCCCAAGTGGGTGACGCTAAAGTCCATCTGACGTCAGATGGACCGGCTTCTTCTGGGTCTCTCGTACCTGTCGTTGTTGTCTGTGAATGCGGTATGCAGCCGGTGGGGGTGACGAACCACTTTCAAAAGTAACATGTTTTGATAAGTCAGGTTGACCCATCAAATTCCAAAAGGAGCGTGGAAAATTGGTTTTCAATGGAATGACTCCTTTAAATAAAAGCTCTGACTCCTTATGTAATTGTGGCTTTTTTTAAAGCTTTATTTTTCCGTTTTCAGTCCATAATGGATCATGCAGTCAATCTGCCAACAGTTTGGCCTGATCCCCAAAACAGTCAAGGTGAATAATTATGTCGAAATCAGGTTAAATACTTGTAGTATCTCCCCAGCATCAGCCGCCCTGGATCTGTGATATTGATATTCAAGTGTAGCACTCAAGTCTTGATTCAGGGATTTAAGTTGAGCCTGCAGGACAGAGTTCAGCCCCTCTTTCATCTTTATTGTTTTAAGGGTGGATTTATGTACCAGACCTCACTAACTCTGCTGAGTTAAACAAAGATGTCGTCTGCCTCTGGGAAGGATACCTGTAGCTTTGCTCTGAAGAGAAGAAAACAGAGGGTGAGTCACACAACATAAAAGGCAAAGCAAAGCAAAGCAACACTGTAAAAGTCACCAAGACGCTGAGTGAAACCTAGTGTTTAAGTGATGATGACTGTGTCTACTATTGGGTGATGAAGGATGTTTGTACGACATCAATGCATGGAAATAGTCTAAGATAAGTTAAGCACAAAAAAGAAAAATACATTATTCCTCTTAGACAAACATAGAAACTAAACAGGTGATCAAAGTACTCACATTCTGTACTTAAGTAGAAGTACAGCTACTTGTGTGAAAAAATACTCATTACCAATTTAGTTTTAACCAGGACAAACCTTAAAAGTTTCAAAAATATCCAAAATAAATCCTTTAAAAGTAGTTACTGCGTAGATAAGTGTTTGACCAGGTCACAGTTACTCAGTTTTGTGGGTATGGGCAGGAAATGTAGGAAAAATTTGGAAAAAAGTCACAATTGAGATAAAAAAAAAAGTCATCACGAAATTGGAAAAAATAAATATGAGATTGAAAAATGCAGAATTTTAAGAGAAGAAGTCAAAATTGTGAGATAAAATGTTACAATTGTGGAATAAAAAATCAAAATTATGAGGAAAAATTCAAAATTATAAGGTAAAATGTTAATAATTGTGAAATAAAAAGTCCCAATTATAAGTCATATAACTATAATATATAAAGTCACAGTTTCTCTCCTCCACTGATTTTCCCTCAGAAGACACTTATTCTTCGTACTGTCACATCTGTTTAGTTTGAAACAAATCTATTCTGAGAATGTAGAGTATAAAGCACAGATATTTGTGAACAAATGTAGGGAGTTTAGTAAAAAGTTTCCAGAAAAACTC
The DNA here is from genome assembly GCA_020466265.1 of Siphamia tubifer. Lineage (NCBI taxonomy): Eukaryota > Metazoa > Chordata > Actinopteri > Kurtiformes > Apogonidae > Siphamia > Siphamia tubifer. The sequence goes on from CM035797.1 coordinate 35,623,781, forward strand.
AATACTCAGATACACTAAAAAAATCTACTTAAGTACAGTAACAAAGTACTTTTACTTAGTTACTCTGAATATAACTTAATACTTTCCTGAACATGACAGTAAAGTTTATAAACTGTCACTTCCTGTTTATTTTGGTAGATTTCCTTCAGTGTTCTGTCTTGTGTCTAGTCTGACCTTTGCCCTTGTTTCCCCATGTGTGTGCTGATCGTTCCTTGTCCTGATGTGTGTCACCTGTGTCTTGTTGTATCCCCAACCCTTTCCCTTTGTTGATAGTTCATCTTGTTTGACTAGACTAGAGCATAGTCCTCAAGAGCCGCTGTCCCGCATGTTTTAGATATTTCCCTCTTCCACATGATTCAGTTAACCATTTAATTCCTGAGACTTTAGCAGTTCAAAAGTAAAAAGAAATAATAATAATTAAAATATGCAACAAAATGAACAAAAATTAATAATAAACTAACACAATAATTAGTAACATGAACAAAGTAAGACACAAATGGAACAAAATTTAAGAAAAAGTTATAAAAAAATAAAAAATAAATGTAGAAAAATAAACCAAATGAACAAAAACGAATAAATATTTACAAAATTATGAACAACATGGAAAAAAATACTAAAAAAGAAAGAACTAGTATTGAAATTTGGTCCCAGCAGTTTTAATTTTGTCTTTTTTTAATTAGTCACCTTTTGACACCTGTTCCATGAACTAAACTCAGTAAAAATACAGTCACAAAAAAAAAGAAAATAAAATGGTTGAATTTTTCTGGATATTTAAACTAAACCATCCATTCAAAATGGGTCAGTGCGAACACTTAAGAGTTAATAATGATCATCTCTGCAGAAGCTTAATAATGATGTAATGGTTTCCAGGTGTGGGCGAGTTTGACACCCCTGGTCGACAGAACCAAGCCATAGTGAGTACATTCCTTGTTTCTTTTCTCAAATATTGTCTTTAGTTTTTTTCCTCAGAGTGATTTTGAACATTGTAACATATTTATTTGTCTTATTTCTGACTGACTTTAATTTCATACGTTTGTTATTTGTAGTTTTTTTTTTACCACTTTATCATTAAATATTGTATTTTTTTATGTCAAGTTTTTAATTTTGAGGCAAAGTAAATTTATTTGTATAGCACATTTCATGTACTAGACAATTCAAGGTATTGTACATAAAAGATATGTGACCCACCACCACGAAACCAGGCATATGTGTCTGGAAATCAAAACTGAGTTATCTGTGTAGCTTGGTAGAGTGGAAACTAAGGTTTAAGATGGTGAAAAAATTATGTTTCTATCACAAGTAGAACCAAAGTTATGGTAATTTTAATATCCACATTTGGAAATATTTTGCAATTTGCATATTTTTAGATATTGTCTGTTAAAGTTTTGGACTGTTTTGGGGTAGGAAGTCCTTAGCAACGCATAATAATTCGTATCCGATTGACAAAAATTATTCACAGATGTTAAAGGACACTCTGATGGACATGTCACAGAAGTTTTATATATTATAATAATAGGACAGAAGTGCGACGTATTACAATCATTTGGCTTACACCATTGGACAGAACATTCAATATAAGCTTTTACCTCGTACCAAACACTTGGGTGTTTACCCACGGAACGGAGATCGTTTTGTTCGGCGAAAAGAGGTGGACGTTGGCTTTGTCTTTGCTCAGCAATACCTGAACTTTTGTCGCCGCTTAAATAATTGACTCAATAAACACCTTTATTGATTGGATTTCAGTGTAATGACCACAGGAACTGAACATAGAGGTGTTAAGGTACCGTTTTTTGATAAGGTGTAAACACAAATAAGAAATCGCCTTCCAGCCTAAATTTGGCTGTAGCTCTGAACGGCTCAGCGCGACTTATGCCTGGTTTCGTGGTGGCGGGTCACATATAAGAAAGATAAAATAAGTTGCGCATTTGGGTTCAAACCTTAGTTCAGTCGTGATACTTCCTATGCTTTGACATTTAGTTGATTCAATAGCACATTCACAACTATGGAAATGGACACAATATGTTTTATTTAAATGCATCTTTCCCAACTCAGCTCAGAATCACATTCCCTAAATGTAATAAATCAATTTTCAATAGCTTTGTATTTACTGAGAATCCCACAGTGTGATTCTAATAGCATCACTAAGTATGAAAGTAGGCAAAACATGAAGCAATAAAACAAGAAATATAAATCAAAAGTAGTCTGGAGGGAACACAAATTTAAACAAAATAGTAAACTTAATAGCTTTTTTAAAAATGTTATTTTATTTTATTTAGGGCATAATATAAACAAGGCACGAGCACAATGCAGGTAAGACACATTCAAACATGATTAAGTTAGTCTTTCATTTATCTCAGACATACGTGTAGGTATTTCTCACCTGACATGTTACTTCCGCCTTCGTCAGAGGGTCACCTGAATGTTGCAGTGACGTGCTTTTTCAAAACAGCTGATGTTGTTGTGGAGGTGTGATATATTATTATACAATATTGAGAATAAAAAAAAGTTAATAGAGAATAAAAAAGTTGCAAGTGCATTTTGTAATAATCTTCTCAAAATGGAATAACTTATTATATAATGCAGCAAAATTTATTACAAAATGTGTCGGTTTATTACAAAATGAAATGAAAAAGTTATTACATTTTGGATGTTTACAACAAAATGCACCGTTATTACAAAACGTGGCTCAACACACGGCCATAGAGTATAACATAAATCCTTACAACTGTATTCAAATTAGGTTGAATTCCAGTCTTGATAAGCTCTACAGTTGCTCTGGTCTGTCCATGCTACCTGTGGGATTCACTGTCGCAGTTCAATTGGCACAATCTCACAGCCCCCCCCCCCCTCCCCGTCATTACAGCTCTCACTCGTCCTGCTCCGTCAACACAGACGACCAATCAGTGCCACATTATTAAACATTTGATTTGGATTTCTTTGATTGGAATGATTTATTTTGAATATGTGCAGAATGCAACAACAATCAATACAACAACAACAATAATAATAATAATAATAATAATAATAATACACAATGACATGTCCGAAAAGGAGTAGGATGAAGCATAAGCTTATTTAATCCTACCCCTTCTTCACTTCCCCAATAACCTGAATTCATCTTATAGCAATAGAGTGCATAGTACAAAAATTATGATAATAATAATAATAATAATAATAATAATAATAATAATAATAATAATAATAATAATAATAATAATAATAATAAATAATTGAAGTACTAAACATATGCATATATACCAAAAAAAACAAAACAGAACAAACAAAACAAACAACAAATGAGCAGATAGGAAAGTAGGTAACATATATATATATATATATATATATATATATATATATATATATAATTTTTTTTTCTACTTTGTCTGCATTTTATTCTCATTTTTTAAACCCCACAGAGGGGGAGTCAACATTCATTGAGATCAATGCATATTCCAGTCTTGCAGCCAAATACTCCAATATTTAGTGCATGTGTGTGACCATCACCGGTCCTCCCCAAAAGTCGAGCAGACGTCCCCCATTAGAACTCTCCATTACAAGCCAGGGCGGGCAGTGCTCCACCTCAGTGATGTGCAGGGGAAACAAAGACAAAGACATTTCAAAACTGGAGCCTCACTGTTACTAAGAATGCGGGGCAGCATCTCAATTTGTGGGACGTGTGAAAAATACTAAAAACGCTGGACATCTGGTCACCCTAAAGTCTACTGAGGGATGCTGTTTATCGCAGAGCTTGTAGAGTATGAGGTCGAAGGGTTGCAGTAATGGAGACGTGCACGGCTGATTTACTCCGGCAAATGAAGACTGATCATGCTCTGAACATGAAGTGTTGGAGTGTAACCCTGGCAGCTACGCCTGCAGTAACTTTTATGCCTCACAGCGCTCCTTGAGTGGGAATCACCAACTTTAACCCTGGTAAACAGTGACATGTTTGCTATTAATTATAATCAAATCAGAAATGTTCCTCTCGGAGAAAGTGCAGGGTGCGTCTCAGCTGTCATGCAATCTAGACTCGGATTCACTGAAGCATCTAATGTGTCTCTGAGTGTCACTGTATCTCTCAAACCAACACTGATTTCCATGAAAGAGATGACCACTCAGCTTGTACATATTACATTAGTGAGCAGTTTGCCTCTGGAGGCCTGTCCAGTTATTCTGGGTGAGCTCCTCTGGCGCCATGTGATGTCGATAGGAAATGAAGAGGTCGTTGCTGGCTACTAGGCAACTGCAACCAAAAACGCAAATCAGCAACAAAGCAAGATAAGACCTCTATCACTCCAAATATCAATCAGTCTTGTGTTTGTTATGTTAATGCGGGAATTAAAATTGGACATAATCAAGTGTGAGGCAGCTTCTTCCTGTCGGTTTATGGTTTCTTGAATCAGACATCAAAGCTGGTCATTTTATTCAGATGACAGGCCCTTTTTCTCAGCTCAGTCACTCAATTTTATGAACAATAGCGATGAGTTAGAGAAGCACTCAAGATCTTAATGACCGCACAACTGTATGACTCATTGTGAATACCAAGAAAAAGGAAACAAAGGATGAGATGAGAAAAGCTGCTCCAGTGGTTACATGAAGGTGGCTGAGGGATCTGAGCTGTGACTGAGAAGCAGAGTGTGGACATTTTTCTCACGTTTTTTTTTTTTTTTCCACAAGCTGGGAAGTGACAGCTGAGACAAGACATCATGCGTCTCCCTTCTCCCCACTCATAACACACACACAGCCACGGGCAAATGTCATTCAGTAGCCATGTTCCTCTAAAATGTCAGGCGAATTTGAAGCAAACTTTTGAAAAGTCAGAAAAAGGAAAACATGTTTTTCCATAAACTTGGATTGGAGTAAATAAAGAGGCTGCAATGAAGTGGTCAGAGGGTGGCAGTGTAGGCCATGGTATACTTAATACACACAGTAGAAGAAGTGGAGCCTTCTTTTATCATAGATATAGAAAGGGTAGATGCAGAGAGTCGTATCGCTTCATGTTGTGACGGATGTGTGTATTCGGCCACCATAGTGGAGCGTTACTTGTCAGCCTGGTTACGTATTTAAACCAAGCAAGATGGATACCTTGGATAGATCACTCAATCCTCCATCTTACACTAGTATTTGTACATTTGTATATAGTATCTGTTTATTTTTCTCTAAAGCTGCTTTTTTGTACACAAGACACAGTATTTATATATAGTTTTTATTTCTAATATATATTTTTTTATTTCTAGTTTAATTTTATTATTTACTTCTATGATTACTAGCACTGTTATTTGCACTGCTTTACTTACTTTTTGCACCTTTTCATACTTTTTGCACCCCACTGTGTGTTTCTGTGAGCTCCTGTGTGAAATTAAGTCTTGTCTTATCTTATCTTTTATCTCACTTAATATCAATGACTTCTATATAAAGGTAATGCGTATGTTGAATAAAAAATAAAATAATAATCATTATTATTCTTATCTTCTAATATTTCTATTATATATATATATATATATATATATATATATATATATAGACCCGACCCACTTCTCGACCCGCATTTTTAAAAGTGAACATCAAACGACCTTACTCACTTTCCTGCATTTATTTCCGTGTTAAAATTCGATGTCATTGGGGTCGGTAACCTGTAACATCCAAAGAGATATTTGAACCTGGTTTCTACGGAAAAGAAAACACTGGGAGCCGCTCATCATTTTTAAAAATCTCAGTGAATTTGTCCCAAACCTTTTTTGTTTCCATGTTACCGGAGCTTCCACTCTCCTAACTTGACTTTCTCTCTCTCTCTCTTCATACTGTACGATACTGACCACATTGTACGTCACCTTCACGGACATTCAGTTAATGAAGCGTATTTACCAGGTTATTTTATTGTTTATCTCAAACGACCCGACCAACCGCAACCTGAATATCATTATATTATATGATTATATTATATTATTTGTATTTTTTTTAATTATCCATATAACATTTTCTGTTGGATTGTCTTCGTCTTCTATGCTCAAAATGTGTTTTAAATATGTCTATGGAAAACCACCTAATTACATGACACCTTGGAAATTTTTCTTTAGCTTCAATTATGTGTCACCATACACCTGTACATGTATTTCTTTTCTGCTGACTATACTCAACATTTAGCTCAAAACAACATTTCCTTCTCTACAGATGGTCATTACTTGCTTCTCGGGACAATGTTTGAACAGATGTTGTTTTGTCTGCAGGGTTAAGATAAAGGTATATAAACTGAAGAGAAAAAAAATGTAATAAAATGATAAAAACCTTAAAGACATACCTTTGGTTTTGAGAAGCAGTTACTCATTTGACCCTAATGGCCTCATTTTTATGTGGGTGGTGCATACGATTATCCCATGCACAATGCAAAAGCAAAAACACGGAAAATATATGACATGACTTGGATCAGTGCAAATAACAGTATCATCAGATACATTAGCAGTGAGGAGTTAGACTTATTATATAGTTATTATTCTTTAATGGTTATGTTTTTATTTTACCATCATTCCAGAAACAACTCAAATTCTTTAATGTTATTTTTAGATTTCAATCATTCATTCATTCATTGGCCATTATTAAAGCTCTGAGGTGATGATGTTATTTTCAACGTATGACAACCTTGTTCTTGAATTGGAGCCAATAATGTGATTTTGACTTTTCTGCTAAATGCGACCTTGACCTTTGACCTTTTGTAATGTTGATCATTTATATGTATATATGCGTCAGTGTGTGTAATACAATGATAATATATCCATTATTGAATATATATTGATTTTAGCATGATATGTCTATGCTTGACACACACAGTGTTACAGAAGTTAATTTTGCGACATGTCACCTTTGACCTCCAGAGATCTCAAAAACTATTGGTCGTAGATGATGACACCAATTATGGGAATTATAGAAACATTCATTCCACATTTTTTGGTACTAATCTAAAAGTTTTCTGACCCTCCGTTGTTAAGTTATAACTGATGTGATTTTGACCTTTTAGTTAATTGTGACCTTGACCTTTACTCAAATGGCTCATTACATCTGATGCACATTAGTTCTATGTATATGCCCATGTAATTTCTTGGTGATATCTCTAGTATTCATTGAGTTATAGTATGATATGTCTCTACACACACACACACACACACACACACACACAATAATGAGTACAATAATAATCTTGAACAAGGACAAGTCAGATGTAAAATTTGATGTAGACATTTACATAAATGAAGATAGTTTAATATCTTCATGCAGCTTCATATATAATCATAACTGTGGCTTTTATGTCTTTTCATACCCATAGTGAAGACAATTTCATTGAACCGACTACTTCCAGACACTATTTTTACAGCACCTTCCAGTACAGTTGGTGTGGGTGGGTTATGGTTGTTAACCTTGTGTTGTTGGAGCTGCTAGTTGTTGATACGCTGCGGGTGGGGGCCTGTTGAATGTCCAGCTGAGCCAGGAATGTGGAGGCCTTTTGGGTGCAAAGCAGCCAGGATCATCTGCGCAGACAGGAGCTGGATATTACTGTGGTGTAACTCTCCGAGCCGTTGACTCATTATAGGTACTACAAATCTTCAAAGACCCATCCTCAGACCACTAAAGGGCCAAACAAAGCACTTATCAGCCGGGTGTTCAGGTCACGATACACATCAGCTGAGTCCGGCGACAGCCTGAGGATCATCATAATGACGGCAGACTTAGCCACACCATCTGAGAACCCTTTCTAGTCTCGCCCTCTGGGGTCTCGCCATGATTTATGGCTGTCCCTCTGACTGCCTGTGTCTATCTTTAGCTCTGCTGACTTTTATGAGCATGTCGAAGTGAAGGCGTGCTGTGGGAGTGTTGTCAGGACTGGCTCCAGACGTTCAACCCGCCTCCACCGTGACTTTACATTTTTCCCCCCATAGGTTGAGTAAAGCTTGCTTCGTATGTCCAGAGTCCTGCAGAGATAGGCATGTGTCAGACAATCTCAGGGCTGGATATTAGGCTTCCATCTGCTACTGGCTTCTGTTTGAACTCTGAGCTCCTAAAACTAGTCAAAACATAATGCACGGAGCCATTAACAGAGAATACTGCTATGTTGTACTAAGAGCTGCTTTTATAATGGGTGAGGGGATTTGTGGGTTGTGGTAATGAGTATTCTGAAGGTGTTTTTTGAGCTCAGGGAGCTTTGAAGTCTTGGTGAACTTCAAGAAAAAAAAAATTAATTTCAGTTATTTGGTTCTTGTATTCTCTTGTAAAACTGTGTTAACTGTATTTAAGCTGCAGCTACAAGGTGAACATCATTGTTTGCTTCAGCTTCTTACTATTACCATCAAGTAACCTTTCTTTTCACTGCAAATTATTTGGTTCTTATTAAGATATATTAAAAAAAAAGGTTAGATTTAGAAGTGTCACACAGTATCTTGTTTAAAGAGACAATTTCTTATTTTATTTTAAGTGTTCCTACATCTGTAGGCATGTTTATTTCCAGATCTTCATTCAAGAAATCTTGTCAAATGAAATGATCTTGCTGCGTGAACAAATATTTCACTTGTTCTAAGTATATTTCTCTTCAGAGTTAGTGTTTTTATGTTGTTTTTAGACACCGCTTTTTGCAGTGTTAGTTTTGAAATGTTCACCCACACAGAGTTTACAAATAATTACTTACATTTAAGAGGATTATTAGCGGGGATACACAAATCCTGAAAGTCTGAGCTCATATTTAGAAGTTCAATATTAATATGTTTGTATTGAAGTTTGCATTGTGGTGGGAGCCAGACGTTTGTTGACACTGGCTGACGACATTTCTAAGAACTAACAGAAACTAGTGACACGCAGTGAGGAGCTGAAGAAGAGTGATCAGAATAATTTTTGTGGAAACATCATATCCATCTGCTATCATAGAGACATCTGTTAGCTTAGAAAGTCCTAGCTACTGTCAACAACTGACCGGCGCAGCTGTAGCCAAATCAGGGGGCGGGACTTGACAATGCTCAGAGCGGAGAAATTTAGAAAAAGCAATGAAATTTATTTAATATTTTCATTGTTGTACATCGTAATGATGTGAAACTTTGCACTGTAATCCACCATAGTACTGGAAAGTCACCCCCCAAATTCCAAATCATTTGGTGGAGTGTTAGCTGTTCCAAAGACAAACAGGACACACTACAGACAGAGATTAGCTGAATTATAGGTCGATGATATGGCATCTTTCTATGCAGTTTATAGTTTGTTGATGTTAGCTAACTGTTTGTAAGCTTGATCATGATGGAACCATGATGACAGCCTGAACGTTGATTTAAATTTAGAAATTGCATTAATGAATTTTTTTTTTTTTTTTTTTTTAATTTTAGATCACTACCACTGTGTAAGTATAACATTTGCCACTGTTGGCATTGAAATTCTGCTGGTGCAATTTTATTTCACATAAGCACATGATTAAGTGCTCACAAATTGTACACATTGAACCTTTAACTTAAAGCTATAGTGCAGAACGTCTGTGTTATTACAACCATACAGCTGATGCTTATGATGGGTGCCCAGCTGTAGATAATAGATGTAATGTGTGTGTGTGTGTGTGTGTGTATAAATTACATGAGCTACACAGTCTACCTTTCACACAATAAATTCACATATACATATATAAATTTAAATACATTTTGTGAGGAAGAAGTGGATTTAAATAAGTTTTACTTCCTCCCACTCCTTTTTGAATATGCAAATTAAGTCATGTTTTATTTTATTTTAGATTTTTTTGGACATGTTCATTTTTGATTTACTTTATTTTATTTAAAAAAAAAATTGTCTACTTTGTTTCACTAGTAGGGACAGAGTGAAATTGTTTTATTTGTTGCATATTTGAAATAAACTGAACTGAACTAAAAAGCATGACTGCAAATCCAATCTAAATTGAGGAACTGGACATATTTCCTTCCGATCACGGGGGAAGACTGAGGTGTCCTGGCCTAAAGCCTGACATATATCCTCCATATGGTACAGTTTACTGAGGGGGAGGAACGTGCTCTCCCTCAAACTAGCTTCCATTAAACGCATTCCTTGCAAACAGCTCTGATAACGACACGCTAGTGGGTCCAGGGTTTTCCAGTGACGTCACTCATCACTCAGGTGTGTTTACAGCTTATTATAGACGAAAGAGACCATCCTTCTTCTTTTCTAACAGGTTTTGAGGGTAAAAAAAAAAAAGTCATGACAACTCATCCCTTCTGAGGCTGTTTATTCAGGTCAGACGTGTCATAGGCGATGACCTTTTCAAACATGAGCGTATACTTACATAAACACGTAGAGACGGAGAGAGACGGAGTTACTGAGAAGATTGTGGTAAAATAGAGACGTCAACAGGTTTTCATTTCATTTCACACTGAACCACCAGTTACATTCCACCTCCACTGCTATATTAGTTTGTTGTTTCAGTGGCAGCCGCTGCAAAACCAGCTGGACATGAGAGATGGCTATTTGTTGTCTCACAGCTTTGGAAAAGGATTACCCACAGTTTACATTATATATCTGTTTTCTCTTAATATGTACACGGCTTTAAAATAATTGCTACGTTTACATAGTTTTTTTTTTTTTTTTTGCTCCAAATGATTTATTCAGATAAAATAATTCTGAGTTAAAGCTTTTTCTTTTGTGTTTAAATGGACATGTTAAGTAATTAGTTAATTAATTAGGCCTAATTTATGCATTTAGCATACACTTTTAACCAAAGTGACTTATAGGGAATTGATTCTGAATAAAAGTTTACATAGGAGACTGGTGTGTTCCGCTCTAGTTAATTGGGCTTTAAAGGGATAGTTCACTATTTTTCCCATGGATTTGTATGGCATCAGCATCTTTACTCTGGTTGCACCCACAGTGATTTACCCCCGATAGTGTTCTGTGAGTCGAGTTCTGGTCCATGTTATTTGAAAAGAATGCAAAACAGGAAGTGGACGCAATTGTTTACTTCCCGTAGACATCCAGACGTTAAGCGGTTGTTCTGTCCAATCACAATCCCCTGTACCTCCAACTCTTAAAGGGATAGTTCACTATTTTTCCCATGAAGTTGTATGGGATCAGCGTCCTCACTCTGGTTGCACCCACAGTGACTTACCCCCAACAGTGTTCTGTGAGTCGAGTTCTGGTCCGGTTTTGGTCAATGCAAAAGTAGTCCCGAGAACTGAATAGTTCCAGGGGTTCAGCTCCATAGAACATCCATTCATTCTGTACTTGTCTGTGATCGCCATCTACTGTAGCTGCAGTTACCACCCGGAAGACTTCTTGAGAGTGCTCATTGTGGGCACCCAATGTGGGTGGAAGTGCCCGATTTGTCCTTTTGCGGTGTGTTTACACTCTATTGCCTCAGGATGGTGTGAGAGAATTATACAAAGAGCTACTTGTCTCACTGACGAAACTTGTCAGTAAGACAAGTTTTTACCTTAAATAAAACAGCATGCGTCATTGTGCACATACACAGGGCTCACATCGGGTACTTCCACCCACATTGGGTACCCACAGTTATTCTCCCCTATTAAACATTCTATGCCATTGTTGACAGCGTGGAATATGTTTGTCATCTTGATGAGACCAGGAACATGCGCAGAACGACATGAATAATGTTAAAGTGGAATTAACTGTTTACATGGCAGAGGATTTATCGAATTCAGAATTTAAGATTGGAATAAACCAGTGACTTTATTCAGAATTAAATTGAATTCTAAATGATAATTTTCAACTCTAATTAGGTGTTTACATGGTCATCTTAAAGTGGAATTAACTTTTATTCGGAATTAAGCAGGAGTAAAAACTCCCATGTAAACAGAGCTAATGTGATGATATCCATTTTTTTTTCATCTTTACTAATGTGATATCAGATTAACAGCAGCACAGAAACACAGAGAATAGCTTTGACAATCCACATGACCTTGATATAAAACAATGAAATGACATATAAATAGAGCAGTAAATGATATTGCTCAAAAATAGATAAATAACGCTGCAGTTAATTACACCATGGAGTAAATAGGGACTGCAAATGAAAGTTAGTATTGATGAAAACTCCAACATATTTATACTTCTATACTACTATAAATGTGTTCATTAATGTGCATTATCCCACGAACAGTAAATAAAGATAGGAAAAAAAAATCAACTAAACATGCGTTTATTTGCCACTAATCCACACATGCTCACAACCTTTGCAGCTGATGTTTGTCTTTAAAACATCCCATGCCTTTATATGTGATAAAAATATACTTGCAAGGAGGGAAAAGTAACCTGTTGATTGGTCTGTAATGACAACATCTGAACCATTTTTGTTGCAGCTACAGTGTCAGACATCTCAGGACAGGCGTGAAAAGAAACACCTCTGCTCCACTTGAGGATTAGTGAAGTATAGTGAGTTGTCTGAGTGAAAATGGGGTTGCACAGTGTTGTTTGTCTTTTACAGAAATATGAAAACTAATCAATACGGTAGATTTGGTCGACCTACGCTGTTTCATTCTTTCCTTATACAATAGTTTTGCTCATTAATTCTACAGACGCAGGGGGAAAAAAAACAGGAAAAAATGGTAAAAATCAGCTTTTTTTTTTCTTTCATCCATTTCATTCCATTCAAACACGTGGCGTCTCATATCATTTGTACAGTGTTGTATTAAGGCCACAACATAAAACTATAAAAAACATTTGTCACTATGAGAACAAAGTTGAATATTTCAAGATAAAAACTGAAATTTCAGAATAAAGTTCAACACAAAAACTGTTAGTTTTACAAGAATGAAGTTGTAATATCATCATATTTGGAGAATAAAACCATAGTACTACAAGAATAACATAATTTAAAAACAGGTGGTAGGAAACAGACATGGGGACTTGAGTTTGAGACTTTGACTTGAGTCGCACAAACAAAGACTTGTGACTTGTGTGATATGACTCGCAAGTTCATTATCATGGAATAGTTTGTTGTATTATTTAGTTTTTTTCAGTTTTTCCAATGTGTTGCCTGACATTATAGGAAAATCACAGGTAGAAATAATAGTTTCACTACCTTGATTGATTGATTGATTGATTAGTTTATTTCAGGCAAGTTCAGAGTTTTTACTCTCCTTACAAAATTTACAAAAACAATTTCCAACTTAAACATTAAGACAAATAAACAAATAACAATGTGCAATCTTCTGCCTGAAAGGGAGTGAGAAGAAGAAACACTTATGTACTCCCACCCCGTCTTCAAAATATTACAAAAAAGAAAAAGAAAAAGAAAAGCGGCTTGTTTCTCAGCTTCCATCATAGAGAGACAACAAGGAATAGGCAAAGCCTTTACGTCAACCAGAGAGAAGACAATATATATATATACACACACATATATATATATACATATACATATATACACATACATACATATACATACACACACACATACATATATACATATACACATACATGTACACACATACATATATATCATATACATACACATACATACACACATATATATACATACACACACATATACATATATATACATATACATACCTTGATATTTGTACAAAGGTTTGTAACACGTGCGTGCTGCCACAGGGTTCAAATTACAAATACATTGTATTTGTAATTTGATCAAAATACATTGATCAAATTTAAACAAAGCTTTTGGGATGTTTCTTCACATTTCACATGCATTGTTCTGATAAATGTTGATGGTGTCGTATGAAATATATATATATATATAGTACAGTAAAGCCTACATGCTTTCACCACACTTAATTACTACATACTTAATACAAAACAATACAGCAATGTGGTATTATGTTAAATAGCATCTAATGTGAAAATGTTCATTTCAGCCATTTTGGACTAGACTTGGACTTGGGGTGAAAGACTTGAGATTTGACTTGGACTTGTAAAAAGTGACTTGTGAACATCTCTAGTAGGAACAATATGACAATAAAGGTGTGGTTGATCGTCATAAGTCGTACTCACTCGTCGCATAATGGAGAATTTAGGATATTTTGAGGGGTTATTCTTTTATTAGGAGTTTACACACAGCAAAATACTGCACCTATTAACCCACTATCAATACATTATCATTTGCCTCAGGACTTTAAAGTGAGTCTGCACACATTTGGGTTTGTTTGATTGTAAAAACTGAACTGATTTGGAGCAAATGGACTCTTTTGTGGAAGACGAACTGACTGGCAGTGGTCGGCTGTAGGGTTACACTAGAAAGCTATGTATTCAATTTCTAAATTATGACTCATTATTTTTCAAATATTACAACTTCAATCTTATAAAAGTACATTGTTTTCATTAAATTATGTGCTTTATTAAAACTACAACTTTATTCACAATATTATGACTCTAGTCTTGAAATATTACATCTTTATTCTCATATTGATAACTGTGTGTGGCCCAAATATTCCAGAATTTTTTTTATTATTATTTTTTTTTAAATCAGAAAGATAAAATAAAACATATGAATACTCTCCAAAATCATGTTTTTAGTTGGAATTTTGTTGCCAAAAGCTGCAGCTCTGTGACAAATCCACACCAGCCGTAAGGTTATGGGGTGGTCATGTGACTTAGGTCATTAACAGTGTTAGTCACCCAGCACACCTGGAAGATGACGGGAAAGCAGCATTCCAGCCGACGACCTCTGACCTCTTGTACAACTCAAAGACATATCTCTTCTCTTCCCGTAACACTAAATTCATTGTCCACTCTCACCGTCATCATCATCCTCATATGAAAATATAAAGATCACCTTCATCTGACTTTAAAATTGCAGCAGTTTTCATTTAGAGTAATCGAAGAATGACCAAAAATAAACTTTAATTTAATCACAATAAATAATCAAAGTGAACTAATAAATCTAAGATCATCTTTCTAATATAATCTGTCCTACAAAGTAAAAAGGCAGTAACTGCATAGACACCAAACTGAGGAAAATGACCTTAATTAAAGTTCTGTTGTTGTTCAACCACAGTAGATTATTGGACATGAGGAAGTTATTGTTACTGCATATTAACTAGTTCTGCGAAAACACAGTACGCCTTATGGATTAATTTTGGTAGTGCATAGTGACTGGGAATTTTGACTTTTTATATCATAGTTTTGACTTTTTATCTCATAATTTTTTACTTTTTATCTCATGATATTGACTTTTTATGTCATAATTTTTACTCTTTATCTCATAATTTTGACTTTTTATCTCATGATGTTGACTTTTTATCTCATGATTTTGACTTTTTATATCATAGTTTTGACTTTTTATCTCATAATTTTTTACTTTTTATCTCATGATATTGACTTTTTATCTCATGATGTTGACTTTTTATCTCATAATTTTGACTTTTTATCTCATAATTTTGACTTTATCTCATGATTTTGACTTTTTATTTCATGAGTTTGACTTCATTTAATGCACTGTATATATGAAAAACTTTCATAAAAACTATTCATTGACAGTGCACCTTTATAGTGCGTAAAATATGGTAATTCCATAATCTGTTTCAGTCTAATACAGTGATTCACTGTAAACTATTGGTGCAGGGTCCTATTATACCTCAGTACTGTGGATGTATTTTATTATTATATTATATCATTGGTCTCTGCCAGAACATTTCCGTTGGACAGTGGAAGGATTTTCATTCTCCTTCTTCCTCTGTCTGTCCATTATCACTTTGAAAGACCCCCTCTCTATGTGAAAGAAAAACAACCCCAGAGCTGCAACAACATTGAAAGTGACACATTTTTATAGAAACCCACATGTTTTTTTTCTGGCATTTATATTGGTTTGGATTTAGTGATTTTTCTAAACTAAGGCTCTTCCTCATTCACACATATTGAATCAAACAAACTATATTATTTTACAAATGCATTGTTGCATCATTCTATACTCAGAGGTAGAAGTATTATGTTTAACCCTTTAACCCCTGATGCGTGAGTGCTGACGCGTTCTGAATGGATGGTTTAGTTTAAAAATTCAGAATAATTCTAGGTTTTTTGTGTTATTTTAGTGAGAATTTTGTTCATGGAGCCTATGTACAGGTGTGAAAAAGACACTGATTTAGAAAAAACTAAAGCTACTGGAACCAAATTACAATACTAGTCATTTATTCCTTTTTTTAAACTTCATTTAGTTTTTTTTTTTTTTTAATTTTTTTTTAATTTTTAAATTTTTTTCGCGTCATTTGTTATTTTGTGAAAATGTATCCGTTTCCATTGATGTTGTTGCTTAATGACTTTAATGTTATATTAAAATGTTAATGTTGAAAAATTGGGATTAGACTATCTGTTTGAAAATGAATGTATTTTACCCTAGATAAAAAAAAAAAAAAACATATATAGGTGTGTGTGTGTGTGTGTGTGTGCTTGTGTTCCCCACTAGTAAAATAGAAATCTATGTGAAGAATACATTTTATTTTATTTCAGAAGTCCCCATAAAGGGAAACAGGTGCAAAGTCAAACATGTATTTAAAAAAAAGTTTTATGTATTATTTATTGTATATAATTTTAAATCAATTAATTTTTTTTTTAATATTTTGTATTCAGTATTCATTTTTATTTTATTCTCTTTTAATTAAATATTCTAATGTTTATTACTATTTAAAAAAAAAAAAGACCCAATGGCTACTTGATTCCAAACTTGGTCCTCATGAGACATGGAAACGTGTGTGTGTGTGTGTGTGTGTGTATGTGTATTCCTATCTGTATGGGGACATTTATATGATTACATGGTCACAACATGGGGACCTCTGACTCTATGGGGACCAAAATTCTGGTCCCCATGAGAGTTAAATATAAATGTAGGTCCCCACTAGTAAAATAGAAATTATGTGGCCCTACAAAAACATTCATTAGTATTTTTCAGGATGTCCCCATAAAGCATGAGCGAAACGGTGTATTTTTCAAATATTTGAAGATGTTTTTCCTTTTTTTTAAATAAATGTATTTATTTTTGTTTTTTTACATTTTTATTTCATTTTTTATTTATTCTATATGTTTTAATGTATTTATTTATTTTCGAAATTATTTTTTATTCACTCATTTTTTTTAATGTAATGACATTTTCTACTTGATTCTAAACTTGGTTCTCATGAGACATGAAAATGGTGTGTGTGTGTGTGTGTGTGTGTGTGTGTGTGTGTGTGTGTGTGTGTGTGTGTGTGTGTGTGTGTGTGTGTACTACTGAGCATTAACGTGTTTCATAGAACTGAAAAGAGGATGACCAGTTGCCTTTAAGTATTGGAATGGTGTGAAAGGTTGCATGTGATGGGTTGTGTACAAACCAACAGGGTGTCAGAAGGACTTGTCATCTATATCCCTTCTATCTGGATGGTGCAATTTATCTACAATTTTAAAAAATTGAACAATGACACGTCTAAATGAAATAATCATAATGAGGCTTTTTGTTTTAATATAAGAAGTACAAAGTAAAAAGTCGACTGAGAAATAATTACCCCAAATAAGTACAAATAACCAACATTTCTACTTAAAGTAACAAAGTATTTGTAATTTGTCACTTGACACCTCTGTTTGTACAACGTGCAGAACTAGCCAAACAACCTGGACGACTTAAACCCCTTTTTCAGAACAATAGTGGAGGTTTAGAGCTAGTGCTGGCTACGGTACATTAGCTTCAGTCACCTAAAAGCCTGCAACATACTCCCAAAATTTTTTTTAAAGAACTTCAGCACCTGAGATTCTTATGAAGTATGAAATATCCAGACCAGAACGACTTTATCACGTCAAGAAAACAAACCCATTTCTCTGTCCTTGTGCAGTATGTCGTGGTCACAAAAAACCTGTATGACTCCTGATCAGAATCAGTATTGTCACAGTAAGTTCAGGGCTGTGACGAAGAACAGAGATCATTTATAAACCAATAGCAAAAGCATATTTATTTAACATGAAATAAGTAAATTAATCACAATAATCAATGTAAATCAGATTATGACATGTGAGAATCAGTGGCATCAGTAGTAAGGTGTGTGTGCATGACAGCAATGCTATAAATAATAAATAATACTGTAATGACTTCTTTTTTTTTTTTTTACTACTTTGCACTATTCAGTCTGTATTGACACTTTAATAGGACATTGCACCTTACCTTGTTTGCACCTCAATGTCTTTCTGTTTTATTTTTATATGTTTAATGCTGCTGTTGGTACAAAGTAATTTCCCAATTATGGGATCAATAAAATCATTGTATTGTATTTTATTCTATTCTAAACGCAAAACCAAGCGGTCACATCACCCATGTGTCAGGACACAGCACCAAATGAATATGTGACAGTCTCACACACACACACACACACACACAAAGTGGTTTTCATGTCATATGGGAATCAAATTTACCTTTGTATTACCATCCTTTTTACAAAAACCTGAATAAATACCTGAACAAATATGAACCAGCTGAAATATTTGAAGAGAAGTAAGTAAATATTACTTAGAAGTAAGTAAATATTTGGTAACACTAAATGTTTTTTTATGTATTTGTAATTGAAATGTAAGTTGTTGTGCACATATGACAAACTGATAGACTGAGGCAGAAAATGGTTAAAATTGCATTTGTTTTTCTAAAGACGTGTCAAATTGTTGATGTTGTTCAGATTTTGAGGGAAACATTAGAAATGTAAATATTATAATCATGTAATTTTATTCTTTTCACTGTTATTTTACTGGTCTGGCCCTTTTGAGTTCATATTGGGTTGAATGTGGCCTCTGAACTAAAATGAGTTTGACACCCCTGGTATATAGAATAGAATAGAATAGAAGTACTTTATTGATCCCACAATTTGGAAATGATTTTGTCCCAACAGCAACATTCAACATATGAATAAAACAGACAAACAGTGAGGTGTAAAACTAGGTAAGGTGAATTATCATATTAAAGTGTCAATAATACTGAAAAAACATATTTGTTAATTCGTTCAAGAAGAAGCAGAAGTAGAACTAGAAAAGCACTCTGAAAGCGCAGACCTCCACCAAGGTAGACCCCCCCCCCACCCCGGATCACCACCAAAATGAAATCAGTTCTTCCTGTTCGTATTTCAAATATATCCTGAAAATTTCATCAAAATCCATCCATAAGTTTTTGAGTTATCTTGAACAAAGACATAAACAAAAACATGGCGTCCTTGGCAGAGGTAATAAAAGACGTAACATGGTGGAGTCTATAGAGGCAGCACATTCTGATGTAACAAAACCACAGCGGTTCTTATTTTCAGGTAGTGAATGATAACTGTGAATGTTCTATTAAACTTCTCTGGTTAGATCTTCCTAAATCCCTGTGAATCTCACAATGGACTTTTCATGCTTAAATAACAAGTCATAGTCCAGTTCAGTTACAGGTAATTAATAAAATGATGGGAAGAAACTCTGGCTGTTGTTTATCTTCCTTGAGTGGGGAACAAGCCAGATGTCTTCTAAATCTTCTTTTATCTCTCCTTTGTTTTCAGTGTCTGCTTCCATTTGGGGAAAGGTTTTCCCAAAGTATCTAGACCCAAATTTGTGGACTTGAAAAGCCTGGAAAAACAACAAAACAATAGCTCCAAATATAAACATTTACAGCCTAATAACAAAATAACATCAGCCAAATTAACATAACATCCTCCAGAGAAAAGAGGGTTTTCACAGCCTGAGTTTCAAATGTAGACATATTTGAGATAGAATCTGAAGGCAGCTGTTGGATAGTTTTCTTACGCCACATCACAGATCCGTCATATGTGAATAATCCTCACACAAACACAACTGATAAAGAGAACTTTACTTTATCTCTGATTCAATTGCAACACATAACACACAAGAAGGCCCATTAACATTTTTGTGAGATGAATGCTGATATAATCATGACTAATGTGAAAAATAAAGTTGTTCACTACTGTCATCTTCAGGTGGAGCAGTTCCAAGTAGATCTGGATCCGAAGGATGGAGCGGGAGGTCGACTGGTGGATTGGGGCGGTATCTGCGGTGATGCGGGTGCGAAACCGATCTGTGAAGGAGTAGTTAAGCCAGAAGGCGAAGCTCTCGATTTACCGGTCGACCAACGTTCCGACCCTCACCTATGGTCCTGAGCTTTGGGTCATGACCGAAAGAATGAGATCACAAGTACAAGCGGCTGAAATGAGTGAGTCACTGCAGATCCTGTTGTCCATGGTTCCTTATGCAGATGCATAAGATGCATGTTTTAGACATCAGTTTTTTAATGTGATTTATTTATTTTTTTTAATATGCATGAACAAATATAGAGATTACATTATGATCCTTCACCTCTTTAATGTGTGTTTCTTTATTATATTAAATCCTGGTTTTCAGATATTTATGGTAATCTGTTTTTTCCAGCCCAAATGTCTCTGAGACTGAGGGTGCTTTCACACCTAAACCATTTGGTTCACTTTAAGCAGACTAGAGTTCGGAACACCTGCAGGTCCGGTTCGTTTGGGCTGATGTGAAAGTGGACCAGTTTATTTTAGTCCGCACTAAAGGACCGTACCGAGACCACCTTGAAAAGGAGGTCTCGGTACGGTCCTTTAGTGCGTCTCGGTCCGGTTCCAAGCGGACTCTGGAGCGGTTCACTGCTGGTGAGAACGCTGACCGGCCTAGATTCGGACCATCTTTCATGGAGCAGTCTTTTTGACCTACGGAAGCTTCTGTAATGTGTTCGAAGAAAAAGTTGGTTCAGGTTTAGGAGTGTAGTCTGCTTTCTGCGATAATGTCTCGCAACGCATAGTGTTGTCATACCGGATGCGAGCTTCATGCTGGAACAACAGCAGTAATTGTGTTGCTGCATAAAGCAGTGATAAAAATATATTGAAACAAAAACAAGCAGAAGACCACAGTTCATTGTTCAGAAAAAAACATATCCGCCTGATGTTTTCTTCCGGGATTGTCCCTCTGCATGTGCTGCACCAATCAGCTTTCGTCCACGCCACCCAAAGTGCAGTATTTTCCAAACAGCGCGTCCACATGGGTGAGGAGAGATATAACACCCACAGTGGTTGGTCCATTTGCAAAAAACACTTGTGTGAATGTGAACCGAACCAGTTGAGAACTGCAACATTGTAACAACTTTTGGGCCCAAACGAACCAGTCTACCAAACTAACAGGTGTGAAAACAGCCTGATTCATAGCTTCGCAATCTAGTATTGAAGGTGCTGCTACAAAAGGTTAGAACACCTCTCCTCACCCACTGTTTAAAACTAGAATCCAATCTGGCAGCTACAAAATCTGGATCATACGCAACCCAGTTCAAGACCTGAAACTTTCTCACTGTAATCCTTTTTTTTGGTTTTTTTTTTTAAGCCACTGGTGATTGATCTCAAGGTAGTAACAAAGTAAAGTGGAAAAACTGCCAGACATTTACTTCAAGTAAATTAACTACAGCTTCTACATGTTGAGTAATTGCTGCTTCTCTCTGTTAAATGTCAGTGTGAGAATATTTAGGTTATTTTGGGGGGGGGTTAATTGGACAAAACAAGGCACTAATTAGTAGAGAATAACCACAGGTTTTGTATAACTATTGTTTAATCCTATCTTTAAAAGTGTGGTGGTTAGAGCAGGGAACAATCCCTTTGAAACAAAAAATATCAGCGACAAACAGATTTATTACAGAAAAAAAAAAAAAAAGTGAAATATACTGTATGGTATCCTCACCTATCTGATTTTGACAGTTCTGAATCAGGAAGCCAGGAAGGAAGTATCATTATTGTGTTTGCTAAGTCAATTTCCTGAGCTCTGGTTGTATCCATCTATAGTGCGAGAGCTGAGTGATCAATCTGCGGCTCTGGATATGGTATCGAATTACAATGTGAACCCACCAACTAAAACTGTCCAGTGATATTGCTGCTAAAGTGCAGGATTTGCAATAGAGGCTCAGAAATAGCTCCCCCCCCCCCCCCCCCCCAGGCTATGGTATCTCTTATGTCGCCACACCACCACCCCACCCCACCCTACCCCACTCTCCACCTCCGCCACCGTCCCCATGATGCACCTCTTTCACTTTGTCCCAGTGCTCGGCTCACCCCTCATGGGAAGGCAGGCCCAGGCAGGCAGCCAGCTGGTGAGGTTTCACTGGGACCAGCTGCAGAGAAGAAGAGCAAAGTGAGACGTGATATCAAAGACATGAGTAGGACTCAATGGGGGCATCCTCTAGAGACACAGAAACATCCTTCTCCACTATAGCATATGTACTCATCCACTCTACAGTTCCCATACAGGCTGCTAGTGTGATCGCATTTGTGTGTCTGTTGGGATTTTAGCTTTGTGAATGGTTACATAAATCTTTGTGTGCGCGTGGGTGATAATGATGTGCAAGCATATGTCTGGGTATACCCAAGATACCCCTCTCCACTTCTTCTGTATGTGTGTGTATGTGTGTGTGTGTGTGTGTGTGTGTGTGTGTGAGTGTATTACAGGAAAACAGTGACTAATGTCTGCCCTCTTCTCTTCCGTAAGCTGATCTGTCCCTGAGGCAAATGAGAGGGCACCAGTTTTTCTCTGCCCATGTTTTAGAAACGCTGAAAAGACAAGACACAAATCCTTCATTAGAACAGCAGCAGCAGCAGCAGCAGCAGCAGCAGCAGCAGCAGCAGCAGCAGCAGCAGCAGCAGCAGCAGCAGCAGCAGCAGCAGCAGCAGCAGCAGCAGCAGCAGCGATGTTCCCAGTCATCCCAAACTCAATGATTTCATCTATGAATGGCGGCTCCTTATGGGCAGCCATAGCGTCAGGCTCTGGCTGCACATAAGGTTAACTCAAGTCCATTACCTAACCCGCAACATCCAAGGGAGATGACCCATATAGTGGTCAGACAACACAAGCTAAAACTGGTAGTGCTGCATTACTCAGACTGTGTAAACAAGGAAACAGTCTAACAAAGATGAGCCTACACATTTAAGTTCATTGTAGACGTGTATGTTCTGCTCTTTCACATCTATATACTATGGATTTGTAAAGAATGGACATTATATTCCCTGTGAGCATATCCTCCTGACACCCAAGAACATTAAAGGTTTAGTTTTTTTTTAGTTTTTATTTTTTTTTTACATTAAACAATTATCTTTCTCACACCAGACCTTTCTGTGTGGAGTTTACATGTTGTCCTCGTGTCTGTGTGGGTTTTCTCCTGGTTCCTCCCACCATCCAAACACATGCACTGACAGGTTAACCCTTAGATGCATGGACGACCAGACCTACACTCTTCCAAAAATTACCCCAATTGGAGGTCATTTTTGATGGAAGAAATCCTGGATTCTGGTTTACTTTGAAATTTTACATTGTGGTAAATGGAGAATAAATTTCAAAGTGATCCAGAATCTGGGATCTCTTCCGATCTTCACCAAAATCTAATGGAATTGTCCTAAACTATCGTTACCTCATGGACACTTTTGTTATGGACACTTATGCACGAGTCTCTTATTATGTACATATTCTTTCAGATTTGTATTTGATCTTTTGTTTACTTTGCACTTTAATGTCAAATCCAATTTCATTGTGAAAAGCAATGACAATAAAGCCTATTCTATTCTATTCTATTCTATTCTATTCTATTCTATTCTATTCTATTCTATTCTATTCTATTCTATTCTATTCTATTCTATTGTGTCATTCCCAAGCTATCCTGAAAGTTTCATGGAAGTCCGTCCATAACTTTTTGAGTCATGTTGCACACAGACAGACAGACAGACAGACAGACAGACAGACAGACAGACAGACAGACAGGCAGACACTATCAAAAACATAACGTCCTTGGCAGAGGTGATCAAAATGTTCCCTGAAAACTTCATTTCTTGCAACTTCAGATTCTATCATGTTTATTTGCTCAACAATTTCATTTATTTAAAACCGAGTGTTTATCCTTTGTATTGATGCTGAATATAATAACACAGAACACCATTGTGTTGTGGAATATCACTCAGCGTTGCGTGTCGTTTTGTGTTGAAATAGAAGAGTACCTCCCTCTTGAAAACAATGTAAACAGTGCTTTTTCAGTGCCACCATATTCTTTGTGGCTATGGGTAGGGTAACAAAAGGTGACACTTAATTTACCTCTGTCATAATGGGCACAGTGTCTGCTGCATACATAATTAATCTATCAGTATTTTCCACATTGATACCAGCAGCACGACCCTGATCCGTACCTTTCCTCTGAGGGCTGGTTGCATTCACTTCTCTGCAAAAAGCATCACGAAGAAAAAGACAAGGCATATCTGATAACTTTGAGGCCAATTACAATCCAGGAACGATGTGAGTGTTTTATTATAGCACTGGAGATGATGGTTTTAGAAGCAGTTATCATGGCAATAGTCTCATCTGAGCCCTATTTAGAGTGCTGAGACAATCCTGCACATTTTTAAGGTGGTAATGTGCAATAACGATCTGCAAATAGACCTGTATGGTCACGCTTTACAGCACTCATAAGCTCTGTTCAAGCCTGGTAAGAAGTGCTTAGAATAATAAGAAGAAAGCACGCAGTAGACAAGGGTGAGATATGTTTAACTACAGCAGCAAAGAGAAGATCGGTTCAGTCTATTTTTAACTCAGAATCTTAATGAAACATCCTCCTACAGTACCACCCAACTCTGCTTCTTTTTTTTTTCTCAATGAATCCACTGAGTTGAAACAGATTTAGGAAGCAGAATGAAAAATGATGCATAGAAATGACTGGCTAGGTGTGGGGATTAATATTACAGCATAAGACAGGGTCTGTGTGAGAGTCAGAGCAGTCATGATGTATTATTACTGAACACTCTAAAGCTCACACAGCGTACTCAGGATGAATAATGACGCGCTCTGTTGCTATAGTTAAAATTACTGATTACTGATAACTCCAATCAGTCACAGTGTAAACTCCATTAAAGGGAAAAAAAAAGCTAATTAACATTATGAGATGATGCACACGCACAATAGTAGTCTACGTTCAGATCTGTTATAAGACATAGTGGTCCAGATTTATGCAGCTGTTCAAAGTTAATCCTTGAGGTTTTGAACACAGCTATTAGGAATAATGGTAGTAAGTAATGAAAGCTCCAAAAATGAACTTTATGATGAGATTTTTTTTTTTCCCATTATGTTCAGGTCAAGAATGATCTTTGTACCTCAATTTCAAGTTAGTAGAGAAAAAAAAAATGTTGAAAATGCACCAAAAAAGAAACTGTGACCTGAAAATCCATTTGAAAATGGAAGAAAAATGTGATCTGTGATTGCTTTTCAACTGATGAAGATGAATGAATAAAATGGGTCTGATATTGAGATGGTTTTTCACTGGTTTGGATTTGACTTTTATCGATTTGAGTTGTTCTTGTTGTGTCATGACCTTTGTGTGTTTTCACACTCTGTCTTCAAGTGGTTGATATCCTTTTAGTTATGACAGCAGAGAACATCACTTTTACTGTTGTGCACTTATAAAGTACATCCATAATATTCTTTTATACTTATTCTATAACATTTTATTGCAGTAGTTTCCAAATTTCCTTCAGCTAAAGACTCAAAAGCTTGATTCAGTGCCTGTTTAGGACTTATTTTATTTTATTTTTATTTATTTTTTATTTGAATGCTTTATTTTGAACATTTGCAGAATGCAACAATAATCAATACAATAATAATAATAATAATAATAATAATAATAATACACAATGACATGTCCAAAAAGGAGTAGGATGACAAAAGTATGTCATGAACTTTAAAAGACTCTTAAGTCTTCAGTCATGTTTGTTTGTTTTGTGCACCATTTTGGATCATGTTACATTTATATATATATAATGTTATGTATAATCAGTTTACTCTTGTAATTTTATTCTTATTTATTGAATTATGTATACTCAGTTTATCTGTACTCTTGTAATTTTATTTCTTATTGACCGCTGCTAAATTATATAATGCATGTATAATGAGTTTATCTTGTACTTTTGTAATTTTATAATTTTGTACAATAGAATTTTTATGTATTTCACCCTGTCTTAAAATTGTACTTTAATTTTTAATCAACGTGAAACACTTTGGGCTACAGTGTTTGTATGAAAGGTGCTATACAAAAACAGATTATTATTATTATTATTATTATTTTTGTCTTGTATCTTTAAATCAATATTTATTTTTTAATCTGTTTTTACCCCATTGTATATTTGACATTTTTTTAATCATCAATCATCAATAGATCAATCACATCAACAAACCTTCCTTCTTGGACTCGAATAGGAGTGGGAAGAAGGAAAACTTATAAAAAAGGGGGTGGGAATTTACATTTTGTACACGTTTTAAAAAAATATCTTTTCACATCTTTTGCGTCATTTTTATTTTGGTGCATCTTTAACCCATAGACCCAAACAACCACTGATATAAAATGTTTAACCCTTTAACTCCTGACACTTAAGCAATTCCACAGTTTACTGCTCACATGCTATAATGTTTTAGTATTTTTTTTTTTATATAAGTTAAGGTAGGGGCAGGACTAGATAAACATTTTGCTTCCTTCTCCCTCCTCTTGAACAATCTTTAGCTTATGCTTATGTTGTTGGCAGAGGTGATCACATTCTGTACTTAAGTAGAAGTACAATCTCTCAATTGTAATAAAGTACAAAAGTAAAACGTAAAATTGCGTTTTGTTTATTTATTTATTTTTTTGCCATGCACGCAATAATATTAATTTAAGCAGGAAAAAATCTGAAAAGTTTCAAAAGTATCTCAAAACATAGCCTTTAAAAGTGAGTTATTGTGTAGATAATGTGTTTGAGCAGATTACAGTACTCAGATTACAGTACTTAGATTACAGTACTTAGTTTGGGGCAGTAAATTTAGGAAATCTAGGAAGAAAATGTCACAATTGAAATGAAAAAAATAATCATGATTCATTATTTTTTTTTTAAAGTTGCATGATTTTAAGACAAAATGTCTAAATTACATGGTAAAATGTCAAAATTATGAGATAATAGTACAATATATAAAGTCACAGTTTCTCTCCTCCACTGATTTTCTCTCTGAAGTGACTTATTTTTCACACTGTCACATCTGTTTAGTTTGGAAAAAGTAACGAGTCTATTCTGAGAATTTAAAGAGTATAAAGTACAGATATTTATGCCAAAATATAGGGAGCAAAAGTATTTGCAAAAGTAGTTTCCTGAAAAATAAATACTCAAGTAAAGTACAGATACCTAAAAAAAATCTACTTAAGTACAGTAACAAAATACTTTTACTTAGTTACTTTCCACCTCTGGTTGTATGTGTAAAAATGTACAAATGATTGTGTGTATATATATATATATATATATATATATATATATATATATATATATATATATATATATATGAATGCATGTATGTATGTATATGAGTATCAGAGGTGGTCAAAATACTCACATTCTGTACTTGAGTAGAAGTACAGCTACTTGTGTGAAAAAAGTAAAAGTACAGATTTGACAGTTTGACTGAAGTAAAAGTAAAAAAGTACAACTTCTCAATTGTAATAAAGTAAAACTGCATTTCTTTGCCATGGATGAAATAATACCAGGAAAAAAACTGAAGTTTCAAAAGTATCCAAAAAAAAAAAGCCTTTAAAAGCAAGTTTCTGTGTAGATAATGTGTTTAATCAGGTCACAGTACTTGGTTTTGTGGGTATGGGCAGGAAATGTAGGAAAAAAAAAAAAAAAAAGTCACAATTTAGATGAAATGTCATCATTGTGACATAAAAAGGTCATATGGGAGATTTAAAAAAAATGCATAATGATGAAATGATGATGTCAAATGATATTTTATGATATAAAAAGTCAAAATTATGAGATACAATCATAAATATTAGATAAGAAATGCAAGATTATGAGGAAAAGAGTTGAAATTATGAGATAAAAGTCCAATTTATGATATAGAAAGTCACAATTTCTCTCCCCAATGATTTACACTTTTTTGTTTGAAAATGCAACCAGTGTATTCTGAGAATGTATAAAGTACAGATATTTATGCACAAATGTAGGGAGTAAAAGTCAAGAGTTGACAGAAAAATAAATAATAAGTAAAGTACAGATAAAAAATCTACTTCAGTACAATAAAGGAAGTACTTTTACTAAGTTACTTTCCACCTCTGGTATGTATATGTGGATATATGCAGTAGATATATATATATATATATATTTATATTTACTTATTTTATTTATTCATTTATTTTGTTTTTATTGATATTGTTTGTACACTGAAAAAAGTTAAACATTGGATCAACTTAAAAATTCTTCTTCTTCAATAGGTCACACATAAAAGCATCTAGTTAAGTGAATTACATTGAATTAACATTTTAAAAATGTTTTATGTGCCAAATTATGAGATAAAAAGATAAGATAAAACTTTATTAATCCTGTAGGAAATTGTTTTGCCAGATCGCTTGAAACATTACAGTAAATATAGACAATAGAGCATGAAAATGAGATAAACAATAAAGCATCAGAAGAAATCGTGTCTAGAAAAATAAGTGTCATTAAAATAAGTGTGTACATATTGCACCTGGCATTGAGCTTAAAGTGGCCTATGGTATTAAGTCTGGTATTGACGATGTAAAAGAAAATTATAATAATAGTAATAATTTAACATGATGTTGAAGGTAGTATTGGACATGGTTTAGAATAATAAATATACTATTGCCCATAATAATGAAAAGTAATATTGCACATGACATGGTAAAGAGTGTGAACTGTACATTCTATCCATTCTAGATAAAAAAGTAAAATTTATGAGATAAAAAGTAAAAAATTATGAGATAAAAAGACCAAATTATGAGATAAAAAGTAAAAATTATTAAATAAAAAGTCCAAATTATGAGATAAAAAGTACAAATTATGAGATAAAAAGACCACATTATGAGATAAAAAGTAAAAATTATTAAATAAAAAGTAAAAATTATTAAATAAAAAGTCCAAATTATGAGATAAAAAGTACAAATTATGAGATAAAAAGACCACATTATGAGATAAAAAGTAAAAATTATTAAATAAAAAGTAAAAATTATTAAATAAAAAGTCCAAATTATGAGATAAAAAGTCCAATTTATGAGATAAAAAGTAAAAAATTATGAGATAAAAAGACCAAATATTGAGTTAAAAGGAAAAAATTATGAGATAAAAGTCAAAATTATCAGAGAAAATTATTAAAAATGACTTTTTTCAGTGTATGTTCCAGATGAATAAATGAAATAAAAATTAAATAAACATGAATGTGTCCTACTGGGACAGTTTTCAGAGTGTCTTCTGAATGGAATATAAGAGCAGGACAATTGATTAGTAAAGTAGGTGAAGTCAGGACAGTGAAGTGGGTGTGTAATGTCGCCTCTTTTTCGGTGAAAGGTGGAGATGGTAAATAAATATTTGACAGCAGCAGTATTCAGCCTGTCCTGTGTGTGTGTGTGTGTGTGTGTGTGTGTGTGTGTGTGTGTGTGTGTGTGTGTGTGTGTGTGTGTTTCAGTGTGAGAGGCGGTGAACTACTGGACTTGTGTTGGCTGTTATGCTCAGTTTTACGGCCTGACTGCGTCCTTGGAGAGGAAAGAGCTTCTGTAATTGGTTTCTCAATGAAGGATCATCAGAGGTTCCCTGGAGCTTTGTTGGACTCGTGCGCATAGAAGCTGCTCCATCGCGCGCGCCCTCTCTCCGTCTTTTAAACACCACTTTTGCTCTTTTCCTGCTGAAATAAACAAGTGGGCAGTGAAAAGGGGGAAATCTTCGGGAGCTTCATCATCACCACCACCATCACCATCACCATCATCATCATCATCATCATCATCATCATCATCGCACGCGCGTTCAAAGGGGATTTTTTTCTCCCCCCCTTTTTTTTTTTCCTCCTCCGTTTTTCAGTGTCAACCTGTGCACGTACGGGAGCGAATCGTTATCGTCCGTGTCTGACAAGAGATTCACAGGCAAAGTTTAGCACGTATTTCAACATGAGTGACCTGGAGGACGACTTTGCGAAGATCCTGCTGTTAAAAGAGGAAAGGATACGGGACTTGGAGAGGCGTTTGGCGGACAGGGAAGACGAGATCCAGGAACTGAAGAGAAAATTACACAAATGTCAGTCTGTTCTTCCCAGTGCTCAACTTATCGGACCGAGGACCCGCAGGGCACAGGGCATCTCTGCGGAACCGCAAACACACCAGGACTTGTCAAGACAATCTTTTCGGAAATACGCCAAATCTGACTGGTAAGATTGTTTACTACTTTACCCCCCCCCCCCTCTCTCTCTCTCCCTGTACTATCAGTTGTGTTGTGTAATCTCTAACAAATACTAGTTCATATCCCAGTTTACAAGCAAAAAAAAAAAAAAAAATGATGGTGAAACTTGTTGGAAAGCTGCTCAGTGTCAACATAGGTGTGCTTTAACCTGAACACGCACGTGCTTACAGGAAGTCCACTCACTCTACAGCACACACGGATTCTCTTGTTGGACTTTTGTGCCATTTCTCCATAAGACCTCCTGCGGTTTTTAGTTGCCCCCCCCCCCCCTCTCTCATGTCTTTCTGTCTCTGTAAATGGGAGATGGTGACTGTTGGACATGAATGGAGGAGCACTTTCATTCTTGGGGCCGATGACGCAGCTCCAAGGCGAGCTTCAGAAAGAGCTCCTAATTGATTAGATCCATCATGGCAGTCCCACAGGACACAGACAGGAGGAAGTGCGATGCATTATTGGCTTTTAGTAGCTGGACGCTTAGGACCAGAAGTGCATGTCTGAGGATATTTAATACTCCATTAGAAAACGCTCTGTTTGACCATATGCTTCCTTCATCACCTTTACTGTAGGTGCTCATTTTTAGCTCTCGTGCATGTGAATTTTTTTTAGGATTTATAAGTACAATATTTTGTTCTTTCACCCGTTACATTTCGTTTCTGCTGTTTAATTACAACATTGCAGCAAAAAAAAAAAAAAAAAAAAGTTGTTCAGATCTTTGCCTTCTAACATTGAATCTGTTGCATTGATATTTTAAACACAAGCAAAAATCACTTTCATAACTTCATTAAAATACAAAAGATGGTCAGACAGCTTCCACACTGTAGATTTTGCAGTGTTAATTTGGAGACAATGGGACCAAATACACTCTAGAAGAAGTTAAATAAACTCTCTAAGTGTTGATTTAACACTGCAAAATTTCCTGTGCACTCCTCATTTGTGTTTTGAGTGGCCAAAAAAGTGTTATATAAATCCAATCCATCATTATTATTATTATTATTATTATTATTATTATTATTATTATTATTATTATTATTATTATTATTATTATTATTATTATTATTATAAATGGACAGGGCAGTTCCTCATTTGCACTCATTAATAAGTCCTGGATGCACCTTGAAACAACACAAAAGCCTCCAGAAAAGTTAACAGTCTGAGGATGGCTTCATGAAACACACGTGTGAAGTTAGGAAAGAGATGCTACATTTACTCAACCACTTCTCTGCAGCTGGGGGGTTTTGGAAAAGAATGAACCTCTGAACACCTTACAGGGTGCTAAGGTGTGTGTGTGGGGGGGGGGGCACTTTTGTGGCCGTAGGTTCTGTAGGTCCACAAGGGCGTTCACCTGCATGCTGGACCTTTGTGGGGTCGGAGACGGTGTGACCCCCATTAGAGTCAGGACAAGGCACCAGCCAGGGGCCCGCCCCGCTCATCGGATTACCGCAGCATGGAGCAAAGGATCCTGTTTCTATTGATCTGCATAGGAAAAGGCCTGAGCTGGATGGTTAGAGAGGTGAAATTTAAAGCGTAGAGGTGCTTTGAAGGACAAAAGGCGGGCTGTTTATGATGAGAGGAGATGGGGATGTAAAAAGTCAGGCCTTGAATCCTCACACCTGCATATTCCTGACAAACTTAACACTACTGCTGGTCAGGCTCTTGTGTCTTCACAGTTTATTAGTCATTTACTATAAGAGAGAAGTTGCCTTGGATTTATTATTGCATGTATGGTTTTTAATCAAACAGAAGCCTTTAGGAAAAACAGCTGCTATTTAGGTGCTTCTATGAAGTACACATGCAAATGACTTGGATTGTAATGGAACAGCTGCTCTGCACAATTACTTTTTTTCCCCCCTGCACACATGTTTTTTTTTTTTTGTTTTTTTTTTTTTTACTGGTGTTTGAGCCTCTTTTGTCACAGTTGGTGTTTGGCTACAGATGAATTTCTGTCCCGTGGAAATGTAGTCTCACATCCAAAAGCAGAATCCAACTGGTGAACTTTGCCAGATGTGTTATTGTGATGCACATACAGACTAACATTATAACAGAAGGTTTTAAACATATCACTGAATAAAGTGTCATTAATAAAAAATGAATACACACAAAGTTTTGTGCAGATCAGCAGAAACATGCCACTAGTGTTGTTGACTGTGCATGATATTCACTAACCACAAGAGGGCAGCTGTGATCTTTTATTAGACCCACTCTTCTCATTCCATCCCTTCATGTTTTTTTTGTTTTTTTCTTCCTGTGGAGGAAGATGCTTCCACCACCACCACCACCACCACCACCAAAACCAGCTTTAGGTGTTGAGCCAAAGAAATCTCATGGATCCCTGTCAACATGTGTCTCCCAGTAGTAATTCACAGTTACTCTTCATCTTTTATCAGATTGTCCTTGACAGTTTATCCTCCCTTGAATTTGTCCAAACGCTGGCGCTGAGCTTTAGATGACTCATTGGGATAATGTGAACAGACACCAGTGGCGCTCACAGTCCAGACACTCGAGATTAGATGAATCTGGAGGTGCTATGAAGAGGTGAGAGCCTCAGTATTATAATAACTATGAAATATCCATCCATATATGTTAGTAGATTATACCACCTGCACCAATACACATAAAAAAATACAACTTATATTCTATTTAATCCCATTTTAACTTGTAATTAAAAAAAAAAGAGACATCCCACTTTTATGTCTTCCAATTGAAATCCATGTCACTGATCTGTGTTTACTCTACTACTATTACTACTACTCCCTTTTACCCCAAATAGAAAATCACATTGTTTATTCTTGCATAAAGCTTCATTAACTTCCCATCACCTTCAACTTCCATTAAGGCTCATCTATTTCTAACTCGGCAGCCTGGGGGCGAGTTACTGAGGTATGATGACACGGTACGGCGAGCTGTAGCTCTCTCACCGAGTCCATTATTCATGTGAGACGTCCTCAGTGGAGTGGCAGACTGCACTGTGCCACAGATTCCTGTAGGCGCCCTTCTCTCCATGCGTTCTCCGTGGGTCGCAGCCTGACGCACTCGGAAAGGACGGTCCTCCGCTGTCACATCACTACCGAGGGAGGGAGGAGGGAGGAAGAGACACAGAAACAGAGAGAGAGAGAGAGAGGGTAAACTTTACGTGGCTGTGGTTTAGTCGCTTTTTTGGGGGGCTGACCTTCCCTCACCAGCCCATTATATCATTGCGTAGATTCGTACAGGAGAGGAATCCCCCTTTTGGAGACAGAGAGAAGAGAGAGAGAGAGAGAGAGTGGGGGGGTACGTCCTCTAAAACTGTTCATGCCGGATAAAGTTTATGAACAGAGAGGTAGAGGTGCCAGGATAAAGACTCGACTGAACACCTTGTGATTAAAAAAAAAAAAAAAACTTGCCGGGAAAAGTGAGTGTTCGCAGCAGTTCGCCATGGGCACCTTGCGCGACCTGCAGTACGCGCTCCAGGAGAAGATCGAGGAGCTGCGCCAGAGGGACGCGCTCATTGACGAGCTGGAGCTAGAGCTCGACCAGAAAGACGAGCTCATACAAAGGCTACAGAACGAGCTGGACAAATACCGATCCGTTATCAAACCGGCAACCCAACAGGTCCATAAGCAGAACGAGCTCCACGAGCAGCAGCGCACGAAGAGGCAGGCGATTTCAGCCGAACCAACCGCCTTCGACATCCAGGATCTTAGCCATGTCACCCTACCTTTCTACCCCAAAAGTACAGAGTAGGTGTCCACAGTATAATCTACGTCTTTAGTGGTGTTTTTTTTTTGTTTTTTGTTTTTTACATTTTTTTTTTGCACCCTTGTTCACCTTTCTGATTGGTGTGTAACATGTGGCGCAGCAGGTGCAACACCTGTAGCACATAATGGATGAAGAGTTGATCCCTGACAGCAGTGGTGATCCATTTCCCTCACACACACACACACACACACACACACACACACACACACACACACACACACACACACACACACACACACAAACACACTGTACAACTTCGACAATAGATTGACAACTCGTCTGATTGTGGCAGTTACCAATAATGTTACCGCTCTAGTCAATAATCCAACTATTGATGGGTGAGAAACGAGCACGTGCTGTAGTAGTGACAGAGAGTCATAGGTTTTATAAAGCAGCTGATGGTAGATCTGTGTAGTGTTCTGATTGTCTTATTTTATACAAGCTGTGATGTTGTGACAGGGTGGCTTAACAGACTCTCCGTGAATGTTTATCTTATGATTTCTTTAAAGGTAGACACTCTTGTCTGTTATTTCAGACACTCAAACAAACACCTCTGTGAAGTACAACATGAGGTCAGGTTGTGAGTAGAAAGTGGCTCAAAAATAACCCACTGCTGTGAAATCACCTGGCTGTTTTTGTGAGGTTTATGAATACACTTCCTCTGTTAGTGTCTCCATTTGTCTTGACGCGCAGGTAAAACTTCCAACAGTTTATTTTCAGACAGTCGTAATAATGTCGTTCACTATCTGCTGCTGCACATTACTGTACTGTATGATATTGTCAAACGCATCAGCATTTGGTTTGATATAAGATGGCAAGATGTTTTTTTTTTTATTATTATTTTGTAGTTTACTTTTTCCTCTGGTGGTTTGGAAGTATCTCTAGTCTTAAATTATGAGGACACTAGATAGAGTCATGGCTGTGTTCTGAAAATTAAAGGAAGTTTTTTTTTTTTTACATATGGAATCTGCACAAGTACTGAAGGTTTGTGTAAAATAACATGATTGGGGGGGGGGGGGTTGTGTTTGTACCATCCCTTATTTTACTTTTAACACTAGCCTTGCTGTGGTTTAAGAAAGAAATCACAATGAATATGCAAATTAAGTCATATTTTGTTTTCACACATATATATATATATATATATTTTTTTGTCTTCTTATGTGTGTCACTTGCAGGGATAAGTGGAATTATTGTGGTTTGTTGCATATTTAAACTAAACTAAAACTCTACATCGCAGGTACAGTAGATCACATGTCTGATATAAATGCTGTTGTTCTGAAAAACAAACAAGCTCCATCCAGGGATTTTATAGCAAAAGACTGTACGCAATAAAAGTGTTATTTATTTGAAAAGCAAAAAGCTATTAGTCTTTGTTATGTCTGACAGCTCAGCGCCTTAGGAAGCGCAAGGAGCGGATGTGATTTTTGGATCTAAATGAGTCATTGGATGCTTTTGTGAAATACCACATGAAGTGAAATGTGCACTTTGTCATGACATATGATTGACCCGTTTAGTTAATTTGTCCTATTTCAGCTGAGGGATAGCAAAGTAAAATAGAAACAAAACATATTTCAACAGAGAACATTACACTATAAACCCCAATAAGTTAGCAGAAATAAAAAAAAAGTTAAGGCAATCGATTGCCTTAATAATTTTAAGTTAATGAGAGTTAAAAAACATAGTTTCCAGAACTTATAATGTAGATGCTTATTAAAGTATATTTAAATTAAAACATTTCTCATTAACTTATTATTCTAAGGTTCTGTCAGTCCTACTGGGACTCTTAAGTCAGGGTTCAGGACTTGGACATGTGGACAGACAGAGCTGGGACGTTAACCTCTGACCCTTCAGTCATTGGACGACCCGTTCTACCAACTGAAACACAGTCGCCCCTGAATAAAATTACTGTTTTATGATTGTAATTTATTTGGTGTGATAGATATTGGTGGTTATTTGGAGTGTTTTGAAATTATATTTCATCATCTACTACATCAGTTAAGTTTATTTTTGTCAATTATTCTTATTTGAAACAATAGAAATAACAGAACAATATAATTTTCAGCATTTAATGACTTAATTCCACTCAATTTGACCTCATTTATGTTGTTAAGTTATATTCACTTATATCCACAATAGTTCCCCTTAATAAAAAAATATTAGTTGGACGTACTTAAAAAGAAGAACATGTTAAAACAACTGAATACATTTGAGTTAGTAGTACTATTACTGAAACTTTGAGTATTCACAACTGAATATATTTAATTATTCTGAACATTGGGGTTTACAGTGTAGATGCTTTTTACATCTTCCTTTGTGCAGTTCAAGGGCCAGAGTAGTTGTCTGTAAACACATTGTAAACTGGATTTAGCTGATGAACTAGAGCAGCCCAGTTTGATTGAATGCTTTCTGACAATAGTCCTCACAGGAAAAGTCAGGATTGAGCTGAATCCACTCAGCCTTTGACCAAGAACTTGTCGAAACTTCAATCAAAAGCTTTTCAACAACAGCCTCGAGTATCTGCCTCGATTTTCCCTCTAAAAGAAATGTATTCAACAACTCTATTCTCACCAACATAAAAAAAAAACCAAAAAAAACCATGACACAGAAAACACAGCTGAGAACAAATGGGCTATTGAACCTAAAGCTCTTTCAGATGTTCTGTTTGTTCTGGATCATAATTTTACTTGTCACTAAATGCATCTCATTTACATACAGCATTTTTCTTTTCTTTTCTTTTTTTTTATTGTGTCTAAATTTTCCAACTTCACTTTTGTAAAATATGCAATAGGGCTCAAAAAAACAACCTTCCTATTACAGTAAATTACAATTTTGACAATAAAGCCTGTTTGATCTGAGTTAATGTTTATGTTTTTCCTTCATCTTCACCCACTTTATATTCTTTACAAGGTTTATACAGCGCTCTTTACACATCCTTCACCTATCAGTCTCTTTCTAATGTTGCTTCTTACATGTATTTCTTGTAGCCGCTCCCACTTTCCTGCCACTGCCCTTCTTTTTTCCCCCTAAAAGAGCATATTTTCTCCTTTTAAGGA
This sequence comes from Siphamia tubifer, assembly GCA_020466265.1. Lineage (NCBI taxonomy): Eukaryota > Metazoa > Chordata > Actinopteri > Kurtiformes > Apogonidae > Siphamia > Siphamia tubifer. The sequence continues at coordinate 35,660,766 of CM035797.1, forward strand.
AGACTGAACTGGCTCAGCCCTAAACTTCACTAGTGGACGAAGGCAAATATATTACCCTCGCAAAGCAGAGGAAGGCTGATGTTTTTCAAACAGTCTGGTTGGACACAAATATTTCGCAGTATTGCCTTCAATTGCTCTCATCATAAGCGCGTCTATCAGATCTAGGTGTCATTACTCCAAAGTAGTAAAATAACAAATACTATTGACACCATTTGACAATAATTCCTCTATTATATTATGTGCAATTTATATATATATATATATATATATATATATATATATATATATTTATACTGTTATTCTTATTTATCATCTCCACATAGTTTTATTCCTTTTGTATATATTTTTTCAATTCCGTGTATTTTTGTATAGTGTACATAGCATATTAGTCTTTTTCTTTTTCTCAGTATCTGTGTTTGTGTACATATACTATTTATTTATCTATATGTTTTCTTCTGTTGGTGTCCCTCTATTGCTCTAGATCGCTGCTACTGTAACATGTGAATTTCCCCGTTGTGGGATCAATAAAGTCTATCTTATCTTATCGTATCGTATCGTATTGTATTGTATCGTACCGTACCGTACCGTATCGTATTGTATCGCATTGTACAATATCGTATCGTATCGCATCGTATCGTATCTCATCGTATTGTATCGTACCGTATCGTAGGGTATCGTACAATATCGTATCGTATTGTATCGTACAATATCGTATCGTACAATATCGTATCGTATCGTATTGTATCGTACAATATCGTATCGTATCGTATTGTATCGTACAATATCGTATCGTATCGTATTGTATCGTACAATATCGTATCGTATCGTTCCATATCGTATCGTATCGTATCGTATCGTATCGTATCGTATCGTACCATATCATATCGTATCGTATCGTATTGTATCTTATCTTAAATATGACAGAAACAGGTTCAATAAGTCACATTTTCAGGCAATTAGGAGTTAACTTCCCTAAAAAAAAAGAAAGAACTCAGTGCTTTGGTTAGTTTTCTGTACAGTATATGCCACATTTTGACAGAGGAAAGCAAGAAGTTAATAAACCCAGATGTTCCAACACCCCCATCCACAAGAGCTCACTCTTTGATTAAGCCCTCCTTCCTAAAACTTAATAAGGGTTGTCAAGATGAAATCTGAATCATCTTCTCATCTTTTTTCCCGTCACTGCTGAAAAATGGAGGTGGTTTCAGATGCACGGTGCACAGGTTAACATAATTTGGGGAGGGGGAGGGGATTAAAAATAGGTGCAACGTCTTAATCTCGTCCTTTCAGTCCTCAGCAGCAGCTTGTTCTGTCTCTGTAACAGGTGAATATTTGACTCATCCTGTTTGGTCTAGAGAGTAGCTGCACAGACAACAATTAAAATGCTTGACCTTGTCTTTTCAACCACTGTGTTTTTTCATTTTCCTCTGTTAGTGAGGTCTGCATATTCAATAAAAAGTTTATATTAGAGCTGGAAGGTCTACTAATCAACCTTAATTTGACATATTATTATCTGACCTTTACTTTAAATTGTCTGTGTATTAATGTAATTACTATTTTATAGAGAAGGTTATATTACCAACTTATATTATCAACTCATTCATTCATTCATTCATTCATTCATTCATTCATTCATTCATTCATCCATTCATCCATTCATTCATTCATTTGTTGTCCAAACTGCTTAGGTTACTGAAGCCTATCCCAGCTACACTTGAGATGTATTGCTAGACATACATAGAGAAATACAACCATTCACACCCATTCATTACCTCCACCATAAAGTTCTCAACTGATTTTGATGAAACTTTCAGGAATGATAGATAATGGGTCAAAGAAGAACTCATTAGATTTTGAGCAATGAAGGTGAAAGGTCAAGGTCGCACTAAAGGTCAACAACTAAAACACGTAAGTGATAATATCTCAGGATTCAGACAATCTGGTGTTTTCTTGGATTCATATCGTCTCACCTTCGCACATCAGGCTCGATCACATCACGTTTTGACATCAAGTCAATGGTGTATTTGTAAACTTTGTGACCTTGACCTTAAATCAGGGTTATTGACACATTTGATCAAATCTTCTAATAATATGTGCTTCATATTAGATATCAGATCAATAATATGGTTGCTACACGACGTCACAGTGACATCATAAGTAATTGAATACTGAAATGACTAAATCACATAAAGTGAACCGAGGATGTTTTTACAAAAACATTTTTGATACCCTCTAAGGGACTCCTATTGATCCATATAATAAAATCTTGAGCGAACACGGAAATGACGTAATGAAAAATATGATCCTGTTTTGGATTTAACTTGGAAAATCCCATTTGAACCATGTTTTATCACTTTTCTCAGCAACCAAGCATTGTAGAATGTCCTGTTTTTTTTTTTTAATAATATCAATTGTCATCAAAAATTACTAATAAACCAAGCCTTGGTGGAGATCTGCTATGTCTAACTGCCTTGTATTCTAAAAAAACGTGTTGACCTACAGTACTAGTGCAGAAATAGTCAGAACATGTTAACTTGAATCAAACCCAGAACCTTCTTGTTTTGAGATGACAATCCTATCCACTCACGTTTTTTCATTTCATCATAAGCTTAATGCATTAATGTTGCTAGGTGAATTCATTCATTCATTCATCTTCTGAACCCACTTTATCCTCACTATGTGTTTAGTTTAGTTAAATCCATGTATTGTGATTTATTTCTTTAGCACTTGTCTTCACTAAAGTGTTTGGTTTGAATGTGTATTAATATGCAGATGTTGAGTTTTGTTGTTGTGGGAGACACAATGACTGACAAAGTAATGACTTCAGTGTCACATTAATGCATAAAAACATTTTTGCTCATTATAAATCTGAGGCTAAACAAATCAGGCTGTCCCAGGTTGTTTATTTAATGCAAAACACTGCAGCTTTCACATACGTACTGTATGTACTGTACAGTTAGGGAAAGGTGGTTTAGTGTTAATTTCATCAGCCACTGTCAAAAATAGAGTCTCTAGTGAGATAAGAGTAATAAAAAAAAAAGCCATCATACACAGCAGGAAGTCAATAAAAGTGAGAATATCTACAGAAGAATTAGTTAAAATATAGATGACACTTTTAACTGTATATTAGAGGAAGTGAAAAATTGTGATTCAGATCACAGATATTTTAATAATATTTTAATAATATAGTATTTTAGCCAGATAATTTGAGTCTACATTGAAAGGGAATTAACAAATAACAGAAAGGTACAGGATGCTTAAAGACAAATATGCTGTTAAAATAGTGCAAATAAAGCTTGTCTTGTGCAGAAGTTAAAAAATGATCTTCAAAACCAGACACTGACAATTGTTCTGTTGAATAATCTGACTTATATGAACAATATAAGGCATGTAAAGCAATGAGGCTGTATTTACTCACTTTATCTATTCATACTCCTGCCTGGAAGAGTGAAAACAGAGCTCTTTGGAGTGTCAAAGCAAAGGCTTTTGCATGTGAAAACTTTGAGAATTACATCCCCTATTTAACCATACTATTTGAGATTCGTGCCAAATGTAATCAAGCACCACATGCTGTAAAAATTATGCTCTTGAATTTTCTAAATGTTGGCTGGGGCTCAGTTTTGTATTCCCAGGCTGACGTTGATGGTCTCTTTACAGCAAATTTTTATTCATCTCTCAATTTTGGCAGCTTTATATTTAATGCATTGAAAAATTCTGCACAGAATAGACAGTTTTATGAAGAGCAGGTCATTTCTCATTGTAAGATATTGACCTTTAAATCTTTATATATGTGATCCTCCAGCACAAAACCAGTCACTTGGGTCAAATTTCAGAAATTAAGATTTTATATTTATCTTAAAGCTTATTAAAAATGCTTGTGTGACACTAATTCAACTAATCAGAGGCAATTTTTCAACATCGCCCCAGAAACAAGGGGTTTTGTTTAGTCGAGAAGGCTTTGTTCTGAGGCCTCCTATTGGTTCAAATATATGATTGCGTACGTTTATATTTAATGGTTGATCTAGATCTAGAATCCTGACGAGGAAATACCTAACGTGAGCCCGAAGGAAAGTTGTGTTTTGAGCCGATTTTTCTTTGTTTTAGACTTAATTACTGTCAGAGTCAGTTGTTGTTCTTCCTAAAAGGCATGATCTGAAACACTTACGGTAGGAATTTCACAAAAACGCATTGTTAGAAGTGTTCAGGAGACATTTTACTGGGACTTTATGCATAAACTTCATTTTGACCCATATAATGTATTTGAAGCTAAAGATAGAAATACTGCTGTGACTGAACCAATGGTTTTGTGCTGGAGGGTCACATACATACATACATACATATATATATGTATATATATATATATATATATATATGTGTGTGTGTGTGCAAGAAATGGAGCTATTCCTGCAAAAGTGTATATAGATTGTATGAATATAAAAGTATATTGCAACTTATTTCTGCGTAAAAGCAGAAATAGTGCAAGGTTGGCAGATATTCATGCTATTTTTCTTTTACTTTTTTTTTTTAGGGCTGCCAAAATGAACACATTAATTCAAACTAATCCATCAACATGATTAGTCTGATTAAAATATGAATGCAATTAACCCATCTGCAGCACAGAATTCCTCTGAATGTCTCTGGCAAGGCATTTGGGGTAGTTTATCCAAGTAGAGTTGCTGTTATGCATGTCCAAATGGGCAGATGATCCAGCAGTGACAGGCAGCAGAAACAACCTATGAAGATCATTCGGCCTCTCAATGGGAAATTTGAGTAGAAAAAACCCTAAGATGGAACAGACCAATGACAAAGCACACACTCTGCAAGAAGGAATTTTGTTTTCATTGAAACACTTCCAGTATAAAGTACCACATTAATGTAAAGCATACGTTAGTCAACACATGAGTCAGTTTGTTCATGCAAAATGTATTAATATAGATTAAAAATATGATCCAAAAAGTATTTAATCAGGATTGATCCAAAATTAATCCACATCCATCCTGTGACTAATCTGATTAAAATTGTAATCATTTGACAGTATCCATTTTTTTTTTGTATTATTATTATTATTTTGCAGCAGAGAAGGTGCTGTGTTGTAGGAGCTGCATCATAAATGCCTTCCAGGTTATTTGCCCTTTTAGCTCTAAGCTCCTAAGGTGATCATCATCAACAATGCACCTTCAAATCAGTTTTTCAAAAGGGCAGCAGGCACAAAAAGCCAGAAGGCAGTTCAGCAGCAGTAGCTTTCAGATGTATTTTCCAGGTAAAAAGCCTGCTTCCTTTTTTATGAATTAGGGTGTAAAAGCCTCCCTTCTCAGTAGTCGGGGTCTCCTTGTTGGATTAACCCTAATACATATTATTAACCTCATTCATTCAGTTGACATGCTGTCAAAACCTGCGACAGAGCACTCAGCCCGGCGACTAACACTCTCTTGATAACATGCTTCAATGAATGAGTGATCTTGACTCACCGTGCAGGATCTGGTCCGCCTTCAACTTTTCTTCAGTCTCTTGGCACTTTTCTACATTCAAGAGGTTCAAACTGATATTTTCCGTGACACTGTCAGAGTCAGCAGAGTTTACTCTGTGTTTACTGGTTGTGAAGTGATAGACACCTTTTAAACATGGAGCCGCTCACCTTGTTCAATATGGAACTTCCACAGTACCTCTACTCCACCTCATGTGGGAAACATTTTCTAATACTTTATGAAAAATCATTTTTAAAACCATCTTTTTCTTCCAAAAGTTGGTTCAGGTGATGTATAGCCACCTCCATTCCAAAGTAGTGAGTAATACACAGATACACATGGCTACCATTTATCTTAGCTTAAGAGCACGAGGCCAAGGGTATACAGTATGTTTAATGAGTGCTGTGTAATCTATCCAAAATGATTACATGTGTCAAGGTTTTCCACTTTTCTCTGGTTTCTGGAGGTTGTGACTGTGAACGATGGCTTTTTTTCATTATCGGAGTGGACATTCTGGACTTTTGACATTTTATATATAGACTTTATCAGACTTTTTAACCATTGTAAATAGGTTGAAAACTGTCTTTTATAGAATGTTATACATAAAAGTCACATTTAATTCAACATGTGTGTGTAATGTTTTTTCTTTGGATCTCACACTATAATAACATGTTCCATATACGCCCCCCTTCCCTCTCTGAGCACTCCAAAATGTCTGTGCACACCACTGTCTGGCTTGTGCTGTGTTGTTATATTCGTAAACCTCGGCCCAACCATTATTGATTCTGAGAAAACAATTGTCCCATCATGTCAAACCATTCCTTTCCATTTGTCCTTTCAGAACTACATGAATGATCATTCAACATGTGGAATGCACTAATGAGTCTGCAGTTTGACGGCTGATTTAGTTTTTAGGACAGCAGCATTCTGTTCCCATCAGGCCAGGGTTTTGCTCTATTCTCTGATGAATATCAATAAATGTTCCATTTTGCTTACAGCTTGTCTTGGAAATCTAAGATAAAAATAATAAACATGTTAACATTAACACATTAGTGCTGTTTATACACACAGAACATTCAATAATATATAGAGTTTTAATGTGTTGGGGGTGTTTAGTAGAGATAAAGGTAAAGATATAATGAGAAAAATGTGATATTTGTAACTAGTGGATTGAAGAAAACTGTTTTCTAGTCAGCTCAGCTTAATGCTCCCTTTGCTCAAACAGTTGCATTCATGTTGAAAATTAACTCAACTCCATTACAAAGCAAATTTCCCAAAATGTCAAACCAGTACTTTGACTTAATTTTCCCTTCTATAATTACATGCATAGCCATTCAACATGTGGAATGCACTAATGAATCTGAGTTTGGTGCCTATTTGGCTTTGAGAAGTGCAACAGTCTGCTTTGATTAGGTGTGGATTTGACCATTTAGGAGCTTGTTCTATTATTCTATTTGCTGGAAATCTAAATGTTTTTGACATTTCTAAAATGAAAGTCTTTGAAAATTCACATTGAAGTTTGATTTTTAACCAATATAGAAATAAGTGTTGGCTGTTGAACTGGATTTTAAAGAATACTTCACACAATGGGGTTTGTTCAGTTCTTGTGCAGGTTTATGTAATTTCTTTCCCTTCTTCTGTCTCATTGTTGTCGTTCCCAAGTATCATTTGTCATCATTGCTACAAGGACATGGGCATGAAATTGTGACTGTGAAAGTCAGGCTTTTCTAATGTTCTTTTTTTTAAATTTTTTTTTATCTTGTCTCCAGGTCGAAGGAGCTGATCAAGGCCGCAATCTCGGACAATGACTTCATGAAGAACTTGGAGCTGTCACAGATTCAAGAGATTGTGGACTGCATGTACCCTGTAGAGTATGGAAAGGACAGCTGCATTATCAAGGAGGGCGACGTGGGCTCACTCGTCTATGTCATGGAAGGTAAAAACATATTTGAGATGGCATGAAAAGACATACTGTAATGACTTTTTTTTGAACGTTTGTGATACCTATGAAAGTGTAGTGCAAGAGGTTTGAGAACAGCGTCATAATAATGATGTAAAAGGAATGAAACCGCATTATTAATGAGAGGATCCTGCAGGGATAGGAAGTAAAAACTCAAGACAAAAACACTTTGTGATCCCGTGAGATTCACTGACAACCCGTTGGTTTTATTTTATATGATACTCTGAGCCTGCTGTGTCCTGTATATTTCTTTTTTTTTTTTTTTTTTTTTTTTTTTTTTTTTTTAGCCGCATGTGGTTTGTGGTTGAAATGGGTGTCGGAGATGAAGAGCAGTGATGACAAGAATAACGGCGCATTGTCCACTCTAACACTGATGGAATTTGAAACAGGGAATTCTCACAACACGATTTGTGACAGAGATGCAACCAAATGTTCAGAGCTGTTATGTTCAGCAACTGATTTGACCCTAGAGAAAATGAGTTCTGTTAATGCCTGCGAAATTTATTAGACGACTGTTGCAAAATGGAAGTGAACTGAGCTTTTTAAAGACAATACTTTTTGCATTTGCGCTTCCCATTTTACTCCTGGGAACAATATGACCTGTGATATTCATAGTAAAGATGTAGGTTCTTAATGTCTTAGGAGAGTGACATTGTGGCTGCAGGGTGTTTGAAGGTAGACCAGAGATGGACTCAAATATTCTGTGAAAATTGTTGGTTCTATGAAAATAACATGACCAGGCAAATTATGACACCATGTAATTACATCTAGGATATATTGGGTGAGGTTGAGATTCTTGCAATGGTTAATGAGAGGATGGACCACTTATAAACACCGCCCCCAAAACACACACACACTCCTATGAACTATTCACTCACACAGACTCACACACACACACACACACTCACACACAAACACACATACACACCTGTCTCAGTTGGTAGAGTGGGTCGTCCAATGACTGAAGGGTCGGCGGTTCTTGTCCTGGCTCTGACTGTCCACATGAGGAAGTGTCCTTGGACAAGACTCTGAACCCTGACTTAATCTTACAGTAGGACTGACAGAACCTTAGAAACCTACTGGTGTGTGAGTGGGTGAATGTGAGGCTAATGTAAAGCACTTTGAGCACCATGAAGGTGGAAAAGCGTTATATATGTGCAGAACATTTACCATTTAACATGGGTCAGTTGTAACACTTGCAAATATTCTAAAAAAATTATGTATGTATGTATGTACGTACGTACGTACGTATGTATGTACGTATGTATGTATGTATGTATGTACGTATGTATGTATGTATGTATGTACGTATGTATGTATGTATGTATGTATGTATGTATGTATGTATGTATGTATGTATGTACGTACGTACGTACGTATGTATGTACGTATGTATGTATGTATGTATGTATGTATGTACGTACGTATGTATGTATGTATGTATGTATGTATGTATGTATGTATGTATGTATGTATGTACGTACGTACGTACGTATGTATGTACGTATGTATGTATGTATGTACGTACGTATGTATGTATGTATGTATGTATGTATGTATGTATGTATGTATGTATGTATGTATGTACGTACGTACGTACGTATGTATGTACGTATGTATGTATGTATGTATGTACGTATGTATGTATGTATGTATGTATGTACGTACGTACGTACGTACGTATGTATGTATGTATGTATGTATGTATGTATGTATGTATGTATGTATGTACGTACGTACGTACGTATGTATGTATGTATGTACGTATGTATGTATGTATGTATGTATGTATGTACGTACGTACGTACGTATGTATGTATGTACGTACGTACGTACGTACGTATGTATGTATGTATGTACGTACGTACGTACGTATGTATGTATGTACGTATGTATGTATGTATGTATATATGTATGTTTGTATGTATATATGTATGTACATATGTATGTATGTATGTATGTATGTATGTATGTATGTTTGTATGTATATATGTATGTACATATGTATGTATATATATATATATATATATATATATATATATATACGTATGTATGTATGTATGTATGTATGTATGTATATATATATATATATATGTATGTATGTATGTATGTATGTATGTATGTATGTATATGCTGTTTTTAAGCTGAAATGGTGACACTATAATTTCCTGTAAAGGATTAATAAAAGGATCTGTCTATCTATGTGTAGTAGTACGTGGTACCTGAGCCAAGTCAAGCCGATACCATGTGGTGGAAACGTTGCATAATATATGACAATGTTTTAAAGTTGTGTACATTATGGGGAAGGTCAAAAGGCCTTTTCCTCTTCACTGACATACATATTACATATGGATACCTTCACTGGGCCTTTATCTTCACACCCAGTCGACAGGTTCCTACTAGTCAGGATGTACTCTATATAGGAGCCCACATTTTCCAGGCTCCCGTTTGACTTCCCGATGAGATGAAAGTTTGAGGCTGAAACATGTAAAAGTGTTTTTTAGGACTATATATGGCCATGTCATGATAAATAAGGCATTTTAATGTTTAAAGGGAGTGCCTTGGAGTTTTCTTCCAGTCTACTTCAAAGAGCACATTAAACAAACTCCCTGTTTTAGTCCTAGAAACATTCCTTTCCATGAATTTTAGAATTTGTGTACATTATCTTTGTGAGATAAAGATTTATACAAATGTTAATCCACATGTCCACAATTATCAACTATAAGATTATTATATCCTGTGTGGATAAGTGTTTTTGTTTCATATATAGGACAATATATTGGTTATCAGTTACCAATATTGGCTTGTTTTTAGCCCTCAATATTGACTTCTGCTCCAAAAATCCCATATCGGTCAGGCTGTAGTTTCAATGCTATTTATCAATCATACTTTAACAGTATTCTTATTGGCTCTTTTTAGGCTGGGGTTATGGTTAGAGTTAAAACTATGAACACAGTTATTTGGTATGTTGGTAGGTTTATATAATAAATATTATTTATCAGTGAAGTGCTACAGCATTGTTTTCAACAGATCACTATTATAGATACTGACTTTATTATGGCAGTAATGTAAAATATATGTCAAACAATTCACTATTTCCTAGAGAAAATAGTTTTTCAATCATCACTTTAACTATAACAGTGAATGCAAGACTGTCAGTAATTTGAGAGTTTAATTATTTATTATTATCATTCATATTTTGGTGATATAGTGGTTTGCACTTTTGCCTCACAGCAAGAAGGTTACAAGTTTGGCCATGGTGCCGATAAAGATTTTGAATTGGTTGACTTCAGTGGCAGCTCACAGCTTCTAATGTCGCTACATGCTAATGCTAAGTGCTGTGTGTATTAAGATTCATAAAATTCAGAGTCTGAATTTCCCTACAGACATGATAAAGTTGATGTTTAACCTTTTATTTAACCTGCTTGCCTGCAGGTACAAAACATAAACAGACCAGATGAAGTATCAGCTGTTTCTCCGCCTGTTATTGACACATTAATGCTAGCTGTTGTGACACATTAATGCTAGGTTTTGTGACAAATTGCTTATGAATCTGCCTGAATAGATAAAACATTTGTTGCACTTGTGTTTCCAGTTTATTTTTAGGATGTATTCAGACCTATTTCACTTGGACTGTTTAAAACATGGGAATTCTGATTCAAACCAAACAAGTGGACCGAGTAGAGACCACCTAGAAGAGATGGACTTTGGACTTTCCAAACAGACTCTGGGCTGATTCACTTCTGTTGTGAATATAATGAGACAAACCAAGGAACCATAAGCCTTTTGGTGTTTGAGGAATGATTGTAACCACTAGGGATGGGACATGATTTTCGAATATTGATGACACGCTTATAGATAGAATACTTATTACGAATGTTGCATTACTTGTATTGTGTTTCACTTGGACAAAATGTCGCATTGACTGTCATTGTACGGTGGCCGACAGGGGCAAACGCGCCGCATCGACAAAACACTGCAAATAAACAACCAAAAACACAAACACATAAAAGGAATGCAAGAGAAAAATGTGTTCGTAACGTCTGTACCGTCGGAGCGCATGTTTTTAGCAGCTGGATTAATTAAAAATGAATTAAATTACCGACCATGTGGACATGTTAATTTTTAAAATAAAAACCTGGTGTATAATCATGTGACTGTTGTTGTTAAATCTCTTTGACATTGTAGCGAAATCAGCTGTTTCACCGGTTCCGCCAAGACCGTTAAATTAAATATCGTTGGCTGCGGTTATTGTGATTTCAAAATTAAAAGCCTTAATTGTTTCATACAGTCGATCAGACGGATCACCTGGAGAAGATCAACATGTTGTTGTTGTTGTTGTTGTGTGATTTGGAATATTCTTGTTTATTCAGTATGTTTGATTTCCTCCTTTTTACCACGTTCAAATTTAGAATAATATTCAAATAGTTTCCAGCAAATTTCGAATATTATTTTGGACCAAAAGTCACATCCCTAGTAACCACATGACATTGTAGGTAAACAACAAAACTGGAAGTAGCTGAGCTAATATTGGCATCTGTTTTCTTTTTTTTTTTAAATATATATTGTTGAAACCAAAGTTAAATCAAGTGGTGCCGGGCATTTTAAACCCCACCCTTGGCCTGTACTGTAGTTTATTTTTGCATTTATCCAGCTACTGTCATCATGTCTATGGGTGCGCTGATATCAGCATAGATGAATTTCATCTTTATAAATAAATGGGGAATTTTTCACATCTATTCTGCGTCACTGGCAAATCCATAAAACCAATTTGGTATAAATTCAACCAATAGTTTTGCTGCTAACTTTTTAAAAAAAACAAAGTAATAAACATATCAAACACTTAAAAAATACACATTTTGGTGGTGGTGGTGGGGTAGTTAATTTTTATATGTACATACAAAACATCTAGTGTTAAGTCTGAACCAACAGAACTAAAAACACCAGGCATGTAGTGATATTATGTCATAGATATTAGGAGAGTCACGGAAATTATATGGTTGACTCATAGTTACACATGTGATTTAAGTGTAAGAAATACAAGTTAATTGTTAATTATTATTATTTTTATTTTTTTTGTCACTATAACATGAGCCACATTGGACTATTTAAAATCTGGTGTGAAAATGTTTTGTATGTGAAAATTTAAGGTGAGTTAAAAGAAGGAAAACGTTGCTTATAATATAACTAGCAGTTTGTAGTATAAATAAATATCCAACATTAAAGAAGAAGACTGTGCTGTTAGCCATGGTGTGGGTGTCATTATATCTAGTTTCAAGATGTATTTGAGTAATTTTACCTTGAGTGAATAGTAAAATTAATTCGATGTGGGAGGAAAGGCAATAAAAAAAAGACACATAAAAGTCAAGGGCACTAATGTTACAGTCACTTAGACTCACATGCAGCTGATTTTTTTTTCTGAACACATTAACACTAAGGACATTTATATAGAGAAAAGGAAGAAATAAATAAATAAACAGTGGCATTTAAAGGTTAATATTTTATAGGAAGAATGGTGATTGTTATTGATTGTTCCCCCTTTTGTTTGGTGTGGGCCAACACACAAGGTTTTTATTATGGGTCTGGGATGGCATTTCCTTTTATTTCCCTCCGTGGTTAGGAATAGATCTGTGACACATACAGCTAAATAGTGAGATGGCACTTTTCTGAACCAATAATATCTTTTTCCATTCAATTGTTCCACTTGTCTTTCAGTCTTTTCTTGGCTCTGAGGTAGTATTTGTCAGATGTGAATGCATGGGCGAGGGAGCGTCTGTTTGGATGGAAGCACAAATGTTATGGCTGTGCTCTGTCTTCATCTGCTCTTTAGTGACTCACTGGCTCTGAATTCAAAAGCCTTTTGTGGATTCTGTAACTACTGTGACTTTAAAGATAATTTTATTTAGGAGATGACTGAGTCATACCGATCAATAAATCAGCAGAGGTCTTTTACTCCGGTTTGTCAGCTACAATGGAAAAGAGATATGTCTCTTTTACAGAAACAGTGTAATTCTATTAAGTATATTGGTTAAAACTGTACACAGTGCTTCTAGATCTATGAATGACTATGTGTGTAGTATTTTTGTTTTTTTGGGGGGGGGGATTTTGAATGTAAACATTTAACTTTAATTTTAGTTTTCTCATTTATGCCATCAGTTTATGGTGAAAATGTTAAACTCAGACAAGATAATTGAATTTACAGTGGAATAAATGTCAAATGTGTTTTATGCAGAGGTGGAAAAAGTACTTAAGTAGATTTATTTTTAGGTATCTGTACTTTACTTGAGTATTTATATATAGTATTATTATTATTATTATTATTATATATTATTATTATTATTATTATTATTATTATTATTATTATTATATGACTATTATCTCACAATTTTTGACTTTATATTTCACCAATTAACTTTTTGTCTCATAATTTTGACTTTTTCTTTTAAAATTATGCATCTTTATCTGATAGTTATAACTTTTTTTTTTTAATCTCATGACTTTTTATGTCAGTTGTGATGTTTCTTCGCCCATTTTTCTTAAATTTCCTGCCCATATCTACACAGTAACTCACTTTTCAAGGCTTTATTTTTAGATACTTCTTGCGTTCATGACACAAAAAGCACTTTTACACCTTGACTTCCACACCAATACTTTTAAAGAAACATACCTCAGGGTCTAGTGTGTGAGATTGAGCAGAATCTAATTTCAGAAATTGTTTAAAATCTACATCACCATTGCATTGCTAAAAAAATTAAAAACTTATATTCAACTTATCTTGGAGTTACAGTATGGGTAAGGCTGAGTATTTATTTGCTTTACTCACAGCTAGTAACGTGCACTTTTAGAATGACTTTCCAGCCTGAGCAATAGGAGCTGCTTCAACTGCTACTTCATTCTCTGTTCGCTTTCTTGAATAAATTGTGTTGCCTCAACAGACGTTTTTTTAAGATTTGTGATGCAGTTATTGCTCTCGTCTCCCTAGTATTTTGTAAACTCCTCAGCATGTCTAGTTGAGTCATAACATCAGATGGCAGCACATTAACAAAGAAACATGGCTGGAATTTTGTGATGGTATATATTTGGCGTCACTGCAGAACATGTTTCAACGTAGTGACTAATGTTCATGCTTCCCCAGGTAGTTTACGATAGGCTAGCTTGACAACTGGAAGCTGTAATGACAACAGCTATGGTAGTCCATACGTGATTTTAATAAATAATAAAAAAAAAACAAAAACAAATGGTGCCTGCCTTGAGTTTATCTTTAAAAAAGGTATGTTTGAGAACTGTATGTGGGCCGCACTAACACTAAACTTTTATGTCAAGAAGGTGTGACAATTTAATATTAATTGTCTTTATTACACTTATCATATAAATACTATTACTGTTTATGATACTAGGATATGATACATTTCTGTTAACTCTAGACAGGACAGGAAGTGTGTTTTATCATGTGTGAAAATGTGCCTTGTTTTGTATTTTGACTGAAATAAAATACTAAAAAAAAATAAAAAAATAAAATAAATAACAGCAACAGGAGGCAAAACAAACCTAATTCATCATCTAAAACTTCACGGAGATCCAGAAATAATTTTGAGAAGGCACAATGTATTCTTTTTTTCTTGGTATATTACCTCATTATTGCAGAATATCTTCATGATATTTTTACTCGGTGTGCTTTGTCTTGATGTTAAAGATCAATCTCCCAACATCACATCATTTTATATGATGACTATTGCACTGTGTATAGGCTTCAACACACTAGCATTTTTTAAAGAAGGGCTCACTTTGACCTTATCTGCAGCTAGATATGTAAACAGAAGAGCTTACCATGCAACTGTCATAATGCAAATGAAATGCAAAACACAGCAGCGAACACTGATGGAGTCTAGAACAGTGAGCTGGGATGACACTTTATATGTTGTATAAAGGATTAGTTGTATAACAGGGACTATATCACAAATGTTCTGACAAGCAATGAATGACAAGAGGAATTAGACCATCATCCTCACTCTGTCATGTTTCATACAAATGTGAGACATTTGAATAAAACTGAAAAATAAAACAGTGAGCCCCCAGATGCAGCCCATTGGTCTGAACATCTAATGTTTCACTGATCACCAGCTGACGTGAGGTGAAGAATAGATTTTAATCACTTTCTGTGATGAAGGATACCAGCGGATGATTGAAGCAAAGGTTATTTGTCATAGGAAGTCACAGATGAGCAAGTGTCACACAAATATGATGAATGGGTTCTTCTTAAGTGTAACTGTAACTGAAGTAAAGAGCAGAAAGATACAAATATAAAAGAAATAATTGTTAAGGGCCTCTGTGATTTCATCTCTGACAGTGATAGACGAGTGTAATCGTAAAAGGGCTTCAACTCAGCAGTGGTTATACACCACAACGTGTTGTTAATTATTTTCAATCCTCAGATCCTTAGAGTTCACTTAATATATGTTATTCTACAGCCCTCTAGAACGTTCCGACAGCTCCCATTCACTTTGAATGGATGTTCCCAGCGTTCTGCAGGCGGATTTTTTTTCAATAACCGCCCACTGCGCCATTAAAACCCCCAGTGGCAACCAGTTTCTGTCACTTCAGATTCATGTTACCGTATCACTCCGCAGGTAGTTCGGCCACTTTGAAAGTAAATATTTGCTACGTTGTAACGGCTATTTTATCCAATCTGTTAGAGTATTAGCAGTAACAAGCTGTAATAACCTGTAGAATAAGTGGAATAATGTATTGCCCACGCATGACTATCGAAAAAATATTTCCCTCCGAGGCCGAACAACACCCTGACGTCTTGTATATGTTCACATACTCATTGTGTTTGCCTGTTTTTTCTTAGCCTCTTGTGTCCAGTTTGTTCCTTGGCTGTAATGGTTTACATTAACTATCCCTGGTTTTGGCTCATTTAGCATAAAATACAAAAGCTGTTAAGAGCATTAGTCAAAAGGTTAAGGACTTTGTTCCAGGGTCTACTGTATGGAAGTGTGTGAGGTTTGTAATATATTTCTGACAGGAAGTGTATTCGTGCCATGGCATGTCAGGCACACAGCTGTGTCAGCTCAGTGTTGTACATCATTTTCCTATCAAATGAAGTGTTCCGCTGCACTGTGTCATTTCTCGTTGAGGCTTGGCAGGCGAATCGTTAACCTTTTTGGCACGGGGGTTACTCCCTTTATCATGCTTCAAGGCGTCATATGTTGGGTACATGGAATCACTATAACAAATGATGGCCTATTTAGTACTCTGAACTTCCACTAGGTTATGGGATGCCAGGTTATACTATGCCAGCTAAATGAGTTCTGGCAAAGAAAGTTACTGTTGCAAATCTCTGCAAATCATGGTTGTGCATAATCTGAGTGTGACCCAGACTTATGACTCATATCAATATTTTTATATGCATTTATTTTAGGAATGTTACAGATATGGCTCAAAAATACCATGATTGGTTAATTATACCATCACAACTTCATGTGTAACTTTCCAAGTCCTCTTCTGACTCTAAATGTATGATTGTAAAAGCTGTTAGAAAGTCAGAAACAGACTGAGGGTGAGGTAATCAGTGTCTGAATGAGCAGGTGTGGATGAGGTGGGTGCTGTTCAGGAGCATAAATTATGACGGAATATCAAGACGCTTCTAGAGAACCAGACTCCAGATGGGGGTAGTTTGAATTTATGGTTTCAGATTCAGTGATGTTAATAGGTTTTCAATGTAGGTGGCAATTTGAGTGGGTTTTTGGGAAATTCAATGGGTCCTAAAAAAACAAAAAAAAAGCCTTTTTAAAAATTTCCTATATTGTTCTATATCCTAAATTGTAGCGCAACTACTTTGATGGCGTTATGTAATTAAACAAAATTCCAGACCTGAAATGTTTTTGATCAAACTGTCAAAATGACATGAGTAACAAAATGCAAATAAAATAGGATTGTTGTGCAAATAAAGAGCACTAAAAAAATTACTAACCAACAAAATGGTGTCTATAGTCTTACAAATAACTATAGAAGTGCTGGTTTTAAAACATAAAACAGCCTCATTACCATGACATGAACAAATAAATTGTCTCCAAAATGACACTAAAATGTTCTTTATTGAACATTGACTATATCAAATGAACTGAGTTAATCACTGTGAAACCAGTAATTATTTTATTTTATTTTTTTCTCTTGGTGACATTTTCCCTGCTAACATTCTGCTCAAGAAAAAAAAAAGGATGTAGTCAGAAGTATTTGCAGATGCTGTCTGATTATAACTAAATAGTGACCACCATTCAAAGTATATTTTTCATGTCCACCACTGGAGTATGTTTAATTTATTTCATTACTGCAAATCTACTAAACATTAAAGCATGGACACGAATGACGTATGTTGAGCCGCATTTTGTACTAAACTGCCCCAACACATTTTGTAATAATTTTTTTCCCGCATTATGTAATAATTTATTCCATTTTGCAGCAGCAGGTGTGCTTTGGTGGTGTGGTATTAAAACTCAAGAAGCTGTTTGGGAAACATTCCAAGTGGTTTATGACTTCACTAGTAATTAGAAATATTAGACAATTTGAAATTACAAGTATATTTTGGAAATAGAAATAAATAAAATAATAAAATAATAAATAAAAATGTATTACAAATTGGGTTGGGGCAGTTTATTACAAAATGAAATGAAAAAGTTCTTACATTTTGGATGTTTATTACAAAACAAACAACAAAGCAAACTAATAATGAGTAAAAACATTAAAAGTTTATATTTTTAATTGAGGATAAGAGGTGTGTTGGGGCATACAGTAGGAAGCAGAAACTATTGGGAGTATTAGTTTGTAAAAGAGGGGTGAGAGTTTATAATTTTACTTCTTCCCACTCCTTTTTGAGGACATAATTTTTTTAATATATATATTTTTTTACTATGATGATTGATGATTCTGTGTGCTCAAAATACATTGAGTTGAATGACTGACTTCGACCTGTTCGTGGATAGTTGTTTCAGTAATGGCTAATAAAAGATCTCGTCTGTATGTGTTTGTACTGATGTAGCATTTGTCTGGTGTGTTGAAAACAACATTTATTTTTAGATACTGTCATTTCAAACACGAGTTGTTGTTCAGATATTCATGTGTTGTTTTTCTAGAGTGCGTCCCTGAGATGGACTGATAGTGAGTTTACTGCGTCCTTTAACCTTTTAATGTGTCAGGGCCATGAAATATTCTTTTTTATGTGACAAAATTGATTGTATTATTATTGTGTTATAGGTTTTATATTATAATGTGTAGGCTTTATATTATAATGTATAGGTTTTATATTAGTGTCATATATTTTTATATTATAATGTATAGGTTTTATATTAATGTCATATATTTTATATTATAATGTGTAGGTTTTATATTATAATGTATAGGTTTTATATTAGTGTCATGTGTTTTTATATTATAATGTATAGGTTTTATATTAATGTCATGTGTTTTTATATTATAATGTATAGATTTTATATTAATGTCATATATTTTTATATTATAATGTATAGATTTTGTATTAGTGTCATGTGTTTTTATATTATAATGTGTAGGTTTTATATTAGTGTCATATATTTTTATATTATAATGTAGAAAATACAGTAATTCCATAATCTGTTTCAGTCTAATACAGTCTAATTGACTGTAAACTATTGGTGCAGGGTCCTAAATGGATATTAGTAAGAACACAGTAATGATCTTTACTGCTTTTTTACTTTGTTTTACTAGTACTTTTTGCAGTTAGTGTACAAACACCCACCGATTTTCTCCAAAACGACAGACATTTGAGAGGAGATATTTTATTACATGACAAAGAATGATTTGAATGTTGCAAAAAAAAAACCCCCCACAATAACTCATTTTCACCAGAAAAATGCAGTGACTGCCTTTTTGTTTTGTAGGACAGTACAGTACAGCTGTAAATGATTTGCAGAAACATACAAATACTGATGTTTTCTTGTAATATTTGGGAAAATTGCTTCATCTTTTTTTTTTTTTTTCCTGCCTGTTTCTTCACCGCGGTTATAAATCTAACAACTATTATAGACAATGTCTTTTCTTGAAGCGTTGATGAATATGTTTGGAGAATGTCTGAGCCTCCCTGTTTAAACAACCTCAGAGCTGTTAGTCTTTGTAACAAATGCACCAGATAATTGGAGATCAGACAAAACGGGAGGTGTTGAAACAGAATGGAAGCTGGCAGCGACTCACTGTGATGATGGGGCCGTCCATGGCTGCTTTAATGAATTTTCTGTATTTTGTTTGCATCCATGGGGGTATAACAGACCCTGACCCTTTTTAAAATCTAGATTACAACCAAAACAAAAGCTGACGTTTCCATAGAGATGAGAGGAGGGTTTCTGTCTTTTTTTTTTTTTTTTTTTTTTTTTTTTTTTGGACAGGCACAGGTGGCCAATAATGACCATGACCAGTATAATCACATCAAATAAATTTCAAGTATTTCCTGAGCAGTACAAGGATCTCTCTTGTAGTCTGAACATAGATCAGCATATGCGGCTCTGGTTCTATCTGTTGTCTGGTTGTGGTAAAAGTATTAAGCGCTAACATGCTAATGTTACATAATCCTTTGTTTAAACTCATTTAGTTCAGGGGCCACATTTATTTAAATTTGATTTAAATCGGGTCGAACCAGTGAAATAATAACACAATAATACATAAATAATGTCAACTCCAAATATTTCTCTATATTTTAGAGTGAAAAAAGTAGAATTAAGTAATGAAAAGGTTTAGTTTGACAAATGATCCTTTCAAACAATGTGAAAAGCATGAGATCCTAATTTTAATAATATTATGCCTTTATTTATAATTTCTATACGTTTATCTAAAAATACACCAAATATTTAATATCAGGAAGATTATTTCTGAACATTAATTACATTAAGTTTCTTGAAAAACCTATAATTATATATGGGTGTGATAATATACATCCATTTATAATTATGGGTGTATATTATTAGATAATCTATATTATTATTATTATTATTATTATTGTATATATAAACCTTGATATTGTGATGTTGTTATATTTATTTTATTTTCTTGGTATGTAAATTTAGGTTTGTATGAATGTGTTTGTGCATGTGAAAAATGAACTGAATTGATCAAAAGGACTTTTTTAGGAGAAGGGGTGGGATTAAATGAGTTTAGCTTCTTCCCGTTCCTTTTCGAATATGCAAACAAAGCCATGTTTTGTTATGTGTTGTTGTAGTTTTTCATGTATATGTTTTTGTATTAGTTCAGTGCAATCATTTAAGCTGTTGTATATTCAAAATTACAACTACTACTACTACTACTACTACTACTACTACTACTACTACTACTACTACGAATACTAAAATTGCACTGACGTCTATTGAAAAAATACTTCTTCATATATTTGTTCAAGACTATTCACAGTTTTTGTGAAATTATATTTTGTTTTAGTGTAAATATATGAAAATATTTACATTTGTGATTATTTATAGATCATGATGATTTTACTTTATTTCACTGGTTCTTACTCACTTCAGATTGAATCGATCTAAATGTGGAACCTGAACTAAAATGATTATCTTAATGTCTATCCCAAGGGCCGGATTGGACCATTTAGCGGTCCAGATTTTGCCCCCGGGCCTTATGTTTGACACCTGTGGTTTATAGAGTTGAGCTTGATAGAGGGTTTGGATGGTACAGTATAATAAATACATTTAAGCAGCTATAGTACACATTTACTGTAATCATTCTGCTTAACGACACTGGCTGCCTTCGTGTCTTAAAAATGGTCCAAACATAATGTAATGAATCTATGATACAAATAAACTGACAACATTACACTTAGATGATTATGAAATGGCCTGTTCTTTTCTGGACAATGCCTCCTTGCTCAGACATGGCATGGCAGTATTTGCACTGGCAGTTACTGTAAATGGAGGTTTACTGACGGGCATTTGGAAAGGAATCTAACAGTTAGTTAACTTTGGCTGAACCTTTAAATGGTTTTGAACTAGGGCTGTTGATTTTGGCCTCCGCACTGTACTCACTTTATAATGGGATTGTTTTACGGCCAGGACGGAGACAGGAAACAATTACAGCAGCCTATGCGGTAGCTCTGTCAATGCACACATGACATGTAAAAAGTGTTTTAACACAGACTGCGTCAGATCTATTAGTATAAGAAGTTACTTGGAAAAGCCTGAATTGTAAGGTTAGGTTTACAGTCATAACCCGGGTGAAAGTTCTGAACTGCTCATAAGAACTGTCTAGAAAGAAGTTGACATGTTCTACAAAGCAGCTTTATTGAGTTAACCCTTTAAACCAGAGGTGTCAAACATACGGCCCGGGGACCAAATCTGGCCCGCCTAAGAGTCCAGTCCGGCCCTTTGGATGAATTTATGAAATGTAAAAATTACAGCAAGATATAAATTATTTTGGTTTATTGTTCACATTCAGACCAATTCAATCTCATAATAAACTAAATATTCATAAGTTTAAAAACAATTCTTTGTAAATTGATATATTTTTTTAATTCAGTGACAATAAAACAAAGTATAATTTCACAGAAAAATCTCAACAATCAGAACAAATATGAATAATTGGAAATGTCTGTGATCTGTAAGTTAGAATATATATGTGTAAATGATGAACTTTTTAAAAATTTTAGTTTATTATTTTTTTGTTTGGCCCACTTCAGATCAAATTTAGTTGAATATAGCCCCTGAACTACAACGAGTTTGGTCCTCCCTGCTTTAAACCCTGATGCTTCAGCGATGAGGTGTTCTGAAAGGATGATTTAGTTTCAATATTCAGAAAAAAATGACTGTGTTTTACTATGATTTTACTTACTTACTAGTTTTGTTCACGGATCTGATATATGAAAATAAACAGGTGGCAAAAAGCAACTCATTTAGAAAAAAGAAAAAGCCAAAACTAAAACTACCCCAACCAAATATTATTTATTCATTTCTATGAATTTTAGTTTATTTTAACTAGATTAGGTTATTATTTTATAAATATATTTTAGTTTTTGAAAATTGTATTCCTTATTTTGTTTTATATTTCTGCATTTAATATTGTATTTTATTATTTTTCTTCACTTTTATACCATTTGTGTCTTATTTAGTTCATGTTACGTATTATTTTTGTTGGTTTATTATACTTTTTTTTTTTGCTGTTATTGTCCATTTTGCTTATTTTATTACATTTTGACCGCTAAAATGTGGAACTGTTAAAGTCTCAGGAGTTAAAGGATTGAATTGAACATTTGTTTCTATTAAAGGTCATGGAATTTGTCAGGGAAAAGGTAGGAAATTTGAAGTCAGCTTTTAAATGGGAACCCTGACTGTATATTTTACTGGCTTTACTCCTTTGATGGTTAAGATAGAAAAGAGTGTTAATATTACAGTGTGTTCCAAAGACCAAGTGCTCTAAAACACATTGACAGTTTCTTTGACAGGCTACAATATTCAGCTGTTGATGCACTGTCGACCATTTTATTCAGGTCAAGGTGTTCAGGGGATTTGAAAAGACAACTAGGATTTGACATTTCCTCAAAATAAATTAGAAAGAGATCCAATTAGTCTGTTTGGGTTCTTGTTAAGTAAAGAGTAGAGAGATTCTGACAGATTTCTTTTACAATTTCTTAAGAATTACATCCTTTCATGCTGGAAAATGACAGAAATTAATAGTATTCTGTTTTTAAAGATGCCCCTGACAGCAGTTTTATTTATTTATTTTATTTTTAAATACAATTCTTCACAGAGTCTCTGAATAATCGTGTTGTTTCATGTTTGCCTTTGAGTCTAGTTTCTCTCATTAGGGGAAGTTTGATTGTTTATTATGAAACTCTTGGTAGACATGGATGTGTGTGAGAAACAAACACTGATCTATTTGCATGTGTCTTATTAAATATCAGCCACATTAGAGGAAGGAGGCACTGGTTTTATTTTACATATAATTTCATGGCATATTTTACCATGATTGTCTTCTAGGTTATATTTGCATCTTATCACTTCTTTGTCACCTTCTACTGTAGCTCACAGCTGGAGTTATTAATCCTGACTTGGGAATTTAATTGTAGTTTTAATTTGTTTGCCTTATTTGGGAATCACATTCTTCCTGCAAAGAATCACTTCACAGCTTTAATCAATAAAAAATATCATAAAATGACATTTTAGGAATCTAGTGAACACAGCAAAAACACTGATTACTTCCTACATCCATTCATTGCTCTGTCCCCAACACATGAAAATATATATTCTGGGCATTAACGGCTTCAGTTTTTCTCAAGTTGACTTATCTGTCAATAAAGTCGGAGTTGAGTCGACGGGTCGTGATGACGTCATCACATTGTCAGCTGAGGAAAAACACAGACACGTGGCTAAAATTATTTTCTTTTGAATCTTGATTTTAATGTATGGTTTTTAATATTTTAATGTTTTAATATTTCAAAAACCACATTTTATTTCTGAGTATTTTAATGTCTTTTTTTCTGTGATTTTAATGTCTTTTCGTATCTTTTTCTTTTCTTTCTTTATGCCTTTGTAAAGCACTTTGAGTTACCCTGTGTATGAATAGTGCTATATAAATAAACTTGCCTTGCCTTGCCTAAAAAAAACCCCCAAAACAACAACAACCCCCCCTACTACTGTCCACATCATGTTTGGGAAAAAGGAGCATGTTGTCTGTGCTGCTGCTCACTCAGGTTAGCTAGTGGATGCCTCTTCAGATGGCCGCGCCATTTTTTTCATCTAAGGTGACATAAAAGAGAGTGACAGACACATATGTGATGTGTGTCTGTCACTCTCTTTGGTTTTGTTAACCCACCACAACTGTCTTACCTGCAGCAGCCACGTCTGGTTTAGGTCTGACTGTGTTTATGCACTGAGAGAGAGAGAGAGAGAGAGAGAGAGAGAGAGAGAGAGAGACAGAGAGAGAGAGAGAGGAGAGGAGAGAGAGAGAGGAGAGACAGAGAGAGAGAGAGGAGAGGAGAGAGAGAGAGAGAGAGAGAAGAGAGAGAGAGAGAGAGGAGAGGAGAGGGGGGGGGGACAGAAACAATAACATGCGACTTGTCGACTCCTCCAAATTTAAGTTGACTTGTGCTACGGGAGTTGACGCGTCTGTTAATGCCATATATATATATATATATATACATAACATATATATATACAAGGAACAAATTATTAGATATTGGTGATGATCCGGAAAAGATCCTGGATTCTGGATCACTTTGAAATGTATTCTCCATTCATCATCCTGATCCTGAATTCAAGATCATCACCAAAACTAATCATTTGTTCCTTGTGACACCCCTAACACATCAAGAAATTTTCATCAAGTTCCATCCATAGCTTTTTGAGTTATCTTACTAACTAACAGACAGACAGACTCCTTGGCTCATTCATTTGAAGGGGGAAGGTTTGTCTTTTGCAGAGGTTTTCACTCTCAGAGTGCTTTTCTAGTTTATATTTAATCCTGGTGGGGACCTGAATTTTGGTCTAATTCAGTGCAACACAAACTGTCTAGATCAGGGGTACATGTTTTAGATGTACCCCTGTTCTAACACACCTGGTGGTCATTATCAGTCTTCTGCAGAGATTGATGAGAGGTTTATTATTTGAATCAGGTGTGTTGGAAGGCAGATACATCTAAAACATGCAGGATAGTAGCTGTTGAGGACCAGGATGGGACCCCCCTGGTCTAGATGATAAGAATAAAGGTCTCTCTTTGAATTCCCTGTGCCGTGGGCAGAGTCCTCAGATAGATGCTTTCAAAGCTCACTGTCCAATGGGGCAGAGTAAAAAGGAGATGAGCTCCTTTCTCATCTTTAGTAGAGCGTGGAGATGTAATCAATAGGGTCACCTGAGTGGATCTGAGTGTTTGTATAAAGTGATATACAAAACAAATTAACAAACTACTACAACTGATCCTATTATTTTTTACTCCAGAGACTTTCATTACAGTTATTTTTTTTTTTTTTCACATTTTAATAAGGGACTGGGAATGCATGGGCTACAGATACGTGAATGCACAAGCCCACCATCGTGCATTGTTGCCTGGCAACTTAACTAATGCAGACCTCAAATTGTTGCCAGTGCTGTCAAAGGAACATCTTGGGAAAAATAACTCAGTGAAGTCAAATTGAAGCTCACAGAATTTAGTCTGAGTGATCTATGAAAGGAAACATGTGCTTGAAAAAAAAATGTTTTTTTTAATCTGATTTTTGCAAATTGTGGGTAAGTAATCTTCAACGTACTGTTGTGAAGAGAACCTGTTAAAGTCAGCTTCAAGTACTTGGCATCAGATCTAAAAAGGTGAACTGTGTGTATGTATACTCTCAGGCTTATTACACCATCAGACTGAATCATATGTAGTTGGCCCTCATCTGAGCTATTGGTTTTCCATGATAACTTTAATGAGCCTCTCGGCGGAGGTTTATTAAGGTGTCGTCTGGGGAAAATGTGAGGGTCTGTAATTGGAATGACATTTAAATACACTCCCCAGTTTCTACCCGAGACACACAGATCAAAAATGGTCAGGATCAGGTGTCAGCCCTGTTTCTGTGTAAAGCAAAGGTGCAAAGCCATTTTTCTGCACTGCTGTTTGGCTCAAATGTCACAAGAGATAATTTGCACCTTCAGTAAACTGTACCTATGATGTAGCATATGTGTAGGATTGTACTAGTCCCCTCCAATAGCATTGTTGATGCAATTTTCTGCCGTGAGAAATCGATTGTTGTGAGAGCCTGCCTGAGGATAATAATTTGATATCCTAGCATTTTGGTGATTTTCTAGTTTAAAGAGCAGATTGTAATGATTAATTCACCAAGATGCAAAAACTTATTCAACTGAAAGAGTTTTATTCATGAGAAAAACAAAGAAAATCAGCGAGAAGATAGGTTACTATCTCACTACACACAATATAAGAAGTGTATTGATTTCTTAGGGAGCGGTTACTTGTGCTGCATAGATTTACTAACAAATGATCTGAAATGCGTCGACCAAGAGCTCTTGTGACTTGGGTTAATGTCTCCTTTATGTGCAAATACTTTCTATGAATGTGTTGCACACAAATGATCTCACCTACGCTCTGCAGAACACCATCTGTCAAGCACATCAAGTGAAAATCCTTCTCTTGGCATGTGTCTTTTCTCATTTACACTCTCTGTCTGGAACTTATTCATTTTGCCGCATCCTCTCGCTGTCATTCTCTCACTCTTTTTCACAATTTCACACACATACTGACACACATGTGCAGGTCATCCTTTTACAGTGAGACTCACTCACTCCTCTGCATTTTACAACTTTGACCCCAATCTGTCTGCTGTCACTTACCTCCTCTTTTACTTTGCTGTATTGTCTCTTTGTCAAACTCTGTGCAGTTCCTTTTCATTCCTCCCTTTTCTTTATATTCTGTCCTTTAGACTCCTTGTTAAATGTCTATGCCATCATCTGATTAGCAAGAGATCACTTTGTCTTTTTCCCCCGTCACTCCTGGAATAAGAATTGATCCTCATATTCAGCCCAGAGAATGCACCTCAGGCGAGTTAATGACTAATTTGCGAATGATCCCTGGGCCTTTATCCCCTCAGTGGGTAACCCTGCTTTGAAAGTTCCTCATCTGGAACAGTGATGATGTTGAATGCAACGTAAGTGAAAGACAAGGGGAGTGGAGGAGGAAGAAAGAAAAGCTGAAACAAAAAAAAAAACTGCTCATGCACATTATTTGAGCTTAATATTATGCAAATGACTGAAACTACATTATTTGAGGTGAATTAAATCTGCTGTATTATATGCATATATAGTATAGACCATTTTTCCAATAACCTCTCCTTCACGTCATCGTGAGCCTTCTGACGATGACCCCCCCCCCCATGTTAAATATTAGTATAGAGTATGTGTGTGTGTCAGTGGCAGCTGCTGGTCTTGCAAAGAAGGGAAGCTCATTGTCGACAAAATTTGTCTGTTTAATTATATGTAAATTCTGAATTTTTCAAGAAAGTAATCTGTGACCGTATCGTACCGAGTCTTTTCCAGGGACTTGACCAGTGTTGAACAGAGCTAAGCTGCTTAAACAATATTACATTTGTACAATGAAATAATGTCAAAGTAAAACAATGGAAAAACTGGGTGTGTTATTTATAGTGTAAGAAATTAACAAGTCATTTTGTCGAGCTAATATCAACAAATGGGTTACAGTTTGTCTTTCCACTTTGCTTGTAAAGTCTGCGATGGGACTGAGCTGAGTCGTCTGTCACAGTCTATATCCCAAAATACCTGTCAATCAATATGGGATTCAACCTTTTGACTGATCCTCCAATATCATGCAGAAGTTCAGCATCCAGGTGAGCTGAGGTCCCGCCCACAGCTCCATTCACACCCCAACGGAATTTATCCAATGACTGTTGAGTTTCAAGGCAATGAAAACAACTGTTCCATTCAGTCATGGACACTTCTCTTCTATGGGCAAATACATTGACTATAGCAGGGGTGTCAAACTGTGGTCCTCGAGGGCCGGTGTCCTGCATGTTTTAGATGTTTCCCTCTTCCATTACACCTGGAGCCCATTGCATCATTATCAGTCTGATGAGGAGCTGATTATTAACTCCTTAAGTCTCAGTGCTGATGCATTCTGAATGGATGATTTAGTTTAAATATTCCAAAAAATTCAACCGTTTTCCTTTTAGTTTTGTGCACAGAAAGGGTGCCAAAAAGCAAGAGGTGTTTTTTTTTTATTTCAGCTTTTTTTTTCATTGCTGTGACCAATGTCAATACTAGTTGCTAAAAAGCAAGATTTTTTAAATTTAATTTTATTTAAACATTTTTTAAAGGCAAAATTAAAATTGCCGGGACCAGATTTCAATACTAGTTTTCTTCTTTCATAATTCTTTTCTCCCTAAATTTTCCACATTATTTGTCATTTTGTAAATATTTCTAAGTTTTTGTTGCTCATTTTGTTTATTATTCTACATTTTGTTTATTTTTTATTTTAGTATTCTCCTTTGATTTTCTACCATTTGTGTCTTACTTTGCTCATGTTACCAATTATTTTGTTAGTTCTCAGGAGTTAAAGGGTTAAACTGAATCACATGGAAGAGGGAAATATCTAAAACATGCAGGACACCGGCCCTCGAGGACTGAAGTTTGACACCTGTGGACTATAGAATAAAACAGTGTTATGGGAATATATAATAAGTAGGGACGGCCCTGGTGCAGTTGGTAAAGCGGGTCGTCCATTCGATTCCTGCTCTGTCCTAGTCAGTCCGTTGTGTCCTTGGGCAAAACACTCACCCTCCTTTCCTTCAGTGTCACTCACACTGGTGTATAAATGCGTATGGTGGTCAGTCTGCCCCAGGGCAACTGTAGCTACATATGTAGTTCACCACCACCAGAGAGTGGGAGTGAATGAATAATGGATCACTAATGTAAAGCGCTTTGGGTGTCTTGAGAAGCGCTATTAAAAATCTAGTGCATTATTATTAAGTAAACAGTTGATTTGTGATCAGTAGCTTATTCGAAATGAACTTCTCCTCATGATGAATGTTGTTTTTTTTGTATTTGTGGTGAATGAAATGTTAACTCAACCGCACTTATTTGACCATTTAATTTTGACATTTTAAGGGAAGCCGAGCTTTCCTTGCAGTCTTAGATATTTCCTCTAGTGTGTGTTTGAGGGGCTGGTCATAGACTGGAGGTAATGCTGAGCATCTGCTATAACTGGATAAGCAGTGTTTGCTGAGGTGTGGAGTGAGGATACATGATAGGCTAAAAGTAATCTGCCCTGTCATAGTGAGAGAAAAATCCCTCCCTTCAGCCTAAGCACACATGAAATTACATAAGATGTGCTTTCCATGCACTACGTATCACATAATGAGGATGTGAACACCATACTAAATGAAACCTTTGTCATGCAACTCATTTGACTTTTCCAGATCTTTGGAAACTTACATTTGAAGTGGCACATACAGTACAGGTCCATTGTTTTATTGTTAGAATAACATATGACAAAATTATGAACCTGTTCCATCAGCTGAAGAGATGACATTCCCAACAGTGAGAATTAAACTGAATTAGACCAGTCCCACCGTAGACATAGGCAACAAGTAGAGTGAAACCACAGCCAATGACTTTAATACAAACATTTATAAAGGCACTCTATGACAAGAATAACAAGTATATTTTACATTAACCCTTTTTGGAGTGTCTGGATTGTTCTTCTCATTTTGGAATCCTTCCTCCTTCTAAGACCATACACTGATGACCAATTTAAAAAACAGAAATACCATCCATCTGTTCTGTGTTATTATTATTATTATTATTATTATTATTATTATTATTATTATTATTATTATTATTATTATTATTATTATTATTATTATTATCGGATGCAATGATTTGCAATGATCGAAGGGTTGGCGGTTCACATTCCGCCTCTGCCTGTCCACATGTCGAAGTGTCCTTGGGCAAGGCACTAAACCCTAAGTGTCTCCTAGTAGGGTCAGGCAGCGCTGGTGTATTGGCAGAAGCCGTCTACTGGTGTATGAGTGTGTGTGTGTGAATGGGTGAATGGGTGAATGTGCAGAATTGGGCACCAAGTGGTGTATAAAATGCGCTGTATAAGTACAGTCCATTTACCATTATTTATTTATTTATTTTTTATTTTTCATGTTTATTGAATGCTACTTCAAAAACCAATCACAGTTTATTTTCAATGATGCACTTAATTAGCATTTACATGTTAGTATGTTTATGTTCTTGGCACATTTTTTGCAAAACTGCACACTATTTAAATTTAAAATGTTCCGGAAGGTTGTTTGGGTTAAATTGTCTTATTTTATTTTAGGGGTATATTCGACTTCAGAGAATTGTTTAGTTGAGCTATTAAGACATTTTCAAATTGGTCTCAAAGATCAATGTAAAGAATCTGGTGGACATGGAGAAAAAAATGTGAAGACAAAGTTTGAAGTAGAAGCAGATTATTATTATTTTATTTTTTTCTGCAGCAGATGAGACAAAAGTCCCAAACAATACTATACCCACTGTGTCTACACAGATATGAACAATGCACATTTACTTGTCATTGCTTCTTTCTTTTTATTTTTTGTTTCAACCTCCAGTTTGGTTGCACTGACTGGATGACGAACACAGTCTTATCTGTCAACCCATAAACCCTGAAGCTGAAGAATGTGGGATAAACATGAGCCTTGTGCAAGCATTACCTTAGGTCAGGGATGTGAAACTGCGGTCCTCAAGGGCCGGTGTCCTGCATCATTACCAGTGTTCTACAGAACTGATGAGGAGCTGATTATTAACTCTTTAAGTGTCAGCGCTGATGCATTCTGAATGGATGATTTAGTTGAAATATTCAGAAAAATTCTACCATTTTCCTTTTAGTTTTGTGGATGGAAAATGTATCAAAAAGCATTTTTTTTTAATTAAAAAAAATTAAAACTGCTGCGACCAAATTTTAATAATAGTTTTTTTTTTCTTTGTTTTTTTTCAAAATGTTCTACATTATTTTTTCATTTTGGAAATATGTATTAGTTTTTTGTTCATTTTGTTGCAGATTTTATTTTTCTACATTTAGTTTTTTTTTTTTTAAATGTAATTTTTCTTAGATTTTCTGCAATTTGTGTCATACTTTGCTCATGTTACCAATTATTTTGCTAGCTTATTAGTAATTTTTGTTTGTTTTGATGCTCATTTTATTTATTTTTTTTTTTGAACTTTTTTACTAATTGCTAAAATCTCAGGAGTTTAAAGGGTTAAACTGAATCACATGGAAGAGGGAAATCTCTAAAACATGCAGGACACCGGCTCTCGAGGACTGGAGTTTGACACCTGTGCCTTAGGTGGTTGTAGTCAGATTGCCGTCAGTGGCTCCTCTTTGTATCCTCTATACAAACCACCTATCATAGGGTAGATTGTCTCAAGCCTTGACAAAGATTGAAGATGATGTGCCGACACTTTGTGCCCTCTCAGACCACTTGAATTACAATAGTCAGGCAGGTTGTGTTTAACTTTTGCCAGTGATGCACAAAAAAATGTTACCTACCAAATTTTTAATACCTGACTGGATTGAACTTGAAAATATCAGTGTCATCAGTCAAAGTCATTGGATTCTGCTTTCAGGACTTTAAAATAAGGCTGTTGCCTATTTCTGTCTATAATTGCACACTTCTTTTTGTGTCTCCTGAGTAAAAATTCATCTCTTTGATCTTTTTGTGAACTTAGATACTGGCATTTTCACACCAATTCAGCCCATCACTGTGATTGATTGCATCACAGAGACAATCAATTTTGAGTCTATACTTCATACACTATAGAATAGGGACACATCAATGCTGTGTCTCAACCCTTTAAATTTCTACTTAATTTCACCTCAATTTATAAATAAAGTCAAATAAGTGCTGTTCTTGAACCATTTTGATAACGTACAGTTGGTGTTTGATTATATTATTAATGAAAATATTAAGATGAAAGCTGGGATATTGGAGGCGGGTCCTGTTAAATGATGTAATAGATAAAACATGTGGATATTTATTGATGTTTTGAAGAGTTTTGGACTACATTTAGATAATTTATTTTGTTTGTTTTGGATGTTTTTGCTTGGACTATGACTGCGTTTGTTGGAATATGGTTCCTCTGTGGATAATTATGAGACATAAAGGTTCAGGTCAGCTGTTTCACATTTGTATTTTGAACAAATGAGTGTGGATATTTTACCTGATAGTGGTTTATTACAGTATATATCTTCTGATGTGTGAGAATCTCTGTTGTCATGTGACATTCAGTACAGGTTTGGGTGGTTATACTGTAAGTTTAAAGGGTTAATAATTGGAAAAAAAAAACCCAAAACATCCTGACACATAGAACATGGCCAAAGATACAGCATGTATCCTTTGACATGAGAAAATGGAAATCACTGTTGTCATGCTGCAGCAGCTACACAAAATGTACATCGATTTCTTTGCATTTGTAACAATTTGTGGCTGACAGTGAATCTTGAGTTTCCATGTAATGTCTGTAGTGATGTGGCGGCCGGCTACTAAAAGAGAATGGATACAAGAGAGGCTCATTATTGTAGTGGATCTTGAGATGTCACATTAATCTGTATTCTGATGTTGAAGCTGTCTAATTAAGTCTGGACTGCATAAAGGAAAAGCTACAGTAAGTGCACATGGCAGTGACGCTAACATCTAATTACGACGCTATGATTCGGTCTGTGAATGCAAAATGATCATTTTCATTGCCCCCTGTTCAGGCTATCAATCAGCTTGTCAACTCACAGCAATAACCACAGTTTGATGTCTACAGTACCAGAGCAGCGGGAGTAAAGCCAAATCCCAGTTTAATGTTGTAATGAAAACAAGGATACAATAAGA
This sequence comes from Siphamia tubifer, assembly GCA_020466265.1. Classification (NCBI taxonomy): domain Eukaryota; kingdom Metazoa; phylum Chordata; class Actinopteri; order Kurtiformes; family Apogonidae; genus Siphamia; species Siphamia tubifer. Next base: position 35,693,584 of record CM035797.1, read on the forward strand.
AGCACGTTGGGGAATTTTAGCTGCGGCGTCTCATTTCACATGTCTCTTGTCTCAAAGTTTACTTCAGTTCAAGTTCATTTAAGGTCTTGAAGGCCTGAAAAGGCAGGTATATAACATTATAGTGGGTTCAGTCTTCAAAGCAGGATGATGTAAAAAAGGATCAAACCAGCTGCTGTCCCTTTCCTGCTGATACCATTGAGTCATTAGTCTTTGAACAATATTTTTTAATTAAAGAACAAAATAAAATTTTCTCAAAGGTAAAAAGGCCCATGTGAGCAGGGCCGGTTCTGGTCAATGTGGTGCCCTAGGCAAACACCCCTCTTTCCTTTTTCCTATAGTGTCCCACATCTGATCGAGTATTTACTGAGTGTCCATGAATAATAACTGTCAATGTAAATGCTTTATTTACTGTATTTTCCAGATAAAAAGTCAAAATTATGTGATAAAAATCTAAATATGTGATAAAAAGTAAAAAAAATATGCGATTATAAAGTCAAAATTATGTGATAAAAAGGAAAAATTCTGTTATAAAAATAAAAATTATGCATTAAAAAGTCAAAATTATCAGATAAAAAGTCAAAATTATGTGATTAAAAAGTCAAAATTATCTGATAAAAAGGAAAATTCTGTTATAAAAGTCTAAATTATGCAATAAAAAGTCAAAATTATGAGATAAAAAGTCAAAACTATGTGATTAAAAAGTAAAACATTATGCAATTAGTATGTCGTATCGTCCAGAAAATACGATAGCTTAATATTCTAATTCTGTGGAACTGGCGCCCCCAAGATATCTGATGCCCTAGGCGACCGCCTAGTCTGCCTATGGCCTAACGGCGGCCCTGGATGTGAGGTTCCTGAAGAACATGTGAGACACATCTGCTCCTCGTCTCTCTGCTTTACTCCTCTTTACTTCTGGTCCTGTCAGCAGCATATTTTTGGAAATGTGCTGCACTTTAGATCAAGGATGGAAGGAGCTCAGGGCTTAGTGTTGACTTTTTCTGAATGTCTGCTTATAGACGAGGAGAACAAGAGTTTCTGGGACTGTCTAAAGTGTGCATTCACGTAGGATACATCCATCTGTATTCCATGCATCACATTCTGTGCTGCAAACATAAACAGAAAAAGGTTACATTTTGCCATTTCTGCAAACCAATCTATAAAACAAATATTCACTAATATTTTAATGGACCCTAGTTAATAGAGTATTTCTGCTTTTCCTCACATGGACAGTGGGTGGTTGGATGGGTTGTGAATGTACAGTAGGGAATTTAAGATCTTCTCCACCGAGACGAGCTGGGATTTAAGATTATTCAAAATAAAAGCAGACTAAGATTTTCACCCTCGAGCAAAAATCAGCAACATTAGATTCTTCTCAGTTGGAAACACAGACTTAAAGAAGAAAGGAGTAAAGCTGCAGCATGCTGATTATTTTACAGCATTTTAATATTGCAAACAGAAGATACTGTAGTGTCAAAATGTTGTTCTTTCTTTAGTCCAATAAAAAAAAAAAAAGTTGGATTAGGGCTCAAAACGTTTTATGATAAAAATAGATTGTGAGTAATTTTTTTCAATTTGGTCTGTGTGAGTTTTTGTATCTCAGACCAAGTGCTGTAACACCATGATATTCTGAGAGGTGAAGAAAAAGTGCTGTAAAGAGTGTAGCTTTGATACATGGATGCAGAAATACAGATATGAAACATACTGTTGATGCATCGTTATGAAGCTTAAAGCTGTCATTCCAGGGTTATTTCATTAATATTACTATGTTCTCCATTGTTATTGAATACATTGTGTGTTGGTTCTATTTTCCTTTGATTCCTTCAGCCATCTTGGTGAAAAGTTGGGTGTTGTGATTTTCATGCACATTTAAAAAGTTATGTTTTGTTTTTGGATGTTGTTCGGCCCCCGTCAAGAAATATTTTTCGATAGTCACGCGTGGGCAATAGATTATCCTGCTTATTCTATAGTTATTACTGCTACTACTCAAACAGATTGGATAAAATAGCCGTTACAGCGTAGTGAATATTTACTTTCAAAGTGGCCGAACTACCTGCGGAGTGATATGGTAACGTGAATCTGAAGTGACAAAACTCGTTACCATTGGCAACGGGCGTCAATAGTGCATCAGGCGGTTATCAAAACAAATCCGCCTGCAAGAACACTAGGAACGTCTGTTCAAAGTGAATGGGAGCTGTCGTAACATTCTAGAGGGTCGTAGAATAATCGCAATAAATGTCAAACCAAGTTTAAAGGAGTCATTCCATGGTTATTTCATTAATATTACTGTGATGAGGCATCTCTGATTGGCTCAGAATGCATGAAGGAACACTCCCCCCTCTCCTCTTGCTCTCTAAGTGTGTTTACCTTTACCAGAGTATCATCCAGCTAGGTTTCGTGCCGTTGCTTGTTCTGAAAACGTGCATTGAAAAAAAAAAACAGGTTTTATTTCCACATGAACCAGTTTGATCTGCCATTTTTTAAAAGTTTGTGCAGCAGCTACTGAGGCGCCATCTCTCTTGTAGATGCTAATGCTAATGCTACTTCAGATTTGCTGTATTGGGGGACAGACTTATGGAAAAGTGGTTTTCAGTGGAATGACACCTTTAATGCTACCACTTGTGTCTAATTCTACCATATAACTTGTAACGTTTGTGGTGATTAATCAAACTATTGGTGCATCCAAAGAATCCTCTTTATTTAATGAAGTTCCCAGATGAGTGAATTGACCTTAAATAATATGAATATCAGCCATAATAAGAACCGTCTGAATTCTCAAAATGTAAAAGAAAGGAGCTTCAGTGCTTCCTTTAGTACCTTGTTTAGCAGAAAATACACTGTTCCATCCTTTACCACAGGCGAGGTTACACTACTGTCCCACACTTCACTGCAGCGCCAACATCAGCTGGCCTGACATGACAGACAGGACACATATTTCATGATGTTTTATACTGTCAACACTTGCTAATGTAAAATGTGTAGTTAATGCAGCAGAACCTGTGGTTATTTCTGATGATGATTCCATCTTCACAACTTGAAGGTCAGTCATTAATGAATTCCTTCAGTCACAGATGCCTGAATAAAATGAAATAGTAAACACTGAAGTGGAATTTCAGGAGGAGAAATGCAGCTGAATCAGGCTGGAAGATACTTATCTGTGCGTTAAATGTAGTTATATGATGATTGGTTCAACAAGTAAACTTCAGAATGACCACATGGGTTTTAAAAGATAATCTACTAATACCTGAATATAAACCAAATGTCTCAATCTACTGTCATTGATTCAACTCCATGGGTTTTACTGGTGAACCAATGTTGTAGAAGATGACAGTGTTTCCATGTACATTATAGAGAGAGAGAGAGAGAGAGAGAGAGAGGAGAGAGAGAGAGATGAGAGAGAGAGAGAGAGGAGAGAGAGAGAGAGGAGAGAGAGAGAGAGAGAGAGAGAGAGAGAGAGAGAGAGAGAGAGAGAGAAAGGAGAGAGAGAGGAGAGAGAAGAGAGAGAGAGAGAGAGAGAGAGGAGAGGAGAGAGAGAGAGAGGAGAGAAAGGAGAGAGAGAGAGAGAGAGAGAGGAGAGAGAAGAGAGAGAGAAGAGAGAAGGAGAGAGAGAGGAGAGAGAGAGAGAGGAGAGAGGAGAGAGAGAGAGAGAGAGAGAAAGGAGAGAGAGAGAGAGAGAGAGAGAGGAGAGAGAAGAGAGAGAGGAGAGAGAGAGAGAGGAGAGAGAAGAGAGAGAGAGAGAGAGAGAGAGAGAGAGATTTCATTTTATTGATCACTTTGGCTGTTTTTGTTCATTTGTTGCTTATTTTATGTTATTTATTTATTTATTTATTTTACTGTAGAATCACTTAAGTCTCAGGAGTTAAAGGGTTCAAGAAATACATGCACTTTTCCCAGGATATTCACATTTTCCATTTTCCAGTACCTGTACAGTTATAGTCTTATTGTTATCCTAGAACCGTACCATCCTCTGCCTGCTCTAGTGAAACAGTGCTTTGAACTCACTCCATCGTATCCATTCTGCTAGT
>CM035797.1:35697705-35947705 GCA_020466265.1 Siphamia tubifer
CTGTCCCTTTCCTGCTGATACCATTGAGTCATTAGTCTTTGAACAATATTTTTTAATTAAAGAACGAAATAAAATTTTCTCAAAGGTAAAAAGGCCCATGTGAGCAGGGTCGGTTCTGGTCAATGTGGTACCCTAGGCAAACACCCCTCTTTCCTTTTTCCTATAGTGTCCCACATCTGATCGAGTATTTACTGAGTGTCCATGAATAATAACTGTCAATGTAAATGCTTTATTTACTGTATTTCCAGATAAAAAGTCAAAATTATGTGATAAAAATCTAAATTATGTGATAAAAAGTAAAAAATTATGCGATTATAAAGTCAAAATTATGTGATAAAAAGGAAAAAATTCTGTTATAAAAATAAAAATTATGCATTAAAAAGTCAAAATTATCAGATAAAAAGTCAAAATTATGTGATTAAAAAGTCAAAATTATGTGATAAAAGGCAAAAAAAGAAAATAAAAGAAAAATTCTGTATAAAAAATAAAAATTATGCATTAAAAAGTCAAAATATCAGATAAAAAGTCAAAATTATGTGATTAAAAAGTCAAAATTATCTGATAAAAAGGAAAAATTCTGTTATAAAAGTCTAAATTATGCAATAAAAAGTCAAAATTATGAGATAAAAAGTCAAAACTATGTGATTAAAAAGTAAAACATTATGCAATTAGTATGTCGTATCGTCCAGAAAATACGATAGCTTAATATTCTAATTCTGTGGAACTGGCGCCCCCAAGATATCTGATGCCCTAGGCGACCGCCTAGTCTGCCTATGCCTAACGGCGGCCCTGGATGTGAGGGTTCCTGAAGAACATGTGAGACACATCTGCTCCTCGTCTCTCTGCTTTACTCCTCTTTACTTCTGGTCCTGTCAGCAGCATATTTTTGGAAATGTGCTGCACTTTAGATCAAGGATGGAAGGAGCTCAGGGCTTAGTGTTGACTTTTTCTGAATGTCTGCTTATAGACGAGGAGAACAAGAGTTTCTGGGTCTGTCTAAAGTGTGCATTCACGTAGGATACATCCATCTGTATTCCATGCATCACATTCTGTGCTGCAAACATAAACAGAAAAAGGTTACATTTTGCCATTTCTGCAAACCAATCTATAAAACAAATATTCACTAATATTTTAATGGACCTTAGTTAATAGAGTATTTCTGCTTTTCATCACATGGACAGTGGGTGGTTGGATGGGTTGTGAATGTACAGTAGGGAATTTAAGATCTTCTCCACCGAGACGAGCTGGGATTTAAGATTATTCAAAATAAAAACAGACTAAGATTTTCACCCTCGAGCAAAAATCAGCAACATTAGATTCTTCTCAGTTGGAAACCACAGACTTAAAGAAGAAAGGAGTAAAGCTGCAGCATGCTGATTATTTTACAGCATTTTAATATTGCAAACAGAAGATACTGTAGTGTCAAAATGTTGTTCTTTCTTTAGTCCAATAAAAAAAAAAAAGTTGGATTAGGGCTCAAAACGTTTTATGATAAAAATAGATTGTGAGTAATTTTTTTCAATTTGGTCTGTGTGAGTTTTTGTATCTCAGACCAAGTGCTGTAACACCATGATATTCTGAGAGGTGAAGAAAAAGTGCTGTAAAGAGTGTAGCTTTGATACATGGATGCAGAAATACAGATATGAAAACATACTGTTGATGCATAGTTATTAAGCTTAAAGCTGTCATTCCAGGGTTTATTTCATTAATATTACTGTGTTCTCCATTGTTATTGAATACATTGTGTGTTGGTTCTATTTTTCTTTGATTCCTTCAGCCATCTTGGTGAAAAGTTGGGTGTTGTGATTTTCATGCACATTTAAAAAGTTATGTTTTGTTTTTGGATGTTGTTCGGCCCCGTCAAGAAATATTTTTCGATAGTCACGCGGTGGGCAATAGATTATCCTGCTTATTCTATAGTTATTACTGCTACTACTCAAACAGATTGGATAAAATAGCCGTTACAGCGTAGTGAATATTTACTTTCAAAGTGGCCGAACTACCTGCGGAGTGATATGGTAACGTGAATCTGAAGTGACAAAACTCGTTACCATTGGCAACGGGCGTCAATAGTGCATCAGGCGGTTATCAAAACAAATCGCCTGCAAGAACACTAGGAACGTCTGTTCAAAGTGAATGGGAGCTGTCGTAACATTCTAGAGGGTCGTAGAATAATCGCAATAAATGTCAAACCAAGTTTAAAGGAGTCATTCCATGGTTATTTCATTAATATTACTGTGATGAGGCATCTCTGATTGGCTCAGAATGCATGAAGGAACACTCCCCCTCTCCTCTTGCTCTCTAAGTGTGTTTACCTTTACAGAGTATCATCCAGCTAGGTTTCGTGCCGTTGCTTGTTCTGAAAACGTGCATTGAAAAAAAAAAACAGGTTTTATTTCCACATGAACCAGTTTGATCTGCCATTTTTTAAAAGTTTGTGCAGCAGCTACTGAGGCGCCATCTTCTCTTGTAGATGCTAATGCTAATGCTACTTCAGATTTGCTGTATTGGGGACAGACTTATGGAAAAGTGGTTTTCAGTGGAATGACACCTTTAATGCTACCACTTGTGTCTAATTCTAACCATATAACTTTGTAACGTTTGTGGTGATTAATCAAACTATTGGTGCATCCAAAGAATCCTCTTTATTTAATGAAGTTCCCAGATGAGTGAATTGACCTTAAATAATATGAATATCAGCCATAATAAGAACCGTCTGAATTCTCAAAATGTAAAAGAAAGGAGCTTCAGTGCTTCCTTTAGTACCTTGTTTAGCAGAAAATACACTGTTCCATCCTTTACCACAGGCGAGGTTACACTACTGTCCCACACTTCACTGCAGCGCCAACATCAGCTGGGCCTGACATGACAGACAGGACACATATTTCATGATGTTTTATACTGTCAACACTTGCTAATGTAAAATGTGTAGTTAATGCAGCAGAACCTGTGGTTATTTCTGATGATGATTCCATCTTCACAACTTGAAGGTCAGTCATTAATGAATTCCTTCAGTCACAGATGCCTGAATAAAATGAAATAGTAAACACTGAAGTGGATTTTCAGGAGAGAAATGCAGCTGAAATCAGGCTGGAAGATACTTATCTGTGCGTTAAATGTAGTTATATGATGATTGGTTCAACAAGTAAACTTCAGAATGACCACATGGGTTTTAAAAGATAATCTACTAATACCTGAATATAAACCAAATGTCTCAATCTACTGTCATTGATTCAACTCCATGGGTTTTACTGGTGAATCAATGTTGTAGAAGATGACAGTGTTTCCATGTACATTATAGAGAGAGAGAGAGAGAGAGAGAGAGAGAGAGAGAGAGAGAGAGAGAGAGAGAGAGAGAGAGAGAGAGAGAGAGAGAGAGAGAGGAGAGAGAGAGAGAGGAGAGAGAGAGAGAGAGAGAGAGAGAGAGAGAGAGAAAGGAGAGAGAGAGAGAGAGAGAGAAGAGAGAGAGAGAGAGAGAGAGAGAGAGGATGAGAGAGAGAGAGAGAGAGAAAGGAGAGAGAGAGAGAGAGAGAGAGGAGAGAGAAGAGAGAGAGAGAGAGAGAAAGGAGAGAGAGAGAGGAGAGAGAGAGAGAGGAGAGAGGAGAGAGAGAGAGAGAGAGAGAAAGGAGAGAGAGAGAGAGAGAGAGAGAGGAGAGAGAAGAGAGAGAGAGAGAGAGGAGAGAGAGGAGAGAGAAGAGAGAGAGAGAGAGAGAGAGAGAGAGAGATTTCATTTTATTGATCACTTTGGCTGTTTTTGTTCATTTTGTTGCTTATTTTATGTTATTTATTTATTTATTTATTTTACTGTAGAATCACTTAAGTCTCAGGAGTTAAAGGGTTCAAGAAATACATGCACTTTTCCCAGGATATTCACATTTTCCATTTTCCAGTACCTGTACAGTTATAGTCTTATTGTTATCCTAGAACCGTACCATCCTCTGCCTGCTCTAGTGAAACAGTGCTTTGAACTCACTACATCGTATCCATTCTGCATAGTTCTCCTTGATTAACAAGATAAAAGTCTTGTCCTTCTCTGACTCGGTTGTTCTGTTTTTTTTCATCGTCGTTGGCAGTGGTGTGCATGCTTATTTTCTTAACTCTGAGGTTCATTCTGTCTTTAAAGGGATACATTAAGATGAAGGCCTACAGCAAAGAACCAGTCCTCATTACACAGCGAGGAAACAGTTGTGTTATTAGCAGGACTTGGCAGTTTTCATTCATTTAAAAGAACTCATCATGGACACCTATTATGTTAAAAAAAAAAAAAAAAAGGGATAGTTCTTTTTCTCTGAATATGTTTCCACTAAGCTCCTCGTTTTGGTGTGGAAATGAATTTATTGTACTTTTTATTTTCTGCTGTCTCCCTGCTGATTCATGTGTCTGCTCCCTTTTTTTTTTCTTCCCACAAATTGGCCTGTTTTGAATCCAGCAATATTTCTTTTGTGTATCCCTACATTCTTGGAAAACAAGGTGAAAACAGGCCATCTAACACAGAGCCCATGTAATTCCAAACCCTACTATTTCAGTCAAACTCTTGAATGACACACACTTTATCAAACCTTTCAGACAAAAACTTTCAGGGGAAAAAAAACAAAAACAACAGATGGTGATTTTTTAACTCCGGAATTTTCTGAACCATTTCAGTCCCTGCTGAATAGGTCCCACGCTCAATCCAAAGAGGTTTCACTCTTGTTTCTCACAGGACCTTTCTTCCATGAAATTGGTCAAAACTGTCAGGAAGAATGTTTTTGTTTCCCACAAAGAATATATCACAGCTGACCTTAACCGATAAAGACCCAAAAAAGCAACTAAAACCATCTACTGACAAAATGTTTAATACCTGTTGATCCATTTATTCTAACGATACATCTGAATAGTTGCTGTAAAATACGCTTTGTCATCTTTTCGTGGTCATCAGATATGACCGTTTGGACATTCACAAAGAAACACTGTCATCTTCTATAATCCATGAAGCATGAGAAATGACAATGAATGGAAACACTGGTTTATACACAGTTAATGTTAGAATAAGTCAAGTTTTCTTCATTTTTCCTGCTTCTGACATTATGGCAGTTGACTTTAATCTCAGCTTTTATTAAGATCTACATCAGGGCTGTCAAAGTCATTTTATTTCAGTGGCCACATTCAGCCCAAATGATCTGAAGAGGACTGGACCAGGAAACTAATAACAGTAAAATGAAATTATATTATCAAAATGTTGACATTTATAAATGATACAATGTGAATAATATGAATTATGAAAAAGCAAGTTGCAGTTTTAACAATTCTTACCTCAGTTTGTCATTTATACATGTTCACTATAACTTACAGACCTACAAATACACACCATATTTATTATTATTAACATCATAATTAAAGTTTATTAACATTTATTAACATACAAAATATTGATACAATTGCATTTATTTCTTTGAAGACATTTCATTTTGTTTAACATTTGTTCAAGTTACTCACGTTCTTGCTAAAGGATGGTTTGAAAATGTCAACATGTTCATGTAATACTTTTTTTACACTAAAAAAAGCAAAAAGATTAGGAGTTGTCATTATTTATAGATTATTATAATAGTATTCCACTAGTTTGACCCATTTCAGATTGCATTGGAATGTGGAAGCTCAACTAAAATGATTAATATCTTCAATATCATTTTGCGTCATCGTATCCTGATTATCCGGGTCCGGGTCACGGGGGGCAGCAGCCTCAGCAAAGCAGCCCACACTTCCCTCACCCCAGCTACCTCAGCCAGCTCCTCCAGGGAATCCCGAGGCGTTCCCAGACCAGCTGAGAGATATAATCCCTCTAGCGTGTCCTGGGTCAGCGCTGAGGTCTCTTCCCGGATGGACATGGCCGGAACACCTCCCCAGGGAGGCGTCCAGGAGGCGTCCAGGAGGCGTCCTCACTAGATGCCCCACCACCTTAGCTAGCTCCTCTGGACATGGAGGAGCAGCGGCTCTACTCCCAGTCCCTCCTGGATGTCTGAGCGTTTCACCCTATCTCTAAGGCTGAGCCCGCCCACCCTGCGAAGGAAACTCAAACTCAGCGCTTGTACCCGTGACCTTATTCTTTCATCATCACTCATGACCATAGGTGAGGATCGGAACGTAGATCGACCGGTAAATCGAAAGCTTCGCCTTCTGACTTAGCTCTTTCTGCACCACAACAGATCAGTTTAGCACCAGCATTACTGCTGATGCCGCCCCAATCTGCCTGTCGAGTGCTCGCTCCATGAATGAATGAATGAATGAATTTTATTAACTCCAACGACCTCTATTGGGGTAAGAGAGTACAATGATAATTTTTTTCACATTATTACAAAAGTGATAGATGGTGCATAACATTGGCCAGTAGACAAAAATAGACAATTTATATCAGTATTCCAAAAAAAGATAACTATTTATACTTTCAATAGCACCTCAGATAATTTGAGACATTTTGGTTATCATATTAGTTAACAATTATTTAAAATTTAACAAAATTAATTTTATAAAGGCAACTAATTTGACAAGTTAAAGAGCTTATCAAACTTAATACTCTCTTCAGGAAACGTTCTCTATCGCATTTAAAGTAGTTACATTCTAGTATATAATGGTAATCATCACTAATTACATTACTGTTACATAGTGTACAGTTCCTATTTACATTCAACTCGAACCTTTTATCTATAATTGGTTATTTATGATTTCGATGAGAGGATCTAAAGATAGTGTGAGAGTTTACTGAAATAGAGTTCACCATTTAAACTTTGTTTAAACATGCGATAATTACTACATAAGTGATTGTTGGAAACTTCACTAGTCCATTTCTGGAAATAGATATCACCTATTCTTTGTTCAAAAATACGTTTTAACCATTTAAAACTGAATAAGATCCCAACGTACTGAGGCAGGACCTTCTCCCCGATCCTTAGAGGGCACTCCACCCTTTTCTGACTGAGAAAAGGGCATTTTTTTACATTTCACAAATTCATACCAGGGCCCAGATTGGAACCCAGGATATATGTTTGACGCATGTAATCTAAATATATGGAAAAGTACCTGATTGTCATGGAAAAATATGCAAAATACAGATATTACAATAAATAATGATAAATAACTGCCAGAAAACTAAGTAAAAATAGAAAAAGATATAAAGTAACACTGGGTCTACATGGTACAGAGTAAAGTCGTAACTTGAGTTCTTCGCCACCTAAAACCTTCAGTTAAAAAATAACTTTGGTTTTGTCTGGTGGGAGGAGGATGAAAACAATCTAATATTTATATTTTTCTGTGTCCCTAATGGACATGGGGAGGGATTGTGAAATTCGACCCCTGAGAAGAGTAGCGGAAGAACAAGAACCATCAGGACGAGAGGGTGGCTGTATGTTATCCTCTGTGGGACTTGAACTCCCTCGCATCCTGTTTCTTGAACTCCATTTCGTGCTGCTTGAAAAACATAAAGCCGTCGTCAATGTAAGAGAGGAAACATCAAACGGTCGCCTGCGCCTGACCCCTGTTATTTATAGGCACAGTCTAATGGCTTTAGTGTAAAGGACACCACGTGGAAAATTTACAGATGTCCCCAAATTTATGCACAGTTTAACACAGAGCCTCGTGGTTCATGTTGCTTTTAGGCTTATTAGACGTATTACAAAAAAAATCCCTTTATCTGTAAAATCTAATTATGTTAAACACAGCCATCAGGTTTTGTCTAAAATCCAAGCAGCTTAACAGAAAAAAGCTGATAAATTGAGCTGTCGTCTTTTGTAGATTATAATGAGTTAACAGGTGCACATACGTGTTTCTTTCTATATTATGGCTGAATCAAAATAAATGTGCTTTTATAATGGAAATGTAGCCAGAATCGCTTTTGATTTTGAGTCAAAGGGAAGTCTCTGCTCCGGGGCGGGCGAAGGGGGGGGGGGGCGTTGGTTCCTATACCCGGCTATGAGGAGCATCGTACTGTGTGCATTTAAATGAACAGCCATTAACAGAGCTACACAACTTCAGATGAAGACAACATGCTGTGATACGTCGACGGTGAAAAACGCTAATGGCTGTTAGACTGCCTTTTTTTTTTTTTTTTTTTGCCTTCCTCTCCCATATAATCTCATTTACATTTTGTAGAACATTACACTGGCTGTGGTTAAACGTGAACAAGGGGAAATGTAAAAAAAAAAAAAAAAAAAAAAAAGAAAAAAAACAACAACATCATATCAGATCAACTGACCAATAAGAGTGAGATTGTTTGCCTGTGGTATTGTTATTTGAATAAGATTTGAATGACACCAGCATATGAGAGGTGAGTTTCATGTGAAATTGGAGCGCCTGTAATAAAGCAAGTGTAATAAAGGAGGACTTATTAGATGGTGAAATGGGAAATGAGAGCTGGCCCATGTGTTTGTCTGCCCTTATGTGTGGGTACGCAGCCAAGTCCACTGACCACGAGTCTCTTAAAAAAGACCAATTGTGGCAACAGAGAACTTGCAAAATTGGACTTGTTAATGTTAGCAATTTCCCTGGAGTCTGCAGACAGCCACTACCCATGACTACTAACTAACCTCCAACCATGAAAATGTATGTGATGGCTCGCCTCAGGAAATTGTTGCTTTCCTCTAAATTGTAGCCTAAAGTTTTTATTAAGCGATGTATGGCTGTCTTCACTCTTACATGAACAGATTATTAAATAAGAGACATCATGTATAGTTTTTTTTTTTATTTTTACCCTAAACCCACCAAAGGGGAAACAAGGGGTATTGTTTTTTGGTTTGTTTGTCCTTCTGTCTGTTTGTCTGCAACTTTACGCAAAAACTACATGACAAATTTCCATGAAATGTTCAGGAAAGGTGTGAGGTTGTCCACAATAGATCCCATTATATTTTGGTGAATGTAGGTCAAAGGTCACAGTCACAATGTGTTTTCACAATGATAAGAAAAATCAGGACTTTCCTTTTCATTTCTATTATAAGATACATGATCAGTTTAGCTGTGTCACAAGGAACAAATGATTACATTTTGGTGGTGATCTGGAAGAGATCCTGGATTCTGGATCACTTTGAAATTCAACATTGTGATAAATGGAGAATCAATTTCAAAGTGATCCAGGATCTCTTAAGGATCAGCACCAAAATGTAATCATTTTTTTCCTTGTGATGCTCCCAACACATCCTGAAAATGTTATCGAAATGCGTTTATAACTTTTTGAGCAATGTTGCTGACAGACAGACAGACAGACAGACAGACAGTCAGACAGACAGTCAGACAGTCAAACATAGAGACAGTCAGACAGACAGACAGACAGTCAGACTGACAATCAGTCAGACAGACAGACAGACAGTCAGAAAGACAGTCAGACAGACCGTCAGAAAGACAGTCAGAAAGACAGTCAGTCAGAAAGACAGTCAGTCAGACAGACAGACAGACAGACAGTCAAACAGACAGACAGTCAGTCAGACAGACAGACAGACAGTCAGACAGACAGTCAGAAAGACAGTCAGGCAGACAGACAGACAGACAGTCAAACAGACAGACAGTCAGAAAGACAGTCAGACAGATAGTCAGTCAGACAGGCAGTCAGTCAGTCAGACAGTCAGTCAGACAGACAGACCTAACCTCCTTGGCAGAGGTTTGTGCTCTCAGAGTGCTTTTCTAATTTCTTATGTTTTTTTTTTTTTTTTTTAGAAAAGGGCAGCATTTATCTGTATAAATATAGACTTACATATACTTTATCAGTACTTCACTACAAGGGCTGTCATTTAACTTTACATTTATTCTCCTCTCCTTCTATGTCAAAGTGTTCACTTATAAAGTTTAACTATAATTAAGGTCTGTTTGATGTTTTAGCTTCAGGACTGTAGTGAAATCAGTATTCAACAGGCTTCACTTAGACTTAGACTGATTTATATCCTAGACTTTCACACTCTTAAAAGCACAGACTGTGAACCAAAACAGAGCTTTTAAAAACTTTCTTTTCATTGTTTCATTTTAAAAACATGACACAGATATGGACATACAGAAGGAATACAAAATAATGAAAGGAAGAAATAGAAAACTCAAAAGGAAAAGAACGTAGTGTGTTTTCCATGTATCTATAGTTTTTATTATCAATAAGATCGTCCTTATCTCGTAGTTGTATAAAAAAAACTATTTCTCGTATTTTTCTTGACATTGTCCTTCTTCGGTGCTTATCTTACACTGAACAGTTCCATTACACAGATCACACAGGTTTTTTTTGACAGTCCTGCGGTGTTGGCCGATCTGCTTTATATCAGTTTTTTGTGATTTTTTTTTGCAGACTGCTAACACAATTTTCAGCAAATATTTGTCATCTTTTAATACAACACACATGTTCAAAAGACTAGTAAGATAAGTACGTGATTTACCTGAATAAAAATTAAATGTATTCTCTTCTATTTTATAATTAGCAATGATTACATGGACATGTGTTTGCTTGTTTTGTTGTGGAAATATTAAATTTAATGTAAATAGGGTTAGGGAGTCATTTTTATTTCAGCCTAAACCCTTTCAGTCACATTGTATAGGGAACAATAGATATGATTTTTTTCTTGTTTGTTCTTTAAGGAAACTGACAACTGAATAAACTACTACTACGACTAACACTGCCTGATATATTCCTCAGAACAATAGTACACTTGACCTACTTATACAATATTATAGCACAGAATGTTTGTAATTTTCTGGTGCAAAACAGTGTATTAAAAGCAAAGTGTAATTTAAAATACTGAAATACTACAGTGGTGAAGTTTGATTGTTAGTAAGCCACCTTTAGTGATTTTTCATACTACTGTATATAATCATTTTGTTAGTTGTTAGCATCAGAGGTGTTCAGTAATTTAATAGAAAGTAGAATTTTGACTTTTTATCTCACAATTTTGACTTTTTATTTCACATTTTTCACATTTTATTTTACATCTTTGACTTTTTCTCTTAAAATTATGCATTTTTATCTCGTATTTATAACTTTTTTGTTATCTCATGATGACTCTTTATCTCAATTTCCTAAATTTCTGTGAGTATCTAAACACTAACTCACTTTTAAAGGCTTTATTTTAGATACTTTTGAAACTTCTCAGATGTTTCCTGTTTAAATCAGTATCATTGCATTCATGATCAAAAACAGCAACTTTACTTTTTACTTTTCTACTTTATTACAATTGAGAATTTTTTTTTTTTTTTACTTTTACTTAAGTAGCTGAGTGGAATCAGTACTTCTATTTATATTTTTGTATTTGTATTTTTTCACACAAGTAGCTGTACTTCTACCTAAGTACAGAATGTGAGTACTTTAACCACCTCTCGTTAGCATAACATATTGATCACAGCAACATTTAATGGCACCAAGACGTCCATAAAAATGTTATTTATTTATGTATTTTGTACTAGGGGTGTGACGAGACACTCAGCTCATGAGACGAGACATGAGATTGGATTCACGAGATCGAGACGAGACTTTAAGAAAACTAAATTACAAATTATACGAATGGACAAGAGGCTTATTTTACTGAGTTGCACATTATTATTTATAACTCTGTAAGCGTTAACTTTTAATGAATTTCTTCCTCTACAAATTAAAGCTAAATAAAATATTTTAAAACTTACAATAAAATAAATAAAATTATATATTCGTCCTTTTTTCAAGTGCAGACAATATGTGAAAAACAAAACGTTCTTCTCGGCAAATTACATCTCGTGAGATCTCGCCACACGAGGTCTCGTCACACCCCTATTATGTACTCATTGAAACAGTTTTGCAGCTCTGCCACCTGTTGTAAATGACAAGGTATTTGATAGCAACAAACATTTCTTTATTAACAACGAATCATTTGCATCTCCTTTTTTGAAGGCTAAATATGTAAATTAGTGGTAGATTGTTATTTTAGTCTCCAGCTGTTTTCCTTTTAACACTGAAAATGAGGAACAGGGAGTTACACGCACCCTCCAACAAGCAGATGCAAAGATGGAAAAATGTTTTAAGAGCTTTAACATTTTCTCTGAGAGGCTGAGTGTTAATGGAAATCGTAGACCAGCAGGATGCTCTGTGGTTCAATAATAAGCTGTAAAGAGCTCAGAATACAAAGGAAAATGAGTCCTGACAAATGGTCCGTTAAGGTGGACTTGTTTTCAAAGCAGTTCTCGACCCTCACGGACATAAAGTGTCAAAATGTTTCCTTCGAGGTTTACTTGCCTGTTGTTATAATTTGACTGTATTTCATCAGCCTGTAGGAGATGACTGCAGCTGTTTTCTTTGGATTCTGGCTCTATGTGGATCACAGTTAAAGTCTGGAATGTAGTTTCCAGGAAAACATACATCCTTAATGAAGCCTGTCTAAACACAGCGACGTAAGAGGAAAGGCTTCAAATGTTGTTTAAAATGAATCTAAAGGATCCACTTCCTTATGGAGATGTTTTAATCCCCACTGCCGTACAGCTCTGTCAGTTGGTCTGTCCATAACTTTTGTCCAAGCTAATACTCATTAACCATTAGTAGATGAATTGCTACTTTATGAACTTTAGTGTAAAGGTTATAGCCCCTAGAGGAATGCACTCTGACCTTTGTACTTACCATTAGTGAGTTAATGGTTTTACTTATTGTTACTTCTTTTGAAAATATTTCTATGTGTATAATGACTGATCACTGACTTGTGCTCCTTATCTGCTATTACTGTCACTGGCTGCACAAAATAGTCTTTTTTTTTCCCATTATTGTGAAAAATGCAGTATTCCCACTGAACTATAGCTACTAAAAATGATAATCCCATTAATCTTCCTGTTTACAAAACATGTAATCATGAATCTAATTAGCAATAACCCACAAAGTCATCTATCACATTGAAATATGGGAGTCATTCAGGAACAGCTTGTGACATTTTGTTTTTTAAAGCTAAAATTGTAATTTTTTTTAAAGTTTTCCACCACAGCTTTCCTTTGATTCCTTCAGCCATCTTGGTGAAAAGTTGGGTGTTGTGATTTTTATGCACATTTAAAAAATTATGTTTTGTTTTTGGATGCTGTTCAGGCCCGTCGAGAAATATTTTTCGATAGTCACGCGTGGGCAATACATTATCCTGTTTATTCTATGGTTATTACAGTTTATTACTGCTACTACTCTAACAGTGGATAAAATAGCCATTACAACGTAGTGAATATTTACTTTCAAAGTGGCCGAACTACCTGCGGATTGATATGGTAACATGAATCTGAAGTGACAAAACTCATTACCATTGGCAACGGGCGTCAATGGTGCATCAGGCGGTTATCAAAACAAATCCGCCTGAGAACGTCTGTTCAAAGTGAATGGGAGCTGTCGTAACATTCTGGAGGGTCATAGTCAAAAGAGTGATTATTAAAGTTATTATTATTGGTCAGATTTTGACATGTATTTTAGAAAACTATAGGTGTAGAGGAAATGAATTATAATCATTAAAAACGAATTATTTTTTATTATTTTATTATATTTTAGATAAAAATATGACCCTGAAGATGGAAAAAAATGAATGTGTCTCAATACTTTTATTTATAGAATTTATCCTTGGTCTGTAAATGTTTGCTTCTTGTCATTTTTGGTCATGTCTCAGCTTTTACTTTTCTTATAATATCAGGTAAATTTTTCCATTTAAAGAAGAATATTTCCTGACATTAAATGCTATAGGTCTATCAGTAATGGTATGTTATCCTTTTTATTGGGTGATGTGAAAGAATGCTTAAAACAAAACAGTGGTGACATACATACATATATATATATATATATATATATATATATATATATATATATATATATATATATATATATATATATATATATATATATATATATATATATATATATATATATATATATATGTGCGTATGTGTATGTGTATATATACTGTATCGTAAAATAATTTTATGTGTGAGCTCTGGGACCAGACGCATATATTCACATGTTTTGATTTAGCAGTCCCTACATAAAGCAGTGCCATGCTGTGTTACATGAGCTATGGGGTCTTAAGCTTTAAGTATATTTTTCTCATGTTGGAAGTACTGCAATTCTATTTAACAGACCCATGCACAGCCTTGGGAGGAGGCCAGTAGCCCTTAGAGACTCCACACTGAAATATAATCTTTTTTTTTTTTTTTTCTAGACCAGTGAGTCAAGAATACCCTGGTTGGGTGCCACTAAAAATGAAGCAGAACCCCACAGACACCCATCATCCACTCCATTTCATCACCAACATATTGTTTTCTGCATGGATTGAAAATAGTAGAAAAACTTGCACACTTGGTGTAATCAGGTGGTAAAATAAAATGATCCATTTTCATTATACCTAACAGTGCACCTGTGTTTGTCTGCATGTTTCAGATGGGAAGGTGGAGGTGACGAAGGAGAGCCTGAAGCTTTGCACCATGGGGCCTGGGAAGGTGTTTGGAGAGCTGGCTATTCTCTATAACTGCACCAGGACCGCGACTGTCAAGAGTGAGTCTCTGCAGACATTTGCAAAAAAACACCCTGAGCCTCTTTTAACTGTCTGGATGTTCAGCTGCGAAAAATCCAATGGCTCTCGTAAAGATATTCATAGTCACATACAAACACAGACAATCAGCTGCCTTGATGTGGAGGATTTTTCTGTTATTCCTCCCATGTCTACACAAACAGAGCCGTCTCACAGTCACTGTATGGGAGTATGGAACACAGTGATAGTATTGTTTCTCGGTCATGATCAAACAATGCTCATCATCACACTGCAACACTTTGAGCCAAGTGTTTGTTCAGACTCCTACAGAAAAAGGGAAAAGTTTATGGCCTGTACTTCTGTGTCAGCTCCAGCTATGAAGGATGCAACAGCGTGTGAACAGGTTATTTATCAGGCTGGTCATTTGAATAGTCAGCCTTAACCCTTTGTTGGTCACACTACAAAAATCACCATTTATTTATTTATTTTTGTTTTTCCACCTCACAGGGATTATTAGTAGATTGTTTAGATGGGGTACAATTGTAGTATTTTATATATTTTTAACTGTGTTATGTTAGTTTATTTTGATTTTGATTGAATTGGCATGAAATTTGGCTTTGCATGTATTCAATTATTAGGATAACAGATTGTTTTTGCTTAATCGGTATATATGTAATGAAGTAAAGCCAGATATAGTTCATTAGTTTGATTGTTTATTTGTTTTATTTAGGATCGTTAGTCGTTAGTTTTTTCTTTTTTAAAATGTTATTTTTGATGTATTTTGTCATTAACTTGTATTATTATTATTATTATTATTTTTTTTTTTTTTGTTGAATGAGTTGAGGACCCCAGGAAGAATAGTTGCTACTGAGGCAGGAACTAATGGGGATCTGAAATAAATAAATACATAAATAAATTATAATATAAAAGCTAGATTTATTTATTTATTTTACTGACCCTAAATTTAACTTAAGTATTAAAACTCAAACATTACTCCTTCACCAATCTTACCAACATAATTTGTGACTTTGTCCAAATTAGATGTATTAACTCTTTGTGTTTGTGTCATTGGCGATTAGCATTAGCGATTAGCATTAGCATTTCATCACCCTTTACCATCACCTCTACCATTTGGTTGAGCATGTTTTTGAAAAATTATTACATGAATACCAAAGTATTTCTAAAACATGATGAGGATTATTTATGTAAAATAGACTCTGTAAAAGTTAATAAAATGAAAAAAAAAAATCTAGCTTGCCTGCAATTTTGTGTCCAAAAGAAAAGATCATAGCAGAGGTGTCAGATATATATATATATATATATATATATATATATATATATATATATATATATATATATATATATACTAGCATGAGCTGAATATATCATCGACTGCCCAAGAAGTTTGGTGTCAAAGGACTTAAATTTACATTAGATGTCAGGGTTCAAAGTTACCTCTACCAAACGGTTGAGCTGACCAACAAAGGGTTAAACATGTGGAGGGACATGAGGCTGCGAAGGAAGGGGACAGATGGTGGACCGTGCATATTTGAGGACGAGTGTGTTATAAGAGTGTGTGTCAAGATGAAAAATGTGTTTATGTGAGTCAAGAAGTGTCTGGATGTTTTTGGATGGAATGTGAAACTGGTAAAAGGTGAGACCAAATGAAACAAGGTCTGGAAAGTAAACAGATGAAATCAAGCACACTTATGTAGGTCAGGTTTTATTTTGTGACATTTTCCAGCACTACAAAACATATCATTTAGTCACATTTTACAATAACCATACGCTCTTATAAAGTACATATGAATAATGTATATTCTTATTACTTTACAGATCATTCATAAGCAGCATTCATCTGATATTTATTATTAGGGACTAGACTTTGACTGCCATCAGTGTATCTTAATTCTCAGATAGTTTAATTTGGCGTATCAAATGTCGAAAGGGATCCATTCACTTTCTCTCTCTCTCTCTCTCTCTATCGTCTCTTTACAATTACATTCATACTTGTCAGCTTCATCTGATATCATTAAGAAGTTAATAGAATTTAATCACCGGCAGAATATCTTAATAGTTTCACTTGGCATATCAAATTAATATGCACTAAAGCTATGGCAATATTGTGCTTTACAGTGAGGGTCTAGTGAAAGGTTTAACTTTCATATTGATAAAAAGAAAAATTTAAATGTGCAAACTATCAAGCTCAGAGATTTAAAAGTATGACTTTCTGGGTCTGGGAAGTGACATAGTGTAGGAAAGAGGATGAGATGGAGGTTTTAGTGCCTGCATATGTAGGTGTAGATATACAGGACACGTTCAGGGACCTCCTTACACAGATTTATTTGAGGTTTTGAAGGGGTTAATAATAATAATAATAATAATAATAATAATAATAATAATAATAATAATAATAATAATAATAATAATAATAATAATAATAATAATAATAATAATAATAATAATAATAATAATAATAATAATAATAATAATAATAATAAATGGGGCTTTGAAGTGCCCTTAAACCTATCAGATGTTTCCTGGGGGAAAAGGACAATACTTGGTCACTGTGGTGTTTTTAGTACCTTTTTTTAAAAAGCAAAATAATTGATGAAAGCAGTGTTTTTATGACGCATATTGGTGCCAATGTGAGAGTTTTGTGGTTCAGAGTAGAGCGATAGAATGACTTTAATTTTTAATATCCTCCCGAGACGCAGCAATGTGTTTTTATCTTCTGCAGTAGACAAGAGTTTCATAGCTTTACTTAAAAAAAAAAAAAAAAAAAAAAAAGACCAATGAAAAGGACATTATATGAAAATAAAACCCCAAAAGAAAGCATATAAATAAAAATTGTATCTGAAATAAATTGTTGAAGGAAGTGGAAGTGGACTGAACACAGGTGGTAACATGATGTTTACTGTTGGAGACCTTCACAAAAAATAAAATGTCATAAGCATAGAGGTGAGAAGGTTTAAAAAGAATAACAGGAAGTGGTGTAGTAGTATAATCTGGATTTTCTACATTCATCAATGTTTAGGCTTGAGTAGCTCAGCATGATGTGACTTTACTGGTAAAAACTTGTTACCATGAGATATTTGCTATTTTTTATACGATACATTTGATTGATTAATTGATTTTTCCCAGTTTGTCACCAGCTTTGATGCATTTCATCACAACTGAGTGGTACAGGTATGATTGTTTTAACAGCTCCAATTGTCTTAATTAGCTGTTATGACTTATGAGTGTTATGAGGACCCATGATGCAGTCAGAAAAAGGGACTGAAAAACAGTTTGCAGGTAAAAAATTAGTTATTTAATGATGGACAAATCCAGAAAATAATAAGGCAGGAGCTGGAGATTGACTGTGGTGTAAATGGAGTCGATGGAAAATGAAGACCAGTAGAAAATGAAAATATCTGTTTGTCTGTTATTTAGCAAGATAACTCAAAATGTTATGGATGGATCTTGATGAAATTTTCAGGGTTGGTTGGTAACGGGAAGTACTGGAAATGGTTAGATTTTGGTGGTGATCGGGCGGGGTGGGGGGTCACTTTGAAATTTATTCTCCATTTTCTGCAATGTAAAATTTCAAAGTGATCCAGAATCCAGGATGGTTATGTCTGTCTGTCTGTCTGTCTGTCAGCAACATTACTCAAAAAGTTATGGATGGATTTTGATAACATTTTCACGATGTGTTTGGGAGCGTCACAAGGGAAAAAATTATTACATTTTGGTGGTGATCTTTAAGAGATCCTGGATCACTTTATTCAAATTTATTCTCCATTTTCTCCAATGTAAAATTTTAAAGTGATCCAGAATCCATGATCTCTACTTGATCACCACCAAAATGTAATCATTTGTTCCTTGTGACACCCCCAACACATCCTGAAATTGAATGAATTTCATCAAAATCCGTTTTATTGTTTCAAGGTGTCTATTATTATTATTATTATTATTATTATTATTATTATTATTATTATTATTATTATTATTATTATTATTATTATTATTATTATTATTATTATTATTATTATCATTCTTATTATCATCATCATCATTCTTATTATTATTATCATTATTATTATTATGCTAAATGCTTATGAATTGAACTGGATTCAGACTCTGTGTGAACGCCCCCATCAGAGGTGGACGTTGATTGACAGTCCACCATCTGCATGATAATGAAAGTGTTACCTGTGATGTTCATTACTTTACACAAGCTCTACCATCCTGAAAACATCTTGATTGTGATTATATAGAGCTTGTTGATATTTTTCCACTTGGGATTGAAATCTGCTTGTGACCCTGAAATCTCAAAAGGTCAGAGGTGAGTCTCACAGGAGGTGAGTGTGAAGGTAAAGGTGAATGAGGTGAAGAGTAGAGAAAACAGACGTTGATTGTGATGGCAGTAAACTTTCATGCACTTTCCTGACCCCTTTCAAATCCCATGATTCCTTCACCAATGACCAGTCAACCTGACAGAACTCCCGGCCCTGTTGCTATGGCAACACACACCTACAGGGATATGAGCCTTTTCTTATGGGATCAAGTACTGTATTCCCATTCCCACAGCTGAATGAGAGTGCCTGTCTTCTACTTTCTTCTGTCTGCAATAAGCCCAGCAGGACATCCCTCCCTCTGGCGTCTGTACATGTGTACGTCACCAACCTCAATAAAATTTAGCCGTGGAACAAATGATGTAATTGTCTACACGGACAGAAGTGTGTTTACAGGCTAACAGGGTCACTGGCACTGTCTCTGTGGGTGGTGGAATCTGTTTTAATGTTCCTATCTATGCAAGAACATAGCAAAGGAATTCAGCAGAATGTTCACTGTGTATGTTTAGCTCAGTCTGGATATATGATTTGAAAAAGGATAAATTAAATTAAACAGAAGTGATATGAAATGGCCTGTTTTAGCTAATGATGTCGCCTGTCCAGGGGTGGAGCGTCTGGGTCACTGTAGTGGGACTTTCATATAGTCCTAGTATAGGTAATGTTAGTGTTCATTCCAACACCATGGTTTTAATTAGTCCTCCTCATGTCCTCGAGGCGTAGACATTTTGTTTGTCTTTTATGTCTTTTATGTCTTGTGTGTTAAGATTGTTTCTGTATAAAAGTAGCCTATGACCCCTTCGCAGTAGAGGTAAGATCGGGCCTAAAAAAATCCAGCCCGACCCAACCTAGGCCCGCAGTCATTAAAGCCCGACCTAGCCACGGGCCCGACCAATTAACTTGATTTGCAGACCCGAGCCCGAAGCAAACCCGACATTTCAATTCATCCCATAGTATTTTTGGCAGAAAAAACCCCCCAATGTTTTTTAAGATTAAAATACATATTTTTATTATCCTGATAAATGCATTTACACAACGAAATAATGCTGGAACACAGAATAAGACGCCAGACAATGAGAGTGAAAGAGAGATCTTGATGCTAATTGCTAGATGCTAATTACACTGAGAAAAAAAAAGTCAGCGAGAGAGAAGCCCGACCCGAATGTAATGATTGACATTTTAGGACCGACCCCACCTGAATTTCGGGCTGGGTCGGACTCGGGCTAAAGATCTTACCTCTACTTCGCAGTCAACGTCATTCACACGTTACAGGAAGTTGCGTGTGCAGATCGGACTCAAAAAAAACTATGGAAACGCTGTTGTTTATATAGATGACAGACCTAAAGCAGAGCTACAAATGTCCAGTTGTTGTGTTGTCAGTTGTCAGAATCGTTACAAGGACAGGGTTAAACTGGATCTCACCTATTCAAAGAAAAACATCTACCACGCCTATGGTTACAGGCGATCAAGCGTGTGGACTGTGATGAGAGGACGATCAGGAATGTCCGTTTGTCTGTCCTCCACATTCTAACCATAATCTGGACTTTGAATAAAATTGTAGCAGCAGGTGCAAACAACGACAACTTCCTCAGTGCAGTAGGATGTTTACCTGCCATACATGTGCAGTTATGTGTCTAAACAGAACCATCCAGTTTAGTGTAAAGCACCCAGGCTTCGTACAGAGGAACCTTCTGGACCTGACGTTGACTCGGTCAAATGTTTAACTTCAGTCACAGAAGTTTATGTCTATGTTGTGTGTAAATCATGTTTTACACATGCACACACACAACAGTCGTATGCGTCTAAACCAAGGGCGTAGGTTAGGCCTAAACTTTGGTAGGGACCCCCCCCCCCCCAAAAAAAAAAAAAATTCTCAGCAGAGCAGTTAAAGAACAAGAATTTTTCCAATGTGCAAATTCAGCATACACATACATATTACTTTTTGTCAAAACATTCAAGACAAGAATTAAATTAATAACGATTTTTGGGATCTTCTGTATTATGCAGCAAAGACAAATAAATTAAAAAAAACAACATCTGCACTTCAGGTAAATAGTGCAATCTTTACAGTATAGGAATATTGTGCATTTAAGAGTTAAAAGATCCAGAAAATAACCAATAAATTAATATAAATATTATTATAAATAAACCAAAAATCTGTATTATAGCATGTTTATATTCTTAACCTGTATTTTAAACTTGTATCCGTCTAAATCATCTGGTTGTAGAAGTGTGGGTGTCCCAACACCCCCATCCCCCACAGATGTGACGCCCCTGCCTATTGGTTACCTGGACGATAGCAACCTGATTCATTCTGTCAGGGTTTCATCGACATAAGCTTCTATGTAAAGCAAACATGTTGCAGAATCCGCACCAGCAGCTCAGAGGGGTGCAAGGGTTCTTCAGGGGTCATCATTTTGTCAGTTGTCATTTCGTCAACAACAGCAAAACAACACAATAACACAAACCCTGCCTCAGAGGTGTAAATCATGCACGTCTACCTGATGAAATGCGTCAGGTTTTACTTCTAGATGAGCAGTTTAATTTGACGTGTGGAACACAGCAGGGTGATCTGTTGGGTGTAATTTTAATTTACATTGCTAGGTCTCCCAAGTCATATGCATAAGTAATTACACGTTGGCAGAATTTAGATGATGAGGCTGTTAATGTAAACTCAGAAGCTCATCCATGAACCTGTGCAGCTCCCACCACATCTGCACACTGAATTACAAAGGTATCTAACAATATTATTGCTGACTGTGGTAATGAAGAGATTACTTGAGTTTGTTTGCAATTAGGAAAATAAAACGCAGAAACAATTAAGTGTTGTTGCAGTGTGTGATGACTCAACTGGGGGGATTTGTAGCAGGGATGTAAATACATTGATTTGACCAGAAACAACACCTTCAATCTGGGGATTACATTTTAAATGTGTTGTATGTGTATGTGTGTGTGTATTCCTATCTTTATGGGGACATTGATATGTTTTTTCACAGTCACAATATGGGGACCAAAATTCAGATCCCCATGAGGATTATATAAAAAATATTGTTGAAATCTGTGTGAAATATGCAAATTTATGCAAATGATGTTCCCTATAAACTTGTTTTTTCTGGAAGTCCCCATAAAGTATGTGGGAAATATGTATTTTTTTTTAAAGGTTTCAAGATGTATTTCATTTTTTCATTACTACCATTTTTTTATTATTATTATTAATTAAATGTTATTACTTCATTTGTTTTCTTTTTTATGTTTTTACATTTTTAAAACTAAATTTGTATTTCTGTATTTAAAAAAATATATTATTCCATTTATTTTATTTTTATTGTTTTATTTTTTTATTTAAATAAAAATATTATTTATTCAATTACAATATTTTTCATAAATTTAAAAAATTTTTTAACTGTAAAAAAATTATTTTGTAAAAAAAAAAAAAGACATGTTTACACTCACTACCCAATACCTACTTTACCTACAATTGATGATTACAAATGTAGTCCTTATGATGCATGTAAATGTGAGTGTGTGTGTTAACTGACTCTAAAGTAAAATAAGTTTAAAGTGTTTGTCTTTGAAAAGTGACTTGAACTTTTCCAAACTTCATCTAAGTTTTAAATGTTCCATTATGTCCTCTCTTTCCTTAAGGCCTCATTTAGCTTCTGTTAGTTTCAGCAGCTGCATATTCACAGAGAATGATTTTTGTAATTTCTCACAGTAAGAATCTTGCCTCCTGCCTTTACCGATCAATCTGTGCTGCATCATGTTACGAAGAAAATGACTCGCAACAATAAAAGACATAATGATAAAGATTCATTCATCATGTTCACACACTGATTTTTATACAATAATGGAAAGAACGTGACAGTGATCAATACATAGCTTTGCGGGGACGTCACCACATCTAGGACACTTCACCAAGTAACACGCCGCCATTTTAAGAGGGTAAAACAACAGCATAGCAACACTTGACTTGCTCTTTTACGATGTCATTCGACTATTTTGATAACCTTTTGTCGAAAATTAGCAGGGATCAGACTGAAGAACTTTACATTCTTTCTGCTCTTTATATATTTTGTGCGCGATCAAATCTTAATGTATTTCTTATTTATTTAATTGAAATTGTATCATGTATGTATAATCAGTTTATCTGTACTTTTGTCATTTTATTTCTTATTTATTGAAATTTTATAATGTATATACAGTATAATCAGTTTATCTTGTATTTTTGTCATTTTATAATTTGATTTTCGTTTGAACATGTTTGAACAAATGAGTGATTTTTAGCTGCTGTGGTTAATTAATCTGAAAGTGTCTTATATCAAGTGATAGTGAGAATCTCTGTTTTCAAAATATACTGAGTTTATAAGATGTTAAACCCACAAGTTCTGGTGGTTCTGTTTACAATTATGAACAACTACACTGTACCACATGTGGTTCACTGGAAGTTTAAATGGTTAAGTTTCATTTTTTTTTTAATGTTTATATTAAACCAGGAAATATTTAATTGAGATTAAGAACCTCTTTTATAAGGTCCTAGTGTGGGGAATCTTATGCTTGTCCTGGCCACAGTGGGCATTTACACTGGCTGTCTTTACATTTTTGGAGGAGTTTACATACAGTCATAGAGCAAAAATAACCTTTGTTAATATAGACTGTCCTATAATCACATCCACATTGTCTGATTTCCATAAACAACAAAGGCGAAATATAAAATTGGGTGAAAATTCAAGAGAAGGAATACAGAAGAGATATAAAACCATGATAAATTCAGTACAGCGGTGACCACAAATGTATTCCCTTTAAACTGACATTCTAGAAAGGCATTAGTTCTCTGGGAAAAGGCTTTGTTATAGCATCAATGTGTCATATTTTTCTGACACATGACAGCAACTTGATTTCATTAGTCCTCTGGCAGCAAAATATCAAGGAGGAAGCAGACCAGTCGTGATTATTGCATAATCATCCTATGTCAATTATTAGCACTAACAGCAATTATTTTGTATAATTGGCAATCCTTATTCCCTCATTTACCTCCTGAAAAACAGCTGGAACAAATGACAAACTTGTCAAATTTCTATCATTATTTCCACTGTTTAAAATTGTAATTAATTTAGTTTCCGACACCTTTGACTTGAGGCATTTTTATTTGGTCTTATTATCAGTAATGCCTGTTTATATTTCAGTGAAAACCTTTATATAATTAAGTTAAACCAAATCTGCCCTGTGCAATTTTCATTCATGAACCGTGGACATATTGCTTTTATGTATGGATTCCAGTGTGAAAGACCAATGTGTGTCTTTTCTCTTTCATTAGACGTATTGTACAAGTATGTGCATGAATAAACTCTCGTTAGGCTTCTATATGTGATGCAAATAACAATGAAGAACAATGAAAATCACATTTTTAATGACAATTGTATGAATGTAAAAGCTTTGAGAGCATATCACACCTGGAAAAAATTAGGTTGACCAAAAGTGTGTTTCAGTATAATGTATAGAACATTTGCATTTTGCATTTGCATTTAAAGCATCAACACTCAAAACAACCTCTCTGTCATTACTCAGAAATAGGTTTGAAGATGGACCTGTGGAGTTGAATTAATGAAGACTTCAAACCAAAGCATACATTTATAGTTTATGCAGACCACAGACATATATGGAATATTAAAATGCATAATTCTGTTAAAAGAAAAGAAAGGAAGGAAAAATATCACTCCTTTAAATCACTCATTTATTCAACTCTAACTCACACTTAAATGATTTGACATTTATTGTAATAATTGATATTGTGACTTTTTTTTATTTCATATTAACTGGTCCTATTATCTGTATTTAAAATATTATATATAGTAATAGATTGGAGCAGAGGAAAGATGACAAGTGATGAATCACCTATCAGACAGTCTTTGTTTCAATCCCAAATCTCATTTTCATCTGTACATCTTAGCCTTGCACTTGGCTCTAACCCCTTTCAGTTCTATTTCAAGGGGCAGGGTTTGAAATATTCCCCTATGAAATGCCTCAGCTTGCGTGAGTTACTCGCTGTTTTTCCCTAATTTAAATTAAATAAATGTAACTAAAATATACACTGTTTTGCGCTAAAAATATAATATAAGAATGATCAGAATTAGACTGAAAATAACTGAAAATTGGCAACGGTTCAGGTCTATTAACTGTTTGTCAGGTCAAAAGAAAAGAAAATAAACCAAATTAATTTATAAATCAAAGTGTCCGACTTTAAAACTCATGGGAAATTACTGTTTTGAAGGTTTAAGGTTTAAAGCCGCTGTGAAAAGGACTTGCTCCACTCTGTTCAGATGCTAGAGAATATGAATAATGCTTGTTTTGGTCATTTTTTTTGTTTCTATTGACTATTGAATTTAATTTTGTAAAGTGAAATTACAAAAAAAATTTAAATGAAAGCAAAATGCAGCATAATTCAATTGTTGGTTTTGTGCTTCAAAATGAAAGTCAAATAAACCAGTGTTTTTTTTTGTTTTTTTAATTCCCATCCATAAACAGAAAATCCAAATATCAAAATATACAACTTTTAACTATTTATTTTCCTTCCAAAGCTCTATCACAGGTGTTAATCTGGAAAATAATCAAACCCTTTGACCATGAAATAGTATGAATAAGGGTGCACAGGTCGTCCTAGTCCTTAAAGTTCCTAATATCAGACACCAGTCAGTATCAGAGCTTGCTTTCAGTAGCCAGCAGTCTAACATGAGCAGAATATTTCCACTATTGCTCTATATTGGAAAATGAAACAATATAAACGCAATACCTTGGGGACAGTAAAAGACATGGTGTAGAATATACTGTATTCTCCTGGTGTTGTAGTGATGCTATCAATGGGTCAAATCAGCTTTTACGATGAGCAACACTGTGAAACTCTTAGTTTCAGAAGAGACGAGAATGTGAAAAGGCCTTTTTTGTGTCAAGTTGATAACCATTTTCTTTTTGACCCTCTTGTACCACTATTACCATCATAATACTTTAGATTCTGAATGACCACAAGAGGCTCTTATCGGGAAAATGGAAACGTAGGTCGCACTACGTCTGAACATAAAACTGAGATTAACTGTTTTTCCACAATATAATATCTTAACATAATGCAGGATGAAATATATACAGATGATGTGATTCCAAAATGTGAAAAAGTATGAAAGAATTAATTACCGTATTTTTCGGACTATAAGGTACAATGGATTATAAATCATGTTCACTGAAACAAAACAAACTTTATTAAAAGTCAAACTTTATTCAACCTTCAACAATTCTTAACATTATTCAGTTGTAACACGTCTGAAAAAAGACTTTTTCAGTTCATTCCTCTTCCACAAAAGCCATTAAATTCCTCATCTTCAGTGTCTGAGTTTAACATTTGGGCCTATTACAGCATCAACCATGCTTGGATCATTATCTGAGTCAGTGTCGTTGCTGTTACTTAGCTGTTCAGTGATGATTCCAGCCTTTTATGAAAGTTCGTCTGACACTTGAGACTGATACGTTAGCCCAGGCATGTGTGATCCATTGGCAGATAGTGGCATAACTCCTTCAGCGTTGGCTTTCTATCTTATTGAATGTGTGTTCAGTACTATGTATTACACTGTGAGGCTCCAGACAACCTAATGCTCTGACAATCCATCAAACAGTGGAGGTTTGTCACTTACCAGAGTCGTACTAAAACATTTTGACAGATTTTTGAGCCTTATGTACCACATAAAATCAGTCTGTAAGCACAACCAGAATTTCTACATAAGGGACACCGCATTAAAAGGTGTAAGGATTTTAAGTCTACATTATAGCCTGAAAAATACCATTCAGTATAATGCTGTTCAGCCAACTGATGTGGATATGTTCAGGAATCCTTGTATTGTTTTGGTCCAATCCTCTTGAATAGAGTGAACTACCAGTCAATACTAACATAATCAATAAGATGGATTATCTGTGTGCTCCATCTTAATGACAGTGATGGAAAAAGCAGTTACAGAAACCCTACTGAGTTCAAGATTCACACGAATGTGTTGATATATTTCATGATGATAACACTTATATATAATACTCTTAGCAGCGTCACACACTCCTGTTTGAGACACACCAGACCGTCCAGAACATTTAAAGGCACAGACAAGCTGGGGGCTGCTCACATTTGAATAGAAATCCTATTTAGTTGTAGTCATCAAGCATATTGATGGTGTGTTTCCAGCAGCAGGTGCAGGCGTGCACAAACACAGACACATTTCACACATATTTCCCACTGTCTTTCACTTTCTGTCACTCACTTTCTCATCGACACAAGTAAAAAGAAAAGCACGCAGCATATTCCACCCTGACACATACTTACTTGTCTAAAACACACTGTTCATTCTTTACCATTTTCATGGTTCCCTGCACTTTTGACAGTTGTAGGTATTTGAAGAATCTGCACAAAAAAACACAAGTACAGTCTTAAATTAACTATAACCCAAGCCAAGGATAAAAAGTTGCCAAACTTGTGTTTTTCTGGTCAATCTGAAATTAATAACATGTAGGTGCGTGTGTACTTTTTGGAATGCAGAATGATTGTCAAAGCTAGTGCTTAACAGTAATAGCAGATCTAATGATTTTCTCCAGGTGTTTAGCGATATTACATCACCACTATATGGAATACCATTAACTGAAAAGCAGTATAATGTCCTCAATGTCAAATGTAACAGAGTTTGGCTTCCACTTGTCCTCCACACTTCATTGTATGAGCGGTCGCTGGTTTATGAGTTCTTCTTTCTGGCTGATGGAACTGGAAATAGTCAGTGCAATGAGAAATGCTCAGGGTAGGTGTATTAGCTCGGTGCTCCACATGAATAAAATGTATGAATCAGAAATTGCACCTGTAATTGAAGGAGAGTTATGTCAACATGTAGAATATGACATAGTGATCATTTGGAAGTCAATTTGTTGTAGTTGATCTTCCTGAATTACACATTTCAGCGATATCTGTGATATGTTAAGCTAAAGCTAATTATGCTAACTCCTTTATAGCGGAGGCCCAGCACCGTAACCAGCCGTGACAATATCCCTTTCTGTATGTTCGGGTGCCGAATGTTATTTTTGTTATTTATGTATACAGTGGGGGCGGCACGGTGGTGCAGTGGTTAGCACTTGTGCCTCACAGCAAGAAAGACCCTGGTTCAGATAATGAATGAATGAATGTATACAGTGGTACCTCTACTTACGAAATTAATTTGTTCCAGAAGTATTTTTGTACCGTGAAGTTTTCGTAATTAGAGTCGCATTTTACACGTAAAAGGCCTAATTCGTTCCAAGGCCCCCCACTACTACCCCTCAAACCCTTTCAAAATTATAAAAAT
This sequence comes from Siphamia tubifer, assembly GCA_020466265.1. NCBI lineage: Eukaryota > Metazoa > Chordata > Actinopteri > Kurtiformes > Apogonidae > Siphamia > Siphamia tubifer. The sequence continues at coordinate 35,725,837 of CM035797.1, forward strand.
TCATAAAATATGTGTTAAAAGAAACTGTAGATTTAGATTTTAGCCTGTCCCGGCTAACACCAGCTGTTACTGTAGATCCAAACAGCCCCCCCCCCCCCCCCCCCCCCCCCGGCCCCCAATTAGCATCTTTATGGTTGTGATCCTTCTACTTGTGATAAAAAAAAAGAAGCTTAATTATCATGAAGGAAAATATTTATTTTCTGTGGATAGCTGTTATCCAAGCCACTATAGAATTTGTCTTTTTAGATTAAAACCTCTGTTTTCAAAATGCAGTTCACGCTGACTAATAGTGCTTTGGGCCATGAGCCATTGACTCATGAACACAGAATTCTAAACGTCTTACTGCTGGGGTGTTTAGAAACTGTTTATTTCCCCTCATGATAATTGTTTTCTGTGACCATGAGCTTCATACTGAATATTAGGACCTTTCAAAAGCATACTCGACTCTATAAAAGTAGGTATGAGGTGTTTAAATCACTATATTCATGCAGAGACACACCTATGTGTATTTTGCGCTTTTAGTAAAATATCATAAAAAATAAAATAAAATAAAACACCTCACACTGGAGGAATAATGTAGGCATCGGTATTCATGGACACATTAATAATGATACAGCATTAACAGCACTTGATACAGGGAATCACAAGGAGAAAATGTAGCCACAAAAACACTTGGCAGAGGGGTTCAAAGTACTCACATTCTGTACTGAAGTAGAAGTACGGCTACTTGTGTGAAAAAAATACTCTGCTCTGCTTAAGTAAAAGTAAAAAAAAGTACAACTTCTCAATTGTAATAATGTCAAAAGTAAAACTGCTATGAATGAAGAAAAAAAAAAAAATAAAGCCTTTAAAAGTGAGTTACAGTGAGGATTATGTGTTTTAATTGGTCATGGTACAAAAATCATAAATAGAAGATATAAAAAAACATAATTATGAGATTGAAAAGAATCTAAATTGTGACATAAAAAGTCAAAATTATGAGGAAAAAGGTGAGAATTGTGAGATAAGAAATTGATAATTATGAGATAAAAAGTCAAAATTATGATATCGTAAATCACAATTCCTGATTTGCTGATTTCCAACTTACTGTTACATTTATCTAGTTTGAAAAAGTAATGAATCTTTAAAGTACAGATATTTACATAAATATAAAGAGTATAAAGTACAGATATTTACATAAATATAAAGAGTATAAAGTACAGATATTTACATAAATATAAAGAGTATAAAGTACAGATATTCCTGTCTTTAAGGGCACATTAATATGTTTACACAGTTGCATCATGGGGACTTCTGACACCATGTGGACAGAAATTCAGGTCCCCACAAGGGTTAAATATAAATGTAGGTCCCCATTAGTAAAATATAAATCTGTGTGAAGTACATGAACTTATGCAAATGACGTCCCCTTAAAAATTATTTATTCATAATTGTATACATTTTTTTTCAATTCATTTTTATTTATTTAAAAAAAAATTATGTGTTAAAAATGACTTGTTATCTAATGACTACTTTACAAGTGATGATTACTAACTTGGTCCTCATGAGGCATGGAGACCAGTGTGTGTGTGTGTGTGTGTGTGTGTGTGTGTGTGTGTAGTACACTACATCTGTTCAGTCTCAGGAATCACCTCGTCTACAGTGAGCGAATCGTGTTTTGGCAGAAAGAGATAAGTTACAGGTTTGACTCCTTGGAGAACCAGGCACGGAGTCAAACATTGGGACTCGTGCATCAGCCAGAGGATGGCAGCTTTTGCAGAGCGCTGTGTTTAAATCATACATCATGTTTCTTTTAAGGCTGTCACTGTGCCTCTGTCTTCTGGCTCATCTTCATGTGTGTGTACGTGGTCTCTTCATTTATTCCTGTTCCATCTGTTGCAGTCTGGTAACACCCATGCTTCATAAACGCTAGCGTGTCGCAGGGCCGGTTCTGGTCAATGTGGTGCCCTGGGCGAACACTAGGCGAACACTAGGCGAATACTAGGCGAACACTAGGCGAACACTAGGCGAATACTAGGCGAACACTAGGCGAACACTAGGCGAACACTAGCCAAACACTAGGCGAACACTAGGCAAACACTAGCCGAACACTAGGCAAATACTAGGTGAACACTAGGCGAACACTAGCCAAACACTAGGCGAACACTAGGCGAATACTAGGTGAACACTAGGCGAACACCCCTTGTTCCTTTTTGTGGAATTAGAAATTAGCATCTGTAAACAGTGTCCTACATCTGAGTGTCCATGAATAATCACTGTCAATGTTAAGTTTAATGCTTTATTTACCATATTTTCCACACTGTAACGCACACGGTCAATGAATGGTTTTTTTTTTCTATCTATATTTTTTCACATATAAGGCACATTAAGTTGAAGCTAATCAGTCACAATAAGTCTCAACCTTATTGAGTTGTAACACGGAACAAAACACACTGTTATTCTACTAAATCAAACTTTAAAATAGTCAAAATTGTGAGATAAAAATCTGGTGCCTGAGGTGACCGCCCAGTCTGCCTATGCCTAACGCCGGCCCTGGTGTGTCGTAATACCACTAAATGCACAATAATCGTTCAACACAGTATGCAGTTTGTGCAGTTTTTTCTAGTAACATCACCTTCAGTCTTTCTTTCTTTTTTTTTTTTTTTAATTCCATTCTGGATTGCAGGTTTCAACTGGGATGTCATTCAGAATTTAATGAACCCTATCTTTCTTTATCCCCATGATAAGAACAAAACAAAAGGATTTTTTTTACAATGCATTATCAGTATAATAAAAGTCAAGTAGATGAATAAAGGCACCTTCTGTGGATAAAATCATCACTTCTGTTCAGTCTGAAAACCAGGATGAGTACTTTCAATTTGCTTGTTGAATGTGGCACTCTTCTGACCAATCAAAGAACTAAATGCACCTCTGATAATTCTGTTCTGCAAATATTTTCCTACCAGTGGAACGCTGTGTCAGTGATGTTCACCTCAGACATAATGTTGTGACCACTGACAGGCAGAGTGGTATTAATTTGGATAATTTCATTATAAGCACACCTGTAGGTGAGTGGGATATATGAGGCAACAAGGGAACGTTTACCCCCCAAAGCTGGTGTAATGAAAACAACAAAAGGAACAAGAGTTTGGACCTGAGCAACTTTGACAAAGGAAGAAGTAGTCAAATTACAAGGTCAGAGCGTCTGAGTTTTCAGGTTCATATATATATATATATATATATATATATATATATATATATATACATATATATATACATATATGGTAAATCCTGCCCTGAGTACAGTTAGGTTCACCTCAAGGCTCTGGAGGCATTGGCGTTTTAGCCTGTATGTAATTATATGATATTGGAAAATTTTTTTGTTCTGTGTATATGTGTATGTGTGTCCATGTATCCTGTTTTCTTTTTTTTTGTTTTTTGTTTTTTGTTTTATGGACCGCTGCTATGTCCGAAATAAAGAATTGAATTGAATTGAATATATATATATATATATATGTATATATATATAAACTTTATTACAGACTACAGGCTCATAGCCCACAAGGGAATCAACAATTATACAAAAAACATTTCACATTCATATACATACAACCATTAAAAAATAAATAAATTAATACATTTAAAAAAGAGAAGAGAAGCTAATGAAGGGACTCATACCAGTGCTTCCAGATTGTAGATAAGTACCTAACAGAGCTACAACTACTAGTTATGCAATTAGCGTATTTATAGAGCGATGCAGCCTGCCCATAAATTTAAATGTGAGATGTCTCGGCAGTGCCATGAAAGTAATTAGGTGTAGTTTACAGAACAACCCACTAGCTCTAGTACTTGTTGAAGAGAATCCTCAGACAGTCATTGTATGCAACTTTCAACTTGATCAAGCTCTCTTTCTTGTATCTAATGCAGAGTGGAGCAGTGTAAAGAGGGTATGTATATGTATATGTATATGTATATGTATATGTATATGTATATGTATATGTATATGTATATGTATATGTATATATATATGTATATGTATATTCAGTCATCATGTATAATACAGTAAATACAAACTATGAGGCTAGTTTTAAGTCAAACAAATGTGAATTATGTCAACACTGAATAGACTTATTTCATTTTGTTTCATGGTCTGGACCCGCTTTATCCTCACTAGGGTGAGGATAAAGTAAATGGGATGGACCGGGGCGGCTGTGGCTCAGTTGGTAGAGTGGGTCGCCCAATGACCGAGAGGTTGGTGGTTCGCGTCCCAGCTCTGGCTGTACACATGTCGAAGTGTCCTTGGGCAAGACACTGAACCCTGACTTAGGCCCCCAGTAGGACTGACCTTAGAAACCTACTGGTGTATGAATGTGTGAGTGAATGGGTGAATGTGAGGCTAATGTAAAACGCTTTGTGCACCATGAAGGTGGAGAAGTGCTATATAAGCACAGTCCATTGACCATTCACTCCCAGTATATAGCGCTTTTGCACCTTCATGGTGCTCAACATTAGCCTCACATTCACCCATTCACTCACACATTCATACACCAGTAGGTTTCTAAGGTTCTGACAGACCTACTGAGAGACTCAGGGAGGGGGTCAAGAAATCTTCCCAAGATAATTTCCACTTGTGCCATTGCCAGATTTTCTTTGCCTAATTAAAAAAAATGCAAAATTCTTATATTTGACTCTTTAAATTATTATGTATTATTTTAAGGGTGATAAGATATTTTGGACTAGAAATAAGAAAAAATGTGATTTTTTCACTGTAATGTTATGGTTTATCAGTGTAAGTTTTAAGTCTTAATAGTTATATTTACCAAACATTCCAATCATTATTATGCATCTATGAGTAAAAACAAAGCATGCTGTGGTTGTATGTATGTTGCAAACATAGCCACCAGTTTACAGAAACACTTAGCAGGCAGTCAACACCTCTTGTATTCCTGCTGGTAGAGAAGAATGTTTTACAAGGCAAGAATAAGTTACACTTCGGTTTGCTTCAGTTGGCTGGACATTTTTGCGAGCAGAGACATTCACACAAACAGTCAGGCTGTAACACTCTCTGCTATGTTAGTGCTGTTTCATTCCAGCTTCTAGTATCAGCGACCAGCCAGCAGGTTAGTCACTGCTGCCAACCTCAATTAATCAGTGCCAGTATTGGAGGAAGAAGGCAGTTCTGTTAGGAAGCCAGTGTTTTTTTTTTTTTTTTGTTTTTTTTTTGCAGTTGGTGCTTTGATTTTTAAAGATAACACTGGTCTATGTGTAAAAAGTAATGAAATGTTACCACATGTGTGTTACTGATAAAGAAATCTCAAGTGTTAAATGCTGATTGGCTCAAGTTTCCAAGATAAGTATTGGGTCAAAATATGAAATTGTTAGAATTAGTGAGAGAATAGGTTTTAGTCCAAAGGAATATTGGTCTCAGATCTACTTGAAAACACTGTCTTAAGATACATTCATGTCACAGGTCCTTTCTAGTGGAATATTTACTAATCCACTGTGTACTTGTACATAAACCAGCATATATGTGGAATAACACACCATCATGAACTAACCAGCACTTTTGTTATGTGTTTTCTGCTTAATTTTTTATCAAAGTATGTAAGATTTAGTACATTTAATGTCTGAAGAAGATGCTTTCTAAAAAAAAAAAAAAAAAAGAAATTGTAAACCAGTGTTATCAGATGAATTATATCAATCAATCAATCAATTAAATGTTATTTATATAGTACTTTTCATACATGGTGCATGTAGAACAAAGTGCTTTACATTATTTATTATCCCGCAATTGTAGGAACAACTTAATAGATTTACCGAATTAAAAAGAATAGAATAAATAAATAAATAATAGTGGTAATAAAATAAAAGTAAATACATAAAATAGCAGATTAACATTATGTTAAGAGTAACATTTAACTAAAAGCTAAGTTAAAAAGGTAGGTTTTCAGTTTACCCTTAAAAATATGAACACTGGCAGCGGACCTCAGATGCTCAGGTCGACTGTTCCATAGTTTGGGGAAATAAAAACTGAATGAGGCCTCACCATATGTTTTAGTGGTAGCTCTAGGTACAGTTAAAAGCTTACGACCCGAGGACCTGAGGGTCCGAGAGGGCTCATATGTTAAAAGCAGATCCGATAAATAAACAGGGCCACAACCATTAAGAATCTAATGTTGATTTTAAAAACAGTGGACTGGGCTGTTGACAAGTAAGGTAAATATTCCTTTAGTAATTGTTTTATTGTTGTATTTGTTATGTTTCTCATTTCATTTGAAGAAGCTGAAAACTGATGAAAACTATTCTGGCTTTCTCCTCTCACTCCAAAATCGAAATGTGAAGACAAATTACATGAAGTTGTTTTCTGTTTTTTTTTTTTTTTTTTGTTTTTTCTAAAGTAAAAGTACTTTTACAACCTTGGGAGACATGGAGGAGAACAGACATCCAGGTCACATCTGACAGCAGTTATTAAATACAGCCGTCTCCCACTCTGAAAACACCATGGGTAGACAAAATCTAGGTTTTCTGCAGCCTGACAGAATGACATAATAATAATAAAATATTTTTTAAATAAAATAATAATAATGATAAAATAATATAAAATAATAATAAATAAAAATAAAAATAATAATTAATAATGATACTACTACTACTACTACTACTACTAATAATAATAATAATAATAATAATAATAATGATAATACTACTACTACTACTACTACTACTACTAATAATAATAATAATAATGATAATACAACTACTACTACTACTACTACTACTAATAATAATAATAATAATGATAATACTACTACTACTACTACTACTACTAATAATAATAATAATAATGATAATACAACTACTACTACTACTAATAATAATAATAATTAAGCTCTGCTGCTTTAACATACTGAGATCAATATAATTTTCCAGATAGTTGTATAACTGTATGAAACTATCGGGTTACTTTATCCTCTAAGTGTATGAATAAAATAAACTGTGCTCATATATATTATAAAAATATAAAAGTGAACCTCAAACAGCTCCATGTAGATAAACAATTCAACTAGATCTGGGTTAACCTAAAAACTAAACTTGCATATTCTATACCTTTTTCTCCACAGAAAAAAGGTTGGTTTTATCCATCTATTTATATTCAGTCCCATATCTTTCTAATGCATTTGATTGTAGTATATTATTTGATTGACAGCAGTAATACTAGTCACACTCAAGAATACATCAAATGTCTCTCCTGGACGTATGACTGCAGATCAAGCTTCTGTTTTATTGTCTCTATAAAGAATTTTAAAACAAGCATTGTGAAAAGGAAGTGTTTTAGTTTTTTTTTTTCTAATGTGTGCGACTATAGTATTTGATTCATTGCACGTGGGCTTAATTTGAAGAAAAAGAACCAATTAGAGTGATTGTTGCGAAACTATGGGTGGTTATGTGTGGATGTGAACCCTGTCATTAGCCAGGGTTAAAGCTGCAGGAGTTGCTGTTATAAGAGCACTCACAATCAGTAGAACTAGTGAGGACATTCTTAACAAGAAACAAAAAAAGCCACCATCCAGTGTGCTGTTCTGTATTTTCTAATTTTATGCTACTTGTCATAATATAAAGTGTAACGGAGAGCAGGGGGATGACAGACAGTGGAGGTGATGACACACATACATAATCCAGGAATTGGGAACGAGTGCCGCACAAATGGATTGTTTGTGTCATTGTTTCAACACAGAATCACAGATGAGCTGAAGCAGAGATAACGCAAAGAAACACAAATAACCAATTACTATTGAAAACACAAGGAAAAACAAACACGCAAACACACTAATTGGTTTGTGATTTACTGAAATTCACAGTGATGCAATGGTTTTAGAAATTGTGTGATGAAAGTTTATGGGGAACTGTACTGGTGGAGAGATAAAGGACTGGTTATCAGACGAAAAACACAGAAACCGGGACAACAGCGAGAAGAAGACAGAAAGAATGGCGTTGGTTGATAGAATTCCAGGGGGAATGACGGGGGGGAAAATCTCCTCTGTTTCCATGGCTGCCATGGTAACACTGTTACTAGAGTGCAGCAAGAAATGTGGCGGTAAAATGGTAATTGTGCACAGGGTACCCCCCCCCCCCCCCCCCCCCCCCCCATCTCTCTCTCTCTCTCTCTCTCTTCTCCCCCTTCTCCCCCTTCTCCCCTTATCCAACACCTTGAAGTCATGACTGTTTTTCTTGTTAGTTTGTGTGTAATTGTGATGAGTGATGCTCTGGATTTGACTTGACATTTCAGTTAAAACATGTGAATGTATGTACATACAGTCGACACTGCTGTGTTTGTGTGACTGTTAAGACTGCCTACTCCTGCTGCTGCTGCTTCTGCTGCTGTTGTTGTCCTGATTTCCAGTCAGAGCGCAGGTGTGAGCCCAAAGCTAGGTGCTCTTCAGGGGCCTCAGATGACTTGAAAGGTTAAAACACTCAGAGAGACACAACCTCAGACAGTAGCAATATCCAGTCAGTTAGTGTGTGAACAGGCCTGTAGCTAAAGCTCAGCATGGCCGTCTCTCCTGGACATGTTTATGCTAATAGTCCCATGAATCAATATGGATAATACGAAATGATAATATCAACATGGATTTCTCTCTGGGGGAGTTATGAGCAGCTGATGACAGCTCACACCACTAAAAGCTTAAAATTAGCTGCTCATCTTACTGCCTGAAGTTGGAAAGTAGCCAGGGAGAAAAAAAAAAAAAAAAAAAAGAAAGAAAAATAAACAGCTTCTCAGCAATATGTATTCAGTCACTACAGTAAGAATAGTTAATTTTGTGTAGTCAGTGCAGAACGCTGCTTGACTTGAACATGGAAGAATTAATAATATGTAGCATGAATGAAAATCTGCGCAGTATTTATTTATAGATTAAAGCACGGTCAAGGTGGTAATTTTTTATTTAACACCAAGTGCCTAGAATTTTGTACAGAGATGTAGATACAAATACAAGATATGTCAAAACTAATAAAATAAGAATAAATTCAAGATGTACAATAGTATGATAAATACAATAGATAAAAACATTGTTAGAGCCATTTTTTGTTTCAGTAAAAAAAAAACATTTTTATTTGGATTTTATATCTTACTAATATTTTATATATATTTTATAAATATTCCAGGAATAATAGAAGTAGTCTTAATGTAATTATGTCATGTGGTTCGATTGGCAGCTGAGGAGCATCATAGTCTTTTAATTATTACAAACTTTAATGTAGGAATTCATCTTTTGTTTGTATCAATTTAAGTTTTAAGAGACACAAAGATAAGAAAGACAAGAAACAGAAAAGTTTGTATTCCAGACCATTTGTTTACTAATACGTGTTGCGTACAGAGGAAGTCCATGTTCCAGGGCCAGTATGCAAACATGCTGTACTTCCAAGTATGTAAAACACAAGCAGAAGATAAAACAAATAAGTCACACACTTGTAATAACAGCTACTGCAAATAAATGCATGTTTAAAACAGACTTAAAGTGCTTAGTGAACTGTGCTCATGTGATAATGTGAAGACAGAGCCTCGGACCTGCCAACAAAAAGCCTCTACTGCTTTAGTTTTTTGGCTCATTTAAAATCAGATGGATCAAAGATTGTGTTTCTCTGGTGGGAATGTGTACATGTGAAAGGCTCTCAAAGGCAAGAGGGGGGCAAACCATTTAGACACTTAAAAATATCTAATGGACACAGTCAAACAGTATCACCAGGACTTGGAGATAAGAGCTGGAATTATAATCTAAAGTTAACATTTGATCCTGATTGAAAGTTAAAAATCTTGTACATTTGTTCATAAGCTAAAGCTGTTGACCACAGGTAGGAGTAGGAACCTAGACTGACTGATAAATTGAGAGTTTCGCCTTTCAGCTCAGCTCCTTTTTCACGGACCAATACAACGTCCGCATTGCTGCAATGATCTGCCGTCAGTCTCCTGCTCTGCCCCCCCCCCCCCCACCCTCCCGAACACATTCCTGAGACACTTAAACTCCTCCACTTGAGGCTAGGACTCCCTGCTGACCTGGAGAGGGCAGACCATCTTTTTTCAGTTGAGTTGAATTTGGCGTTGCTGATTCTCATTCCACTTCCTTCACACTCGGTTGCAAACCGCCCCAGTGTTCACTGAAGGTCTATGTTTGATGAGGCCAAGACAACAACATTATCTGCAAAAAACTAAGATGAAATCCTGTGGTCCCAGAACTGGAATTCCTCTAGGCCCTGGTTGTGCCTAGAAATGTTCTCTCTCTCTAATCGTCTGAACCCGCTTTATCCCCACTAATTTCACAGGGGTCACTGGGGACTTTACCCAGCTACAATGAACGAAGGCGGGGTACACCCTGGACAAGTCTCCAGTTCATCTCAGGGTTGAACATATATAGACAAACATTCACTCTCACATTCACACCTATGACAGATTTAGATGAACCAGTTAACCTAGTCTTTGGATGGTGGGAGGAAAGTGGAGAACCCAGATAGAACCCACACAGACACGGGGAGAACATGTAAACTCCACACAGAAAGGTCTGGTGTTGGAATCGAACTAGAGTCCTTGTTGCTGTGAGGCACAAGTGCTAACCACTGCTGCCCCCAAAAATTTTGTCCATAAAAGTTATGAATAGAAGCGGTGACAAAGGGCAGCCCTGATGGAGTCCAACATGCATCTGGAACAATGTGAACCAGACTCCTCCTTTGGTCACAGAGGAAACAGACTGTCCTTAACAGAGGGTCCCAGACCCCATACCCCTGAAGCACCCACTACAGGGCACCATGAGGGACACGGTCGAACCCTAACCCTTCTCCAAATGAACAAAACAACTGGTTGGGTGTACTGCCACAAACCTTTGAGCACCTGATGGAGAGTGTAGAGCTGGTCCAGGACAAAAACTGCATTATTCCTCTTGGGTCTGAGGTTCTACAGACAGGGTACTGGACCTTCTCTCCAGTACCCTGGAATAGAGTTCCCCTGGGAGGCTGAGAAGTGTAATCCCCCTGTAGTTGAACCACATCCTCTGGTCCATCACCCTGGTCTGTTAATCCACAGGCACTGTCTCCAATAAGATCCCGGCTACAAAATGAGTTTCCGCTGAAGGGGGTCTGGGCAGGTCCTTAGGGGTATAGTGAGGAGCTCAGTCACCAGGGGTATGATAGAGGGGCCAGCTGAGGTGGTTCTGTTGTGGATGTCTCCCAGGTGGCTCCTTGGGGAGGTGTTCCGGGCCTGTCCCACCGGCTAGAGGCCTTGGGGAAGACCTAGGACTATGTCTCTTGCTCGGCTGTCAATTTCTCTAATTTAGTGATGTAGTGATTATGTTGGTCCAAGTTCAATCTGAGTTTTTATTGGATGAAATGAAAACTGGTTTCAATCTTTTTTTTTTTTTTTTTTTTTTTATTTTCAGGATATGATACGGTCACTTACACACGAGCAGAATATATCAGAAACATGATTCAATATTGAGCAATCGGAAAAAGGATGGACACCCCACACCCCCACCCCCACCTCTCTTACTTACTATCTATAGAATTCCATTCATGAGGCCAATCATTATTTTGATTAATTTGAAAAGGTTACACATTCATTCCTCCAATAATAACAGGTTCTTCGTGAATTTGATAGAAATGCAGCCACATGCAGGACTCCTGCAGCGTAGAGAGGCTGCTCTCCACAATAATTGCAGTTTCTCTAGTGGCATATATTCACATAAAATGATGACTATACTGACACATGCTGGTTTGTGTTTCCTCTCATACACACACACACACACACACACACACACACACACACACACACACACACACATATGTATTCATCAGTTTCTCCCAAAGCAGTGGGGGGAATTATCACTCTGGCTTGACAAGGTATTTTTGGGTGCAGAGGTTTGATGCTCGTGCTTCAGCAGGCAGCACAACATCAGCCCTCACTGACAGAGGTCTTATAAAACAGTGACAGAGCTTTATTTCATGTCATCAGTAGTAAAAAAAAAAAAAAAAAAAAAAATACTGTTTGTCATGATTTTTTTTTGTTAACACTATGGTAACGTTGCTATAATAAAGAGTGTTTTTAATGACTAAATATGGCCAACACATAATTTCACAACATTATCCACACATTTGATCCCGTGATGAATCAATAACCTCACCAGATTTCAGAGTGGAGGTCGACTGGTGCAGAGATTCATCCGCACAGTGAAGACATGTCACCTGATGCACCCTGGACCAGTGCCTAAAAATAACCAAGTTACTGATGAATTGCAAACACACTTCATTTCCTCCATTTGATTTTCTCCAGCCGAGCAGACTGAAATTTGTCAGGTTATTCAAACAGATTTTCTCTGTGGCAAATGGCTTCTGCTTGATTTGTCTGCAATGACAGGGACAACAAACAATTAAAATCTATCTTACAAAGCAATGAGGAAAGTATTTAGACTAAAAAAAAAAAAAGTCATGTCTTTCCAGCATGTTCACGTGATGTGATAAGTAGCTACAGAAGCAATTTGTTTTTCCTTTACATACTGTAAAGCAGGGGTGTGAAACTGCGGTCCTCAAGGGCCGGTGTCCTGCATGTATTAGATGTTTCCTTCTTCCATTACACCTGGAGCCCATTGCATCATTACCAGTGTTCTGAAGAACTGATGAGGAGCTGATTATTAACTCTTTAAGTGTCAGTGCTGATGCATTCTGAATGGATGATTTAGTTTAAATATGCAGGAAAAATTCTACCATTTTCCTTTTAGTTTTGTGGATGGAAAATGTGTCAAAAAGCAATTTTTTTTTTAATAAAAAAAAAATTAATTAAAGGCAAAATTAAATCTGCTGGGACCAAATTTTAATAATAGTTTTTTTTTGTTGGTTTTTTTTTTTCAAAATGTTCTACATTATTTTTTTCATTTTGTAAATATGTATTAGTTTTTTGTTCATTTTGTTGCTAATTTTGTTTATTTTTCTACATTTATTTTTTTTTAAATGTCATTTTTCTTAGATTTTCTGCCATTTGTGTCGTACTTTGCTCATGTTACCAATTATTTTGCTAGCTTATTAATTTTTGTTTGTGTTGATGCTCATTTTATTATTATTATTATTTTTTTAAACTTTTTTACTGTTTGCTAAAATCTCAGGAGTTAAAGGGTTAAACTGAATCACACGGAAGAGGGAAATCTCTAAAACATGCAGGACACCGGCTCTCGAGGACTGGAGTTTGACACGTGTGCTGTAAAGCTTATTACTGAAAGTGTTTCTGACTTTACCATTGATGTCATCAGAGAAATAAGACACAACCTCTGGTGGAGAAGAGAACTGAAAAGCTTTAATGAAAAATAATCTGACCACAGGACATATGCTTGTGGAAATACTCTTAAAAAGACAAATGCGTCCACATACTTGTCTCTGTGTCTTATATTATACACACAGTTCCTTCTGGTCTTGTCTGCTATTTTTAATTCGGAAAGTAAAAATGTACTTTAGTCCTTGGTCTTTGATTGATTGAGGTTTGTTTGAAAATAATAATATTTGACCATTGAGACTCAAATATGATCCAAAAATTGAAACTCATACATATTTGAAAAAAAAACAAAAAATTAGGTGGTTGTTCAGAAGGAACCAATAAAGGCTCCAGTTTCAAAGAAGTGGAATTTTCAGGCAGTGATTTAATGGCTCAGACTTTACAAGGTTAGAATCCATCACCGTTATCTGATCAATCTATGGAAATTCAGATGCAGGATATTATATCCTACACAGGACAGTCACATAAAACCATAGAAAATGTTCAGAGTAGATACTCAACTACTAATTTATACACTTAAAATTATAATTTACATAATTTATGAGATTTGGTAGAGTTAATTTCCTTCAGATCAGCTTGTGTCTTAAAATGTGTCATATTAAGGTTTATTTAATCTACAACCTTCACCACAAAAACTGTCTTATTCTGGAACAGTAGCAGTGGCAGCTGTAGACCAAAGGAACATCTGGTGTCTTATCAGGACCTGAATTTGGTAAAAAAAAAAAAATATATGGGACAAATTTCTGAAGATCTACATTTATATAGACTTTTCTATAGTCAAATAATTTTCATTCATTCATTTTTATTTTACATCAATTTCCATTTTATCTTGTGTCTTTTGTCTTGTTACAGCTTCTACATTTGTTTTCATTATCATTTGATCTTTTTTTGTTTCATCTTTTACAGCTGAAACCTCTTCTGCTTTTCACATAAATAACCAATATATACATACATACATATATGTGTGTGTGTGTATATATATATATATATATATATATATATATATATATATATATATATATATATATATATATATATATATATATATATATATATATATAATGGATTAGATTTATATAGCGCTTTTTTGGCCACTCAAAGCACTTCACATTAGTGACCCATTATTCAGTCACTCTCACATGCCCCCTGTGGTGGTGGTAAACTACATATGTAGCCATAGTTGCCCTGGGGCAGACTGACAGAAGCGTGGCAGCCATTTTGCACCTACGGTCCCTCTCACCAGTCATACGGTGTCACTGGCACTGGAGGCAAGGAGGGTGAAGTGTCTTGGACAGGCTAGAACAGAGCGGGATTGAAACCAGCAACCCTTCAGTTACTGGACGACCCACTCTACCAACTGAGTTCCTTCTCCCTCTCTCTTTCTCTCTCTCTCTCTCTCTCTCTCTCTCTCTCTTGATATATATATATATATATATATATATATATATATATATGTCATTTATTTTTTAATTAATTAATCTTTTTTATTTATTCATTTATTCATTTTATTATTTATTTTAAAACAAAATATTTCTATTTTTATTTACTTATTTTAAATTACTCTTTTTATTTCATTATTTCTGCTACAAGAAATACGATACTGAAATGTCTGTTCTGTGTCGACCACTAATCTGTTTGCGTCACACAGTTGTTTAGACTCCTGAGTATTTATTCACGTCACAATAGACTGTATAACTGCAGGGTTAAAAAAAAAAAAAAAAAAAAATGTCAGTGTCAGTTTTTTCAAATGTGGAGGAAGTGGTCGCCTAGTCAGTGGAGGTTCTCTGAGGCGAGTCGTTCACACATGTAGTTCAAAGTTTTCCATTGGCCAGTGGATGGTGTGTGTTTTTGTTTTACACACCAAATACATTTTTAGCTGCCACTGGCGCTCGGTGGGTACTAATTTTATGCCCTGCCCTTGGGGGTACACATAGCCCACTTTGGGAACCCCTGCTCTACAGAACTAGCAGCAGGTTTATACTGATAAAACTGTAAAAGTATCTTGAGGAAAACATTCGAATGATTGACTGACATGGTCTTGAGGGTGGAAACGCTTTATGAAAATATGAATGAAATGATGAAACCATGAAGCAGGTGAACTTTAGTTGGAACATTCGCTCTATTCTGGTTAATGGAGCTCTTCTTTAAACTGACTAAACACCAGCCCTGGAAATGTGTGCATGTTTATGACCAACTTCCAAACAACCGCAGCAGTAATGGATGAGCGCAGGTTGGGAGTGAGCTTTGTTAATGTTACACAGATGAGTAGGAAATGATGTTTTTATCTGCTGAGTCTCTGAGGTAGAAAAAGCTAAAAGCTGGAAATATTTCTCTTCAATCAGTCTCTTGACAGGTAGTTTCCGACCCAAATATTACAACAATATCCTGTCTGTGATCTGTGTTAGATTTATCTGTTAAATATTTGTCTCTGTGTTTTTCTTTTAAAAAGTCATATATTATGACCCTAGGTTTTTTTTTTTTTTTTTTTTGTTTTTTTTTTTTGCTGCTTCCTTTGTGTGTCTCGCACTTTTCCAGTATTTTTCCATATTATGTAAATAGGAATGTGTGTGACCTGCGTTATAAATGATCTCCAGTCAGTGTGTCCATTTTATGTCTTGGTTGTTTCCCTGCTGGTCTTCCATTACACGACACAAATGTCTTTAGCAGCCGTATGCACTTTATCCGTCAGTGTGTCTGTAGTTTAATGACCAAACCACTGTGTCTATTGATTATTTATTCACTTACCTAAGTATACACTTGTTGTTACTGTAACGCTGAGGTTTTTATTCCTTGGAGACTGGCTCAGGATGTAGGTTTCCACACAAACAGATCAGGTAAAAAACAAACAAACAAACAAACAGATTTGTTTGGCCAGAGAAATTATAGTGAAAGTAAATGAATATAGATTTTTGAAAATAATTAACAGTGCTAATGATTTTCTTTGGAAGCAGCCACGTATTTAGGATGACCTTTCGATAATCTGTTCTTTAATTATTATTCATTGTTTCTGAAGGTTTTTTTCAACAACAGACGTGTTTATTTTACATCATTGCTTTATAGAAAAACTACATTTTGTTCCAATTACTTTAAATGTAGCATATGTGCCATGGAAAATTTAAAGGTTTTCCAGTAGGACTGTATTTAATTCATATATATTGCAATAGACTGTATTTTCCGGAGTATAAGACACACTTTAATTTTCTCCAAATATGACGATGTGCCTTATAATTTAGTGTGCTTTATATATGGATTCATTTAGGTGTGCTTATTGACGTGGAATTTGGACTTTTTTATGTCATCATTTTGACTTTTTGCCTATTTTTGACGTTTTTATCTCATAATTTGGACTTTTTAGTCGCATTATTTTGACTTTTTATCTCATAATTTGGACGTTTTGCCTATTTTTAACATTTTTATCTCCTAATTTGGACTTTTTAATCACATAATTTTGACTTTTTATATCATAATTATGACTTTAAATTAAAGTGTGATTTGGCAGAATAAGTGTGTTTTGTTCCATGTTACAACTCAATAACGTTGAGATTGTTTAGCTTTGCTTAATGTGCGTTATAGTAACTGGTCTGTTCATGATACCTGATCTGCACTAACATATTTACCTGTAAATCAATTGCTTGTTGTATTAGGACTGTAATTAACAGTCAGAAATAAATACACAAATACAGACGTACATAAATTAATAAACTTCTTAAACAAATATTGCATTAATTTCATATTGCACTTTTAAATACACATTTCTTTGGTTCACAGCTTAAACTCATGTTGTCCAGCTGAGTGATTATTTCCATAAAAAATAGGTTCATTAAAAAGATTTCAATCACATTGCTTTGTTCATGCCTAAAGTTGAATAAAAACACTTTAGAAAAAGAAACCTTGACTGAGGTTGTTATAATTCATGCATCATAGTGTTCAGGTGTTCACAGTTAGTTGTAAATGGCTACAGTATAAAAGAGGCTAAAGGTTCAGGGCTGTAACTCCTACAGCACACGTGCAGCTGTGCAGAATATGTTCAAGGTTTTGACCAGATGACTTTTTCCCCTCTCTTAAATGTGCATTCATGTATGTAATGGGATGTTTATGCACTGCAGTCTGACTATAATGTCTGATCATGTCGTCTGCAAACCTTCCCACTCTGAGGAAAAGTTTTTCCTTTTACATGTCGTACTAATGCATTACAGTCCCATTTATTAAAAGTGCAGTCGACCCCAGTTCACACACCCATTCACTTACACCCAGAGGTGTAAAGTAACTAAGTAAAAGTACTTCATTACTGTACTTAAGTAGATTTTTTTTTTTTTACGTATCTGTACTTTACTTGAGTATTTATTTTTCTGGCAACTTTTTACTTTTACTTCCTACATTTTTATATAAATATCTGTACTTTATAGTCTTTACATTTGCAGAATAGACTCATTACTTTTACAAACTAAACTGATGTGACAGTATGACAAATCAGTTGCTTCAGAGAGAAAATCAGTGGAGGAGAGAAACTGTGACTTTACATATTATAGTTATATGACTATTATCTCATAATTTGGACTTTTTGTGTCTTAATTTTGATGTTTTATCTCACAATTTTTTATTTTTTATCTCATAATTTTTGCTTTTTATCTTAAAATTATGCATTTTTATGTCATATTTCTAACTTAAAAAAAAAAATCTTAGAACTTTTTATCTCAATTGCAACTTTTCTTCTCCCTATTTTTCCTACATTTTCTGCCCATATCCATAAAACTGAGCAACTGTGACTTGATCAAACATTATCTACACAGTAACTCACTTTTAAATGCTTTATTTTAGATACTTTTATTTTATTTTCTAAAGTATTATTGTCCAAAAAAAAAGCAGTTTTACTTTTGTACTTTTGTACTTTATTACAATTAAGCAGTTGTACTTGTTTACTTTTACTTTTGTAGAGGAGTTAAATCAGTACTTCTACTTTTACTAGAGTATTTTTTCCACACAATTCGCTGTACTTCTACTTAAGTACAGAATGGGAATACTTTGAACACCTCTGCTTACGTCCCCATACATCGAACTGCACGTCAGTGATGTCACAGCTGAAGCATCAACACTGAACTCTCTTTCAAAGTCACTCAGATCTTTTCTCAGACGTCATCTTCATCTGAAATCAGAATAAACTGTGTCCGCTCTGCAATTTTATACATATCACAGAAGGGGAGTGATTGGATGTTAATTGTTCAGTTGTACCATGCAGTGCACCTGTGTGGGAGCATCTGCTGCTGTTATGTTTTCCATTGCTCATTTATTTATCCATATTTTTGCTCAATTTGTCACCAGTCTGTGCAGCATACATCAATGTGACACAGTTTAGAAATTTATATCAAACATATTGCAGTTTATTGGTCAATATTTCTGTCTTAATATAATATATGAATCCATAAAACATTCACACTAGTAATGCATTAGCTCCAATTTTTTTTATGTATAAAGAATGATGAAATTGTATATCTACAATACAGACATATAGATTAAATAACATACATTATATATAGCTGACTCCCTGATGAAGGCCATTATGCCGAAACGCGTTGGGGTTTTTATATGTTTTAATATATTTTTATATGATTTTATAGGTTTTTGTAACCAAGCCAGTTTAATAAAGGCTTTTTATTCTTCACTTATAAGAGAGTGCCTTGGAATTTTTCTTTCTTTTTGCTGTTTCCAATAGAGCAGGTAGCCCTCCTTAAGCAAACTTTTTTTTTAGCATACATTATATATTAAAATCTTGTTTGACAGATCCACCTCAGTGTAAGCATAAGAGACATGACTTGATACAGGATGCTGTAAAAAACAAAAAAAGGTTTGTAGTCAGTGTGTGTGTGTGACCATGTTCATATCATGCAGAGGTGACGGTAGAAAAAAAGAGTTCAGGTGGAACAACATTTGATCAGTATTTTCACATACATGTCTATGATGTGGTGATGAAGCGTCTCTGATTGGTTCAGAATGTGTGACAGAAAGACACAAAGTAACAGAACCCATTCCTGGTAGTGGCTGACAGACCATAATATGCTCCACTCAGACAGGTTAGCCGACAGGGAAACATTAACATTATGGTTATTAAAACAGAGCACAAGTTTAACTGGGGGTTCTTCCTGGAATTCATTCTCATGGTGATATATTAAAAAAAACAAAAAACACTGACACCTAGTTTCACATGGGTTTGTGTTCCAAACTGTAGTCCTATAATACACAGGTGTCAAACATAAGGCCCGGGGACCAAATGCGGTCCGCTACAGAGTCCAATCTGGCCCGTGGGATGAATTTGTGAAAAGCAAATATTACACAGAAGATATTAACAGTTAAGGAAGTTTAAATCATCTTGAAAATGGACAAGACTAGTAAAATACTATCAAAATAATCTGGAAATAATGGAAACATAAAACTCATTTTACTTTTTGTTTTAGTGTAAACAAAAAAGTACAAAAAAAAACTAGGCGTTTTACAAATAAATGGGAATAACCTGAAATGTATGTGGAATTTTACCAATATTGATAATGTTATTTATATATATATATATATATATATATATATATATATATATATATGTGTGTGTGTGTGTGTATATATAGTGTATATTTGTAGATGTACTGTGATCAGTAATTCGTGATGCACATGTATAAATGATAAACTAAAGCATAATATCGTCAATATTGCTCTTACTTTTCTTAACAATTTACAGGTTGTTCATATTTGTTCATATTTAGTTTGTAGATGTAACCATTTTTATTGCAGAATTTACCTTTTTTTCCTTCTCCAAAACAGAAAACTTTGGCGTTGACATTATTTTATATATTTTTATCTTATTATTTATATTATTTTACTGGTATTTTACCCACTTTATACCATATTAGGCTGAATGTGGCCCCTGAACTAAAATGAATTTGACACCCCTGCTATTATACATTGCATTAAACACCTAAACCTGTTTGTTCTCAGAAATAAAAACTAAGAAATGGTGTGAACACTATGTCTTCCTTGCAGCGCTGTCTACAGCAGACTGCAGGTGAGCGTGGTGGGGACACGGTGGTGGAATATGTTCAACTTGGTATTTGTCAAACAGCTGCTACTTCAAGTCCACAGTCTCCTTTCTCCCACATGGGGTGAATCCTGGCAGAACTGGCAGCTGGAGTTTGCATCTGATTAAAGCAGCAAGTTATTTTGTTCATATTCACTCAGATGTGAAATCTGTCATAAGTGCACATGGTTTGACTAAACTATAAATATAAACAATACTCCTATTCACAACAGAACGTTTATATATTAAAAGTTTCTGTCCTTTGGAGTAAAAAAAAAATAAAAAAAATCTAATTAAAACATTAAAATTGGGAACTATACAATTATTATTATTGTTTTCTTTCTTACTAGAATAAGATAAAATGTCACAATCAATGAAGAAAATTCCTCCAGTGTTTTCATTTTTCTTGACGCTCAGTCTCACTGTTTGGCTTAAATGACCTGTCCTGCTTTCTCACGCTCTAAGGAACTCATCCAGATGTAATCAGACTTGGCTGATGTTATTAATGACTTAAGGGGAGAGGAGATTACACTCCTCCACCCAACAGCACTGACAGCAACGCTCCGTTAACACTTTCCAAAACAAGGCGTTTACTAGGAAGCCTTCTGAGGACTTGAATCCATGTGGCAATATCATTTTTGGTGGGTGTGTAAAGTTGTACGGTAGTGTGTGTGTGTGTGTGTGTGTGAGTATACAGCAGTTTAATATTTTTAGCCAGTACAGGAAATGTTAACCCTTTAACTCCTGAGACTTTAGCAGTTCCACAGTGAAGAAAAGAATGAAAAATAAGCAAAAAAAATGAACAAAAACAGCCAAAGTGATGAATAAAAATGAACAAAAAATAAGTAAACCAACAAAAATAATAAGTAACATGAACAACGTGAACAAAATTGAAAAAAAAAAAAAAGTAAAATGTAGAAAAATAAACAAAATAAGTAACACAATGAACAAATTAACAAATAGTATGAAACAATTTACAGGATAATTAAGACAAAAAAAAATTGGATTGTAATTTGGTTCCATTAGTTTTAGTTTGGGGTTTTTATTTTTTCTAAATCAGTTGCTTTTTGACATCTGTTTATTTCTATAGTTCAATTCCATGAACAAAACTCAGTAAAAACACAGATTAAAAAAATAAAAAATAAAATAACATTTAAACTAAACAATCCATTCAGAATGTGTCAGCGCTGACGCATTAGGGGTTAAAGCACAGGTGTCAAACATAAGGCCCAGGGGCCAAATCCGGGCCGCCAAAGGGTCCAGTCTGGCCCTTGGGATGAACAGACATTAATATATTAATTTTAGTTGAGGTTCCACATTCAAACCAATTCAATCTGAAGTGGGTCAGACCAGTAAAATACAATCGTAATAATCTATAAATACTCGCAAATAAAAAAATGTGTCTTGTAAGTGTAAATATTTTCACATATTTACATTAAAACAAAGTATAATTTCACAAAATGTTTGAATAATCTTGAACAAACCTGAAGTATTTTAAGAGAAGTCAGTGCAATTTTAAGAATAATTTGCCTATTATTAAATATTTTGTCTATTTATATTTGATCCACTATGATCTGCAACTTATAATGAACATGTGGAAGTGATAAACAGAAGCATAATATTGTTAAAATTAGGATTATTATTTTATTGATTCATGTTATTCACATTGTGTGAACAGATGTAAACATTTTCATTATTTAATTTGACTATTTTTCACTCTAAAATATAGAGAAATATTTGGAGTTGACATCATTTATGCATTATTATGTTCCTACTAGACTAGACTGGTTCAGATCAAATGTAGGTGAATGTGACCCCTGAACTAAAATGAGTTTGACACCCCTGGGTTAAAGGGTTAATGACAAAAATATACTTTTAGAAGAAGGCAATTACAGACTAACGCTGAGAAAAGTCATGATGAAAAGCACATTGTAATGCCCCTAAACCGGAAAATATTTAATATAGTGGATGCTTTCATTAATTACTTTGGAGACGCCCCTCCTTTTGTTAGAGCTGTAGCCCAGACGTCACCATCTACAGCACAGGTGTCAAACTCCAGTCCACGAGGGCCGGTGTCCTGCATGTTTTAGATATTTCCCTCTTCCATGTGATTCAGTTTAACCCTTTAACTCCTGAGAACTAACAAAATAACTGGTAACATGAGCAAAGTAAGACACAAATGGTAGAAAATCAAAGAAAAATTAAAAGAATCAAAATGTAGAAAACTAAACAAAATGAACAAAAACTAATAAATATTTACAAAATGACAAATAATGTGGAAAATTTTGGGGAAAAAAATGACTAAAAATGAAAAGTAGTATTGACATTTGGTCACAGCAATTTAAAAAAATGGTGAAATAATAACAATAACAATAACAATAACAATAATAACAATAACAATAACAACAATAACAATAACAATAACAATAACAATAACAATAACAATAACAACAATAACAATAACCATAACAACAATAACAATAACCATAACAATAACAATAAAAAAACACCTCTTGCTTTTTGGCTTCATTTCCATGCACAAAACAAAGTAAAACTGTTTAATATTTCAGAATATTTAAACTAAATCATCCATTCAGAATGCATCAGCACTGACACTTAAAGAGTTAATAATCAGCTCCTCATCAGACTGATAATGATGTAATGACCTCCAGCTGGGAAACATCTAAAACATGCAGGACCCCGGCCCTCGAGGACCACAGTTTGACACCCCTAATCTTCAAAAACTAAAACCACAGACAGTTTCCACATGGCAACATTATAAAAGCTGTTGATATTGTGTCTAAATACATAACATCATCAGTCATACTCTCATTATGATAGATTATTTTCTTCTGCAGAGGTACCTTCAGTAATAAATGCACATTTTTCTGCATTTTATAGAACAGATGGTTGTGGAGAGAGTGAGGGAGGGCTTGTTGTTTTTTTTTTTTTTTTTTTTTTTTAGAATGTTCTCTATTCAATATACAGGAAATAGATGGAGTGTATATTGTGTGACTGTAAAATTGGTAATAAATATATCTCTTGTGTACAACTTTTCATGTGCACTTGACGGCTTGTAACTCTGTTCTAAAATATATTGAGAGATTGGTTTCATGTACAGTAACCCTGCGGTGCTTTAAAAAAAAATAAAAAAAACAAAGTGAGGTTTCTGCAGATGCCGCATAGACACTCAACTGTTCTTATTTTCAACCATATTGCAATATACAGAAATTAAAAATCACATCAACATACACATATG
This sequence comes from Siphamia tubifer, assembly GCA_020466265.1. Lineage (NCBI taxonomy): Eukaryota > Metazoa > Chordata > Actinopteri > Kurtiformes > Apogonidae > Siphamia > Siphamia tubifer. The sequence continues at coordinate 35,749,438 of CM035797.1, forward strand.
GGAACAGAAATATTGTTGACGTATGTAATGATCTGAGCCAAGATGAAATTACTGTTGTGTTTCATTGTGTTTTTTTTGTGCTTCAGTGAGAGGAAATTTAATTACAAGAACCAACATACATAGACAATTTGCATAATGCTCCAGGCTGAAATTCAGTTATAATGAATTTATCCCTTGGCCAAGTGAATGAATGAGTGACTCCTTTCACTGTTCATATGCTGTGTTATACATTAAACTGTATTGGCAGCATTCTTTTTCTTCTGACTGGTTTTTGTGGGACCATGCTATCATGTATGCTAATAGATACCTTCTTATTATTGAACAGATAAATATAAGTTTGTTTGTTTTTTAATAACTTTATTTATACATTTTGGCAAATATACAGATAACAGTAATATTTTATGTTTTTATTGTCATGTTTTATATACTGAATTTTATATTGTATGTCTTTATTGTTATGTATTAATCATTAGAAATCATTAGAAATTAGGCCTTTTGGCTAAAAATGAGTACATTTACATTTTCCTTCTCTATAAAATTTTTATTAATGTACATTGTCCCTCGATAAGAAATAAAGGTTATTAATAATAATAATAATAATAATAATAATAATAATAATAATAATAATAATAATAATAATAATAATAATAATAATAATAACCCCAATACATACAGTATTCAAGTTAACAATAATCATTTAGAAATCAGTAATACTAGAGAGAAAACACAAACCAAAACAAAACAAAAAACACCAACAAACAAACAAAAAACAAAACAAAATAAAACAAAATTAAAAATAAAATAAAAAAAAACATTGGAATGTAACATAAACTGTTATGTCAGAGAAATAACAGTTGGCTACAAAATAAGATAATAATAATAATAATAATAATAATAATAATAATAATAATAATAATAATAATAATAATAATAATAATAATAATAATAATAATAGTTTAACAGTGATCATAATGATACAGTGGAAAATAACTGAAGACTGAGGGATTAGATATATTATTTATTTATAACATAACATATTTATTCTGCAGTAGGATCATATTATTGTTCTACCCTGAACAATATTTTCAGGGAAAAAAGGCAAAAAAAAAATCCCCAAAGTAAATGAAGAATTACTCCACCATCACAAGGTTCATATGGATGTTGTTTGTTTCTATTCCAGTTGTGAGATAAAAAGTCAAAATTATGATATAGTAAATCACAATTTCTGATTTACTGATTTATAACTTATTTTTCACACTGTCACATTTATCTAGTTTAAAAAAGTAATGAGTCTATTCTGAGAATGTAAAGAGTATAAAATACAGATATTTATATAAATGTAAAGAGTATAAAGTACATATATTTATATAAATGTAAAGAGTATAAAGTACATATATTTATATAAATGTAAAGAGTATAAAGTACAGATATTTATATAAATGTAAAGAGTATAAAGTACATATATTTATATAAATGTAAAGAGTATAAAGTACATATATTTATATAAATGTAAAGAGTATAAAGTACATATATTTATATAAATGTAAAGAGTATAAAGTACATATATTTATATAAATGTAAAGAGTATAAAGTACAGATATTTATATAAATGTAAAGAGTATAAAGTACATATATTTATATAAATGTAAAGAGTATAAAGTACAGATATTTATATAAATGTAAAGAGTATAAAGTACAGATATTTAGATAAATGTAAAGAGTATAAAGTACATATATTTATATAAATGTAAAGAGTATAAAGTACATATATTTATATAAATGTAAAGAGTATAAAGTACATATATTTATATAAATGTAAAGAGTATAAAGTACAGATATTTATATAAATGTAAAGAGTATAAAGTACAGATATTTATATAAATGTAAAGAGTATAAAGTACATATATTTATATAAATGTAAAGAGTATAAAGTACATATATTTATATAAATGTAAAGAGTATAAAGTACATATATTTATATAAATGTAAAGAGTATAAAGTACAGATATTTATATAAATGTAAAGAGTATAAAGTACATATATTTATATAAATGTAAAGAGTATAAAGTACATATATTTATATAAATGTAAAGAGTATAAAGTACAGATATTTATATAAATGTAAAGAGTATAAAGTACATATATTTATATAAATGTAAAGAGTATAAAGTACATATATTTATATAAATGTAAAGAGTATAAAGTACATATATTTATATAAATGTAAAGAGTATAAAGTACATATATTTATATAAATGTAAAGAGTATAAAGTACATATATTTATATAAATGTAAAGAGTATAAAGTACATATATTTATATAAATGTAAAGAGTATAAAGTACAGATATTTATATAAATGTAAAGAGTATAAAGTACATATATTTATATAAATGTAAAGAGTATAAAGTACATATATTTATATAAATGTAAAGAGTATAAAGTACAGATATTTATATAAATGTAAAGAGTATAAAGTACATATATTTATATAAATGTAAAGAGTATAAAGTACAGATATTTATATAAATGTAAAGAGTATAAAGTACAGATATTTATATAAATGTAAAGAGTATAAAGTACAGATATTTATATAAATGTAAAGAGTATAAAGTACAGATATTTATATAAATGTAAAGAGTATAAAGTACATATATTTATATAAATGTAAAGAGTATAAAGTACAGATATTTATATAAATGTAAAGAGTATAAAGTACATATATTTATATAAATGTAAAGAGTATAAAGTAAAAGGTTTCCAGAAAAATAAATACTCAAGTAAAGTACAGATACCTAAAAATTTGACTTAAGTACAGTAAATGCAGTACTTATACTTAGTCACTTCCACCTCTGGACATTTTTTGAGCATAAGACATTGTTTTAATGAGTCATATCCTCTTCACCCATTAGGAGCTTTGACTAACACACACACACACACACACACACACACACACACACACACACACACACACACACACACACACACACACACACACACACACACACACACACACACTGTAGGAGTTGGATAATATTGAAAACTTACTGTCAAACTGTGTCATGTAAGTCATATTTAAGCACTGTTGTTATAAAGGTTTAATAAATAGCTCATTTTAAAGTCTTGTTCTAAAGTGTAAAACATCACCATTACTGGAGTTTGTAATATTTTTTAACTGACAAATGGATATTTTAAAAGCCTTGTAAAACACTTCACATCTAATCTTAAAATTGAGATCATTTAATAACAGCATTAAATATTAAGATACACTGCTGGTGGTTTAAACTCCAGTAATTTACTGATAAATCTCAGATTAATTTGACAAGTAGAAATGCTGTTGGCACCGAAGAACAACTAAAATCCAAAGCTTAACAGTAAAATAAATTAAATGTCACTGTTCAAAAGTGTTGTAATAAGCAGATTAATAATTCAGCCTTTCATCATTTGGATATATTTTGTGTTAAATGGTAAAAAAAAAAGGCTTTATTAAAGTGTCAGGTATGATCCCTGAATTAAGCTGTACATATTTTACTGTCATTTTTATTATTTTTTTCATTTTCTCTGATTTAAACCAGTGTATTTCAGTGCTGTATTTGTGTAAAAATCTATTTCTTTTTCCTAGTAAATCTTAGATGATCATCCCACATAATGTCCAGATCTTTAAAACCTTTCTATACAGTTTCTATCAGCACTGCCTATGGTGTTAAAAGCATTTAGAAAAGTCTGAAGCTAATGGTGGACGTTAAGACATTCATCTGTGCCCTCACTACAGGATAACTAGCTCCCCTAGTCTCACTGCAATTTAGTCAAACCTCTGAATAATTCCTTTACCGACTGCTGGTGCGCTGCAGGCTGCCACAGTTCTTATTTCCCAGCGCCCCACACTCCCACCTTCTACCAAAACACTCCATTTAACACTGCGCAGTGGGCAATGGTGTCGAACCTCCCCCTCGTGTTTCTACGGGGTCAGAAAACGAAGCAACTTTAGTCATTTTTCTGTTGTTCTTTGTCTTTATTATCCAAGTTTGGACATATTCTAGTTTTGCCGTTGTTGTTAAACTATTATTATTGTATGTTTGAAGGTTGTGTCATGGTATTGTTTCTCAACATGGGGATAAAATTGTATATGGACGCTATGGATGTGTCCATACCAAGACTTGGATGTTTCTAAAATGTCCATACCAAATTTTAAATAGGAAATTACATGACATTTTGGAAACTAAAGGTTACTGTATTTTCTGGACCTTATATATGGATTCATTCTGGTTGTGTTTAGTGACTGGACATTTTGACTTTTTATCTCATAATTTATTTTTTTGTTCAGAATTTTCACTTTTTATCTTAGAATTTTGCCTTTTTTTCCTCATGATTTTGACTTTTTTCTCATGATTTAGATTTTTTTCTCATAATTTTCACTTTTATCTCATAATTTTGCCTTTTTTCACTCATGATTTTGACTTTTTTCTCATGATTTAGATTTTTTTCTCATAATTTTCACTTTTTATCTCATAATTATGCCTTTTTTCCCCTCATAATTTTGCCTTTTTTTCCCTCATGATTTTTGCCTTTTTTTTTCCTCATGAGTTTGATTTTTTTTCTCATAATTTGTATTTTTTTCTCATAATTTTCACTTTTTATCTCATAATTTTGCCTTTTTTTCCTCATGATTTTGACTTTTTTCTCATAATTTAGTTTTTTTTTCTCATAATTTTCACTTTTTATCTCATAATTTTCACTTTTTATCTCATAATTTTCGCTTTTTATCCTCATGATTTTGACTTTTTTTTCTCATAATTTAGATTTTTTTTCTCATGAATTTGATTTTGATTTCCCTCATAATTTTCACTTTTTATCTCGTAATTTAGACTTTTTATCTTAATAATATGAGAGATAACACATCTAATTGGAACCAAGTCACAAATTATGTTTGTAAGATTGGTGGAGGAGTAACATTTACGTTTTAATACTTCAGTTAAATTTAGGGTCAGTAAAAAAAAACAACTATATTTTATGTTATAATCATCCATGTGAGGTGGAAAAAGCAAAAAAGAACAACATTTTTTTACTGTAATTTTTGTAGTGTGACAAACAGAGTTAAGCAGCTGTTGCATCTGCGTCTGTATACTGTACATTTTTATGTCGAACTGTTGGGATTTGTGCTTCAAGAAAGTAAAAGAGTGTCAGCCTCTGTAATGAGGGCAGCACTCCTGTGGTTTGGTCCTATTTTAAAGTGCTGCCAAACTGTCAGTCTGATGAGAACAAACCATTTATGATGATTCTGTTTATATTCACATATAGCACATGCATACATTAGCAGACTTGTAAACACAAAAATACTAATGTTAGTCAGATGCAAATGCTATTTAAACATTGTCTATTCTATTTAAAAACTCATGCTGTTTTCCCAGATTCATATAATGACTTCCTAATTCCACATTAATTGTTAAGGAATAGAAGTAAAATGCTGTTAATTAACTTTCACATCCCTTTGGCCTGTAGCTACGTCTGCAGTCGTTGATAAAGGAAGTCAAACTTTTCTCATAATCAGTAAACACACTGGGAGGCATTATGGGATGGAATGAAAAGCTATGGTGACAGCCAGTGATTTATTCAAAGAAAATACCAAAGGAGTTTGATTTATCTGGTGATTTTTCTTATTATTACATCCCCCTCGTGGCCAGTCTGTTCCCAGTAGGCCTCTGCATTTATTTTGGGGTCAGACTATATAGTCTTTCTGTCTTTTGTCTGATTGCTGCTCAGTTTGATGTACTATGTAAGGCATGGGTGGGCAATTCATTTTCCTATGGAGTCACATGAGAAAGGGCCGGATTAATTTACCCATAGCTCTGTTCAATATATCTTTTTTAAAAAACTGTAAATGAAACAATACAAGGAAAATGTAGAGCCCAGAATACAACTATTTAACGAATATTCCTAAAAACATTTGTGAAAATGTATAAAACCAGCTCCATATTAACTTTCGATACAAACCCTAACTGCAGATTTGTTTGTGTATCCCAGTTCCTTTTCTGACGTCAACAAAGAAATACTTAAAAGTCCATGTTTTCTTCAAATCGTTGCATTTTTAATCCAAATTTTCTATCATTTTTTTGGTGTTAGCTGAAATGAATGGGCTGAAACTGAGCAACAAATAAATAAGAATTATGCTGAGTGTGAAAAGAAATGTCTTCAAAATAAAAGCTGTATGTTCAGTTGAGTTCAGTTATTTTTATTTGAGCAGTTCATCATAAAAATAACTAAATAATAATAATAATAATAAAAAAATACATAAAATACAGAAGAGAGAGCAAAGGACAAAATAAGGAGTCACCACTCAACTCAAAAGGAGTTTAAAGAATTATTAAAGATCCTACCCCTCATTTATATAATTATACAATAAAAAAACAAACTTATGCATTTCATTTCATCACTCATTTCAATGTCCATCTTGACCATACGTTTTAAAACTGAACCTCCACCATTATTGCAGGTGGTCTATTCTATTTTTGCAGCATTTATACATTTTTATTTATGGTCATACACTTTATAATAAAGGAGAAAAAAACCCCCAAAACAAAACAAATGAGGAGCTTTGTACCACATTTTATATATTTTTGTTCATATTGTATTTTTGTCAGTGAGGGAAATTATTATTATTTATATTTGCATTGACTTTTCATTTACCGGTGACCTCATGTGGGCCAGTCAGGGCCAACTATCGGGCCACATGTGGTCCCCGGGCCTTATTTTTCCCAGGTCTGATGTAAGGGAAATGTTCAAGTTGAAATAATAGTGAATTAAGCAGCATCATTATAGAATAATCAGGACCCGCAAAGTTGTTTGGCAGTAATTACTGTTCCAAAAATGTGCAAACTCATAACCGCTGCAGAAATTCCTCTAATGTGACGTGGATAAATGAAATATGGGCTTTGAGTCATGTTTCACAATAATGCTGCTGGAACAACTAACAGCAACAAATGTGAAATGAGACGGAGAAATTTATAATGAAATAAAATGAGATGAAAATACGACCTAATCAAAAGTGACTGTACAACAACTGTAGGGGATGAAGTTGGAAAAACAGTGCAGAGCCCAGGATTACATCAGCCCCCAATTAAGCAGGAAACTGTTTAGGTACCACCGAAGGCTATTGGGAGAAAATGTAGATAATTCAAGCTGTCACAGTAGTGTAGTTTAACAGTGATGCACTCTGGGTAGTCCATAGTCATCAGACAAAAAGGACAAACTCAGCTCATGATTATACACAGATGAAAAAGGTTTAATAAAAGTTTCAACTATTTTTTTTTTTCAAATGTATTTTTATTGTCAAACAGCATATATATATATATATATATATATATATATATATATATATATATATATATATATACACACAGACAGATTTTTCTGTAATCGTTTTGTTTTTTACAAGGCAAACAGAACCATGCAGGTCAATATGAAGTGAACATAAAAGTAACTAAGCAGGAACAAACTGACCCAAAGTATATATGTGACCCACCACCACGAAACCAGGCATATGTGTGTGTAAATCCAAACTGAGTTATCTGTGTAGCCTGGTAGAGTGGAAACTAAGGTTTAAGATGGTGAAAAAATTATGTTTCTATCACAAGTAGAACCAAAGTTATGGTAATTTTAATATCCACATTTGGACATATTTTGCAATTTGCATATTTTTAGATATTGTCCGTTAAAGTTTTGGACTGTTTGGGGTAGGAAGTCCTTAGCAATGCATAATAATTTGTATCTGATTGACACAAATTTTTCACAGATGTTAAAGGACACTCTGATGGACATGTCACAGAAGTTTTATATATTATAATAATAGGACAGAAGTGCGACGTATTATAATCATTTGTCTTACGCCATTGGACAGAACATTCAATATAAGCTTTTACCTCGTACCGAACACTTGGGTGTTTACTCACGGAACGGAGATCGTTTTGTTCGGCGAAAAGAGGTGGAAGTCGTCTTTGTCTTTGCTCAGCAATCCCTGAACTTTTGTCGCTGCTTAAATAATTGACTCAATAAACACCTTTATTGATTGGATTTCAATGTAATGACCACAGGAATAAAGTTGGGGAAGAAAAGTAAATGTTCCTCTGGATCCTGTGGTACACTTGTTGCTGTAACAAAGGATACATATAATGTTTTTTTTTACTTGTTTTTATCTTGGTTTTATAACTGTTACTTGTTTTTTGTTGTTTTTTTTTTTTATCTCATTTTGGAAACCACCTTGTGTATTTTTTGGTGTTGTAAGGTGCTATATAAATAACATTTAATTGATTGATTGATTGATATAACGCAAAACAGAGATATATATACGGTGTATTTTGCTACTCATTGCTAAGAAAATGATTACTGTGAATTAGAAGGACATTAAATTACAGACGGTAGCACAGTGGAAGCAGAGACTGAAGCAGCTGAAGGTTATGGAACAGATGAACACGAAGTTACAGATGAAAATGAACACTTTCGATTAAAGATGAAGAGATGTTGTGTCATATTTGGATAGTGATTGAAATGGGTTGGGTTAAAAAAGGTGAATTGTCTTGTGTTATGTTATGTGTGAAAAGTTACAAAAATAAAGTTTCAAACAATCTTAAACTCACTGTATTTGGAGGAAAATGCTGTAAAACAAGATTAAAAAAAAAAAGTCCTGTCTAACCCATGTGTGAAATGTATTATATTTTAGTGTTAGTTTAGCACCTCAGGATAAGCATAGATTCCCATCTCTTGGGGGATAATTACTGCAAATATTTCCAGGCGATTGTAACTGTTCTTATCTGAAACTTTTGGAAGTTGTGTTGAACAATTTGATAATTGGCTTTAAAACAAAGAACAATCAGTTCTGCAAGGATTACTAATAAAAAAAAAACATATTTAGTTTAGCCAGTTCACAGCCCTGACCTTAAACTGATTACAATGCAGCAGCATGACTAGAAACAAGCCACGCATGGAAGGTATTGTATCTGAACAATACAGATTAAATTCAGTAGCTGAGAAAATAGTTAATTGTCCTCAATACTTTGGTTGCTGCACAGGTCTGATCGTCAGTGAAAGCAAACATTTACTTGAAGATTATTCTCAGTAAAGGAGTTAGTGAACCTAAAAAGAGCAATTTTTGGAGTAGTTTCTATATAGAACCACCTGGATAACAAGACACAGTCATCGGATTGCAAGTTATATATATATAGTTATATATATATATATATATATATATATATATATATATATATATATATATATATATATATATATAATTTATTTTTTTTATTTTTTATTTTTTTCATCTGCCACAGCCACCTGTTTTTTGACCTGCTCATATACAGATTTTATTCTGCTTGTTAAGCGCCTTGAGAGTTTTGAAATGTGCTGATTAATAAAATGTATTATTATTATTATTATTATTATTAAGTGGAAGCTGTTGTAAAACATGCACTTAACATATAATAACAATAACAATAACAATAACAATAACAATAACAATAACAATAACAATAATAACAATAACAATAACAATAGCAATAATAATAATAATAACAATAACAATAGCAATAATAATAATAATATAGCACCTTTCATACAAACACTGTGAGCTGTTGTATTATTCCAGATGATCAAACTAACCCTCATTGCTTTATTCTTTTTCATTTCAGCTCTTACAAATGTCAAGCTGTGGGCCATCGACCGACAATGTTTCCAAACTATCATGATGAGGACGGGCCTCATCAAGCACACAGAGTACATGGAGTTTCTGAAAAGGTAAGGAAATAAAGGCAAACTCTGCTCAGAGTAAAGCTTTGATCTGAATACAATGAATGAATTAATGACATGAATTCGGGGAAAATGTGTGAGCTGTTCCTCCTGAGGCCTCTTATTCCTCTTTCTTGTTAATAAGTGATATAAACTAATATTAATTTCCTGACCATAACTGGATGTTTCGTACAGTCTGACCAAAACATTCACCTCCTGCTTTATGCTTATACAGTATCTGTGTAAGAAAGCTTTAACTTCTATCCATGGCAGTACAAGCCCATTATCACTTTAAAGGACTTCAGATCCTTTTCTGGTCTGCATGGAGTACTGGATAAAAGACTGACTCATCAAAAGGCTGAGGAGAGCATTGTGTGGAGATAAGGATGTATGAGACGTTATTACAGTATAATCTCTTGTGGCTCCATCTTTTAAAGACTCCCCTGGTGTTTTCCTCTCATCCACTATAGTCTTCATCAAGCTAATTATGAAAATGATGTCACACTTATACCATGTTATATGCATGTGGAACATGATCCAGGACTTGGTGCATCCTTTATTTTCTTTTCTATATGTTTAAAGTCTTTTACCCAAAGCCTCATAAATTATAGTGATGGTGATCAGGTTCTGTCACCGTTTGATAGAGTTGCCTCCAGACTGTGGATGCGTATGGCAGTCAGGGAACAATACCCCTGCAGTATAAATAAACATTTAAAGCATTATGTTTATAACATAGGTGGCATGGCGCTGCATTGTTTTGTACCTTCACCTTCTAGCACTCATTTCATTCCTGGTTGGTATAGGCCAGGGGTCGGCAACCTGCGGCTCCGAGTGGCTTGGGAAAATAAATACAAAATAAATGAATAAAAAAATTTAATAAATAAATAAATAATATTTAATTGAAGTGTCTTTTATTTGTGTTAGTTCTTTTTTTTTTATTATTATTATTATTATTTTAGTCCTAAATTGTGATCTTGAAATATTGAAATATTAATAATATATATATATATATATATATAATTTTTTTTTTATTGTTTTTTTGTTGCTCAAAATAAACGTCATACTCGTTCAACTTTCAATCCCAGCAACAACAAATATGGAGAAATATAAGAAAAGAAAGACTGAGGCTCCCAGTAGGACTGACAAACCTACTGGTGTGTATGTGTGTGTGTGTGTGTGTGTGTGTGAGAGTGTGTGTGTGTGTGTGTGTGTGTGTGTGTGAGTGTGTGAATAAAAGCAGTTTTTATCCAGAATTGAAGATGGTCCAAACTGACCCTTTTGAAGCACATACTATTTAGAACCTGGGGGTGCTGATGAGTTATGGGGAAAAAAGGCTCAAAACATGGAAACAGTCGTGAAAATATGAATAATAATTTAAAGCACTTATTCATCCATATTTAAAATGGTCCAGAATGATCCTTTTGGAGCACATGGCCTTAACATTTGAACACTGGGGAGTTGGGTTTTGGAAAAAAGCACCTTGAAACACTCCCAGAAACATTTAAATGAGCATAAATAATGATTTAAAATATGATTTAAGTAGGTTTGAAGATGGTCCAAAATGACTCTTTGGGAGCACATGACTTTATGATTTGAACACCAGGCTGATACGTTTTGAATATTAGTTACTAGTTATTATCACTATTATCACACAAGTTTGACTTTTTATGTCATAATGTTGACTTTTTATTCCACAATTTTAACATTTTATCTCACAATTTGGACTTTTTCTCTTAAAATTATACATTTTTCATTTACATTATACATTTTTATATTAACTATTACATTTCTTATTTTTCCTGGTTAAATACGTATTAAAAATGCAGTTTTACTTTTTACTTTATTACAATTGAGAAATTGCACTTTTTTTTACTTTTACTTCAGTAAAGAAGTTGAATCAGTACTTCTACTTTTTTCATACAAGTAGCTGTACTTCTACTTAAGTACAGAATGTGAGTACTTTGACCACCTCTGGTTTTATGCACATGCTTCACATCCTCGTGTCCTCTTTTTTTTTTTTTTTTTTTTTGCTCCAGACTTACAGATGCCTGACATTTGTACTACATCATTTTCTGTCATTTTCTGACACAGGTGTTTCCTGAAATAACTTTGTTTTTATGGAGCTTTTCTTTTGAAGATGACAGCACAAAAGATCAGATAGAAAAAGATGTGGTTTCGTGTGGACATGGCCTGAATTACTTGTTTAAAGTACTGGAAGACCCTCAGTTCAAGTCACCAACTGTAATGTTACTCAAGTGAAAAGTCTTTAACTGTTAAGTAGGGCTGTCAAATAATTAAAAAAATGAATTAATCATAGGGTTGCTTTGAATTAATTTTGATTAATCATCAAATCACTTTATGTTGGTCGACTGTTTTTTTTTTTGGTACTCAAATTACTCAAAATACACAAAGAGAAACATAAAAAAATGCAGGAAAAAAAAGCATTCTAAAATCCACACAAAAAAATAAGGCAAACACTCTCCTAATATACAGAAGAAAACACCAAAAAAATGGATAAAATATCCAAAACATAGGCAAAAATATTAATATATATGCAATTAACAAGTTCATTCAACACCTTTGACAGTTTCAATAAAACAAGTGTAAACAACTGTTAACATTTTTAATCAGATGAATCACGATGGATTCATCTGTATTAATGCATCCATTATAACAGCCGTAGTATTAACCCTTTAACTCCTCAGACTTTAACAGTTCCAGTTAAGAAAATAATAAATGGACTGCATTTATATATAGCGCTTTTACACCTTCATGGTGCTCAAAGTGCTTTACATTGGCCTCTCATTCACACACACACTCATACTACACCAGTAGGTTTCTAAGGTCAGTCCTACTGGGGGCCTAAGTCAGGGTTCAGTGTCTTGCCCATGGACACTTCGACATGTGGACAGCCAGAGCTGGGACGCGAACCGCCAACCTCTCGGTCATTGGGCGACCCACTCTACCAACTGAACCACAGCCGCCACATTAACAAAATAATTCAATTCAATTCAATTCAATTTTATTCATAAAGCCCTAAATCACAACAAAGTCGTCTCAGAGGGCTTTACAAAAACACAATCAACTACAGAAATACATGAAAAGTATTTCTGTAGTTGATTGTGTTTTTGTAAAAAATAAGACACAAATGACACAAAAGTAAAGAAAAATAATAAAATACAATATTAAATGTAGAAAAATAAAACTAAATATGGAACAGAATTAACAAAAACTAATAGTTAATATTTACAAAACAACTTAGTTCAAATAAAAAAAAAGATCTTTTTTTTTTCTGAACATTGAAACTAAACCATCCTTTCGCGTCAGGGATTAAAGGGTTAAGTACTCATATATCTTAAGTATATAAAGTAATCTATGGTTAAATATACTTAAGTAATTAAATCAAAATATTAACACGTCAGAATTTTGATTATTATTCTTCCGCTCACATCATTAATTTTTTATTATACGTACATTGTTAGCATTTCACACATTTTAAAGACATCATTGAAAACAAATGCAGTGAGTCAGTTTAGGCCACAACAGTATGTGCAGTGTTCAGGTGGCTCAGTAAACTTATGCTTCCTCTTTGAAAGAGCCATGTGGACAGAACATGAGCGTCAAAGTCATCCTCTTTATACCATTGTACTGTGCACAACCATCCTGAAACCCTCCACCCTCTGGCCATGATTATCTCTGCTGTTCCTGCTGATAAAGGACAGTTGTTATTTATGCCAATGGAAGAGGTCATCGAACATTTGGACATGATGTCAAATGCTATTGTTGAACTGAGGACACTCTTATGGGACAGTATAGAAGTGATTCCAGAACTGAACATCAGTGGTTTTTCTATTCAACAGTTCTGTTCTTACAAAATAAAAAGGCAGTAACTGTATTTTCTGATGACAATGAGTTATTGTGTTTTTGCAATATTCACATCATTCTTTGTCATGTAATAAAATATCTCATCTCAAATGTCTGTCGTTGGGTGAGTGTTTGTACAGTAACTGCAAAAAGTACTACTAAAGTAAAGTAAGAAGGCAGTAAAGACCATTACTGTGTTCTTACCAATGTCCATTTAGGACCCTGCGCCAATAGTTTATAGTCAATAACTATATTAGACTGAAATAGATTATGGAATTACTGTATTTTCTGTCAATGAATGGTTTTTATGAAGGTTTTTCATATACAGTATAAGGTGCATTAAGTGAAGTCAAAATCATGGGATAAAAAGCCAAAATCATGAGATAAAAAGTCAAAATCATACGATAAAAAGTAAAAATCATGAGATAAAAAGCCAAAATCATGAGATAAAAAGCCAAAATCATGAGATAAAAAGCCAAAATCATGAGATAAAAAGCCAAAATCATGAGATAAAAAGTCAAAATCATGAGATAAAAACTCAAAATCATGAGATAAAAAGTAAAAATTATGAGTTAAAGTCTAAATTCCCAGTCACTAAGCACTACCAGAATTAATCCATATATAAGTCGCACTGTGGTTTTTGTAGAACTAGTTAATATGCAGTAACAATAACTGCCTCATGTCCAATAATCTACCTACAACTACTGTGGCTGAACAACAACAGAACTTTCAGGTCATTTTTCTCAGTTACTGCCTTTTTACTTTGTACGACAGAGTAGATATCACCCAATGCAGGGTAGTACTATCAAAAAAAAAAAAAAAAAAGTTAGTGTCAGATGTGAATGCTCTTTTAATGTTACTTTCTTGTCTATTTCAGTGACGGCTCAGACTAAAAATAAAAACCACTGACTTCCTCTTTGTTGGTGTGTGACAGCTCTTCCATTTCAGAAGCTGTTGCGTAACTGTCCAACAGATATGTAAATATTTAATAGATGGACACGCTGCTTAGTATGGGCTCACTGTGTGTTTCTTATAAATGTTTAATTCACAATATGCAGATATACCCTTTTTTGTTCCTGTAGAAGCAGATCTAATAAAAGCCAACTTTAATAAACACATTCCTACTGAGAATATGCTGTACATTAGCGCTCTCCTGTTGTGGAGGATTTAAAAAAAAAAAAAAAAAACATGGAAAATGTACAAACAAATCCTGCCTTGTACATCTGAAAAGTGGGTTTGTTGATTTACTACCCCCCCCCCTTCTTTCCAGCATGTATTTTAAATCACTCAAACACATTTTCCCAGAAAGGTAGCCACAAGCAGCGCCATGTGCTAACACACACACACACACACACACACACACACACACAACTGTACTGCAGGGATTTTCACTCAAATCTGGATTAAAGTAGCAACACTCAGACACAGAATTAAACACACTAGTTTTTCCACAGCTTTTGGTTTATACCTATACATAATGGTTAACTCATTTTATTTTCTCCTTAGAAGACAGATATCAAACAAATCCGCTTCGACAAAGGGTTTATTCTGACCCCTGGGTGATACATGTTTAGAAATAGAAACTAGAAAAGCACCCCCTCCTCCTTGGATCACCACCAAAATCTAATCATTTCCAGATCTCCTCATTACCAACAAACCCTGAAAATTACATCAAAAAGTTGTTGAGTTATCTTGTACACAAACAAACAAACAAACAAACAAACGCCGGCAAAAACATACAATTTTTAAGTGATTTATCAGATAAAACTGTATGTCACAGCTAATTGGATTGCTGTGCGGTGGATCATCAGGTGGTTAGGCCAAATGCTAGTCAGAACCAGATATTCAGAACAAGTCCACAGGGAGAATCCAAAATCCAGGCGAAGGTCGTAACGTGGATCCAGAAACCAGAATGGAGCAGACGATGGCAAGACAAGCTCTTCATTAGGGACAGGTGCAGATTAACAGGAGGCAATAATCAGGCAGCAGACGGGAGAGACGACAGACAACACACAGAAAACTAAACCAAGTCATACAGAGCAGATCAGATATAAGACCACTTATTTGCTCCATTATTCACCCAGAACCTTCAAAAGATGTTGACGGTACACTTGTTGCTACACACAACACTTTCCCGCCTCACTGCTGCGTCCCAAAATGTTCATCCTCAAAGAGGAACTTACGTTAGCTAACACATTAAGCTTATCTTACCAGACTAGCATCAATGATAAATAGCGCTAACAGCCATATAATCAACCTAATGTCACGATGAAATAAGAAAATATTAATGTATAATTACACCACACTACATTCTATATGCTATTTCAAGATTATGCTTTCCATTTCGTGGTTAGCGTGCCGATGGTTGTCAGTACTGATGATATGCTAGCAGTGCCATTAGCCTACTTAAACTTTATGTAGCTTTAAACCCAGTTACTGTAGCCTTTCAGTAAGACAGCCCAGGGAATATTGCAGTCCTTACACGCCCGTTTTTCAACGATATCGATCATTAACTCCGGCATGACGGAGAGATTGGTGGTCCAAACTGCTAGCATGTTGGCAACACAAATGTTCACTGAAGCTAGTGATTGACGACGTATGGAACTGTGGACTTGTGTTTAACTTCTGTATCCCTCAAGCATAAAAATGTCCGCCAGGTGATTAAGGTGAATACAAGGCAGACAGAGAGACAAGAGGCATTTATATAGAACACCGCAATGAATTTGTAACAAAAACAAAACAAACACTTTACCTCTTTTTACAATACTTTTTACAATTACTGCAATGTGAGAAAATAAGAGGTTTTGTAATGCTCAACAAGACAACATAAATACATCTACCACTCCCTACCAGCTTTATGAATTTATTTAAAGCATCAATACATAATAATAATAATAATAATAATAATAATAATAATAATAATAATAATAATAATAATAATAATAATAATAATAATAATAATAATAATAATAATAATAATAATAAAGCTGCTGGATTGGAAATTAAAGAGGCTTTTTGTTTGCATCAGCAGCATCGCAGCTTGATCCCATATGTTTCATGAGCAGAAGGGTCATCCATTCACTAATAAGTGTTGTGTTAAGCAAGCACAGTGGCAAGGGCCTGGATTGGGGGCAAGGCGAGATGGTTCCGATTACCGTAATAAAGCATGGAAAATGAGGGGGAGAGGGAGAAGGAGTCGCTGAGAGAGAGAGATGATATGGGACGATAACGCCTTTGTTCACCATCACTGCTTATTTTCTTTTCTCCTTGATAAACATTGGGTCAGTTTTATTTAGTAGGCTTGATAAGAGGCAGAAAGCGTTCACTGTGGCTGCAAATGGAACAAACATTAGAGCTTCATTCTGCTGTATTCAACCTTCTGATCTGATACTCTGCTGGGAAACCAGAGACCTTGTTCACTGTGCTGATATACTTGTAAATATATATTATAATGCAGTGCATATGCAGTGATATGTTTTATTGATGGATGACTGTTGCATATATTTAGTGCTACCCTTTACAATGTTTTACTCCTAAGCCAGTGGTTCTCAAATCCAGTCCTTGTGGCCCAGTGTTCTTCTTTTTTTTAAATAAAAAAATGTTAAGAAAATGTATTAAAAATATATTTTTATCGAAAATATGAAAAAATAAATTACAGTTTCAAAGAATTTTTAAAAAATTTAATAAACATAAAACTGAAAAATAATTAAATAAAAATAAATAAATAATACAAACTAAAAAAAATATATAATATCTCCCTCTTCCATCACAGTTGGAAACCATTACATCATTATCAGGCTTTTGAAGAGCTGATCAATAACTGAAGTAGATGTAATAGAAGAGGGAAATAATTAAAACATGCAGGACACTGGGCCACGAGGACCACATTTGAAAACCACTGCTCAAAGCCAAGTGGAAATAATCGAAAATCTTTTTTTTTTTTTTTCTTTCCATTTCTTGTAGTGTTCCTACATTCCACGGCCTGCAGGAAGATATTCTAAGCAAACTTGCTGACGTCCTTGAAGAGGTAAGTGTTGTGTTTCGGAGCTTGTGGCACCTGCGTCACAGAGTTACAAATATCTATCATATTCAAAAGTGCATTCATGGCCCCTTATTATGTTAAAAAGGAAGAGCCAGAAAGCAAATAATAAATAAAGCACATTTCAAATAATATGTTAATGATAATACTGAACTAAATGCTTGATCTAATAATAGGATAGTAATTATGTCAGTACTATAATTATTGTTAATGCATGATTTCATGTTAGATGTGCAATAAAACACTAGAAAATTAATTAATACAGACTTTTCTTTTCTAATTCTCTTTTCCTTCTTTTTCTTTTCCTATTCAAGACACATTATATATAATGACTTTTAAGAGTAAGTGTTACTTTCAAATGGTTTATTAAAAAGGATACATACAAGTAAATGCATCAAATTAAAATGCTAATTTTAAATATTTCCTGTTAATATTGTTATTCCAATCATGACACATCAGCAGCTAATATAGCATTAGTAAACAGATTCGATTTTTTTTTTTTAAAGTGATGTAAATAAAAGTCCATCTTGTGAAGTCAGGAAATGTCACATTATATTAAAATATTCAGCAGAATTTACTTGACTACAGCCATAATGGGACACTTTTTTTTTTTGTTATAATATACTGTTCACCGCAAAGTTTATTTTCCAGACATATTCCTCTTTTTTTTTTTTTTATTCCCACATTAATAATCATCTTTGACTATGTACAATGATGAAATACTGACTCCCACAAACACATTATATATCAAGAACACATTACAGAGGTAATACTGTACAATTTTATTCCAATATCATGGGCAACTGTATTTTTCTTCACAAATGTTTTTTTCCATTTAGAAGTGGGTTTCATGTTACAGTGGTTGACAAGCTTTGTGCTAAATACACATGCATTCCCTGTTCTGAGATGTGCATGATTTTTTAAATTCTGTTTCATGTGTAGTGTTATTTACCTTCACACATATGACCCCGTTTAAACATGGAGGACCACATCCACTAAATGGTTTGCATTTATAAAAACATGTTTCAATCTCATTGCACACACTAAAATAAACATAAAGTGATTGATTAACATTACGCTCTAACGGTTGCATCTTTTAAAGGTGCACCCATGTCCACTTAATATGTTTACAGTGAATATGCAGTATGTGTGCATGTGCTGGGAGGAGAAAATGATAATAGCAAGAAAACAAAGTTTATTTGTATAACACAAAGTGCTTCACAAAACACAATAAAATACAATTAAAAGGCCAAAAAAGGTATAAAGTACAATCAAACATGATGAACTACAACAGCCCTTAAACTACTGCCGTTAAAATCCCTGGAGAAACAAATGGGTTTTAAGGGGACGTTTACACGACGACGATTGCGGCTAAAAACGACAGCATATTTGATCAGAAGTACCTTTCATTTACACGAAGCTAACGCTGCCAGGATGTGAATACACAAAACTCCTTCCAGAGTGGGGCGTGTTGAAGACGGGCTGGGCTGCGTCTCCGTCTAAATGGTAAGAAACGCACATGTTAACGTTGCGTGCGTCTTTACGTCACATATGTTCACGTCACATACGTTCACGTCACATACACTTTTACGTAAAGCAACTAACATGTCGGACAACCTTGATCCCACAGATCTTCCAGCTGCACTAGCATTAGCGTTAGAATTAGCAGTTCTAGTAAATGTACAGGACTCGTTTCAGTTATTGTTCAGACATTACACACGAACAGAGACGGGTGGACAATTACATATGTCAAAAACAGATGAGGACATGTCAGCAGTCTATCACAGTACCACAGCCGGCCTGGCAGGACTATCCAATCGTATTTCGCCTACTCTTGTGTCTTCATATAAGCAAGGATTTCCTCCTGAATACACTCGTCTAAACGCGGATGAAAAACTGAAGACGAGACAACACTTTTGTGTCTTCTATTTCGTATAAATGTAGCCTCCGTCTAATCGGCAAGAAACGTACATGTTAACGTTATGTGCGTCTTAACGTCACATGTGTTCACGTCACATACACTTTCACGTTACATTCATACTCAGAGCAGGTAAAGCAACAAACATGTTGGACAACCTGGACCCCACAGATCTTCCAGCTGCACTAGCATTAGCATTAGCATTAGCAATAGTAGCTCTAGTAAATGTACAGGAGTTGTTTCAGAGACGACACTTCTGTGTCTTCTGTTTTCATCGTCTCCGTATAAATGTAGCCTCAGTTTGTTGATGAAAACAAGGAATATAGTGAGAGTGGAAGACCATCATCAAGAGCCCAGAAGGAGGGGTCTTCTCTGGTTCTGAAATGACTGTGACGAACCATAAGTAGATTTTGTTCCACTGACCTTAGCCTTTAAGAGGGGGGGGGGTAAGGACATAAGAAGTCTGTAATGTAGGAGGAGCCTGACCAGAGCAGCAGCACCAGGATCTTAAAGTGAATATGGAAGGACTTTTAGAATGGGGGTAACGTGAACCCCCGTGTTGGTGCGTGTCATCAACCTCTCAACAGAATTATACATTTGCTGTCATCAGCCAAGTAATATATTCATTTAACACATGTAATAACCCTGAAAGCCATTTTGCTGGTAAAAAGTGTGTCTATATTTAACATGTTTCAAAGGGTGATGCAAACAGTATGGATGATAATTACACACACATGGTTGCAGTTATTGTCACAAGTAAAGTAGGAGACATCCAAATGATGAGACAAGACTCAAAGAATGCATGTTTCACCGTCGCATGAATATTTTTGGAATGAATGAGGAAACACTCATTAAAACAAATGGCCCATCCAGCCTTGTCTTTCTGGAGCTGTTGCAAGAAGTCACAGCAGATTTGGAGTCATGAGGAGGAGTCACGCATACCTGCAATGACTAAACTCCTGGGAAGTGCTTTTTTTTTTTTTTTCTTCCTTTTTTTGTATCTGGGTCATTCCAGTGTACAGTAGTTATTAAAGCTGAGATCTCCAAATACTATTTTTCACATGTGAAGTGTGTAGTCTTAAATACCATGTTGTGCTGGATGGTCAGGTTTATTAATTTCCACTCACTCAGGACTCTGAACGAGACCAAACAAGACTTCTTTGCTGCGTTCTATTAGCTTTGTGCTTTGGTCTTTTCAAAGTTGCCATGCTACAAATAAACAAACAAACAAACAAACAAACAACACACAGAACCCTCATCTGATGACATTTACACATTGTTCTAGGAATAAATACATATAAATCTTACATAATTAGACTTAATTAAGACTTCTCATTGTCTTTTCATTATTTTAATCACAAATATAATTTACAATCAGTTACAGTTTTAACCCTTTAACCCCTGATGCGTCAGCGCTGATGCATTCTGAATGGATTGCTTAGTTTAAATATTCAGGAAAATAATTTTTTTTTTTTTTTAAATCTGTGTTTTTACTGAGTTTTGTTCATGGAACTGATCTATGGAGATAAACAGATATCAAAAAGCAACGGATTTAAAAAAAGAAAAAGCCAAAACTAAAACTATTGGAACCAGATTACAATACAAGGGGCTCTAGCGCAGGCTGTGCAACCTGGTGGAGCCTGTGTAACGCTAGTGCAGAGCAGTTTGGTAGTGTAGTGTGGTGGACCCCGGGTGCACAAAAATGGGTGTGGCAGCACACTCATGGGAGGTGACCACTGGTCCAGCTCGGCAGATTCGTGACAGATTCGCTGACTTTAGACTGTGCCCAAGTGCACCAAGAGCGTAGTGCGAGTTTGGCACACCGCTGCACCAAGATGGGTGTGGCGGGGCACTCATGGGAGGTGGCCACAGATTCAGTTCGGCGCAGTGACAGATTCTCTGACTTTAGACAGTGCGCCAAGCTCTCCAGCTGAAGGCGTGTCTCAGTGCGGCCGGTGTAGTGGTAGCTATGTCTACATCAACACTGTTACTAAATCACCTGCAAACTGTGGTTGAACCCAACGTGCAACATTCTAGATTGTGGATGTAAAATAGTACCTGCAGTCTGGGATCTTAGCAGATCTGTGGCTCAGTTGGTCGAGCAGGTCTTCCAATCATCAAAGGTTCAGTGGTTCGAAACCTGGCTCCGACCCCCTCATGTGTCGTAGTGTCCTTGGCCAAGGCACTGAACCTTAAGTTGCTCCCAGTACTGTAAGGACACGCAGCCACGTGTACGACAGCAGCCGCCTACTAGTGTATGAGTGCGTGTGTGAGAATGGGTGAATGTGAGGAATTATGAAGCGCTTTGGGCACCATGGGTGCATAAGATGTGCTATATAAACTCAGTCTATTTACCATATGGAATTCTCAGAATGATACTTTGCAATATTAATGAAGAGTTATAGGAAATATGTTCAATTACTTGCTGGTGTACATCTATATATCTATATCTATAGTACATTAAAACATAAGTACTATTGTGAAAGTAATGTAATGTTCAGATATTCCTTCTTTGGTAATTTTCCATCCATCTGCATACTAAAGCATTTGATGTTTTCTCCTGCATGATTTGGTTAAGCAAACACATTCTCATTTACGCTTTTGATGTGTGCTGCTTGCTTTGAAGTTTCCAATATTTGGGGCTGTGGCTCCTGCCAGTGCTTTTGCCTTTTATGCAGAATGTTGACTTGTATGCATGTATAAAATTATTTATGTAATTGAGAGAAAAAAAGTTGAGATTCCCTTGCCTTAAAAAAAGTAAAACAGTGTGTATTTGACTGGCTACCTCATATTCTGAATGTCTTTGTTTGGACATTTTTAATTCTAGAGCCTAAAGACATATTTTAATGAACAAAATAAACATAATTGTGTTGCCAAATTGAAGACCTTTAAATGCACACAAACATATCAGAACTGCAGCGACGACAGCAGGGCATTTAGTATGCTCTCTGTTAACATGTTTTTTTTTTTATTGTAACCAGGAAACATAAACATGGACTTAAACCTAAGGCTATTAATCATATAGAACATGAATAATGCCAAGAATCGTTATAGTTCTGAGTACTTGTCTTACTGTATTAGTTTTGCATGGAATATAATTATATTACATACATAAACCTTTCAGATACGTTTCAGCTTTTTAATAAAGTATAAAACAGGTCAAATATATGTATTATTATGTAATACAGATACCAGGAGATGCAATACTGAGTATATAGGGCAGATCATTCATCTATATTTTCTATGGGAGCTCAAACGTCCTTGTGCCAGATTAAAACCCATTTATTAGATGAGATTTTTGGCTTCTGGTTTTTATTATTTCAACCTCCATTGTTCATCTAAGGTGGACGCATGCAAATGACTTTTCTATGACCTTTCTATTGTGATTTACATGTTAAACTTTTTGAAAACCTATGTTCCTTTTGAAGAGAGGACTTCTTTAATAGTAGCATTATCCATCATTCACTGAAAGCTGTCTGGGTTGTAATATACTGTACCATGAAGATAAAAATCAATAATGATAATGAGTGTTTTTCACCTCTGGGTGCCCTGGTTTTGCAATAACACACTTCTACTACTCTTTTCAGTGTTATGTAAAGAGATACTATAAGGAACAGCAGCACTAGAATGTTAAACCAGGGGAAGAATGGTCTTATTATTCAAGGAAGACAACTCAATTGGAGAGAAAGGTGGTTTCTAGGAAAAGTCATTGACAGGAGGTGGTAGTACGTTACTGTCAAGTGTGAAAGTGAGAAGCAACTTCGCTTGTTGGAGGAGAAATACATTTTACCACCATGTACAATCACACCTGTCTGTCGATAAGTGCTTTGCTTTATTTGTCAGAACATGCCCCGAGTTATATCATTTCTAACATAAACAAAAAAAATAAAAAATCAATTAATGAATGATAATAATGACCATGTTACCAGTAATGTTGTGGTCCACAGAGAAATGAGTATACTCTTTTTTTTTTTTTTTGTATTTATCTATTTATTTTTAGCTAGTCTAGAAATGTCAGTGTGATGCTAGTGACTCCTCTTCTCTACTCACTGTTATAACGTCAGTGTTTCCTCTACATTCATCTAGTAGTGGTGCTACTAAACACAGCTTTTAACTCATCATTTTTAAAAGTTAAATAGATATTCACCTAATATTGACGTAACATAACAGCTCAACTTAATTGTGCGCGGTGCCAACTAAGCTAATTTATAATATAGCATTAAGCTAATATCTACACGAGCTAATGCTGACTCTATTTTCAGATGAGTTTATGGAAGTATTTCTCAAAAAAGAGAAAAACATCTGATGAGGATGAGCCTAGACAAGTATCATTAGCCTTTTACGAAGTCATAGATTGTCTTTTTTTTTTTTTTTTTTAGTTAGTTAGTAAGTTTATTCCAGTTACAAAAATAACAGCACCATCATTTCATTGTGTGCTTTCAGTTAACAAATGTACATAATGTTCACAGTTGTAATTAAATGCCAGTGTAAATTATCTAACGTTAATGTATTATGTAACCGTATAAGACAAGTAAGGGAGGGAGTCAGGGAGGAGCAGTGGAAGAAGAGGTGAAAGGTCAAACACAGGCTGGGACCCTAAATGGGTGGAAAAACAAACAGCAGATTTCATTCACCGTACACACAATGGTGAGTGTTTTTTACCTTATTACTCTGCTTAATATAGCTACATGCCCATATTTCTTTTAAATAAAATTAATTCAATGTTACTCTGTCCCTATAGGAATGTTCTGGATGCTGCTCAGTATCAATGGTCCAAACCTGGCAGAATTTGACCAAAGAGCTTTAGAACTTTTCAACAAAAAGCCTAGAAAGTTCTGGTGTAAACTTTATTTCCATTATTATTATTATTATTATTATTATTATTATTATTATTATTGTTATTATTATTATTATTATTATTATTATTATTATTATTATTATTATTATTATTATTATTATTATTTCATTTAAATGATTGTGTTGTACAATAAACTTGTGTGGTAGAGCTTCTATGTCAGAGACAATATAACCCTTAATATATAGTTGTTCCCAGTAGACTTGATTTTCTGGACTTGCATCAGATCTGTGAACTTATTGAGATCTTTTTTAATACGTCCAAGCGCTCCAATGGTATAGTGTGTGTTTTGCTCATTTCAATTTCCAGATCTTTGTATTTTGACAGTTTTTCACAAATTTTGACTCATTATTATTATTATTATTAGATTTTTGTCATTATACTATTTGGTTGTTAAAAGTCTAATAAATCAGTATAATTATATATATATAATTAGTTTACGCCTGGCTCACCTGCAGAAAAAAAAAAAAAATCCTAGAGGAAACACTGAACATTATCATGACTTAATCAGGAGCAGTTTTACGTTTTACTGGTCCCACTGGCAGCTGTATGAATGTCAAATATATTGAGGTAACCCGAGGATAATATTAGCCTTTCATAACATCAGCCTACTGACATAGTTTAAGTATTGGTGACATCTCTTCTGCACTCATACTGAATGGTCCAGGAGTTTAACAGTGACTCATTTAGAAAACACATTAAAACTGACCTCAGAATTATGTATTCTGTGAAAGTAGCTTCTATCAATATGTGTCACTCATTTGAAATACATTTATTCTGCCTTTCTCCTTCACATTTCCAACTAGCACAGACCTCTACATGTTACCATATTTTAAAGAGTGTAATGAAGGCGAGCATGTACCCGTACAACCATTTATATTCAGATACTGAAACAATAACCAACTGTAAGAGCCTGTTTATGATCAGAAATCAGCAAATAACACATATTAGGGATAATAATAACTCAGTCATTATTATCAATGTGACATTTACAAGACGACACCAGCTTGGAACATCCTGAAGAGCTTTATTTTTGCTGTTGTGACACACTTACTCTTACATTAGTCCACTTATTATTACACAGCCGCTTCCTAAAGCAATCAATATAATTTAACAAATATTATTCACATAGATATTAGGTTATTCCCAGTTGACCTGATTGATTTAACAGTTGGAACTGAGTATAGGATAACAAATAACGATTATCCACAGCAGCTATTTATTCTGCAGAAATAGACCAATAATAAAAAAAGAATGAAGGAAAGATGTGTAATTAGTATAATAATATAGATAATATAGACGTTCTGATACAAATATACTGATTTGTTGGACACTATTCACTCAAGTGTTTGTAAATTTTACATACATGCAGCTTTTTTACTCCATATTTTATCTATGTATTTATTTTTTTTCTATTTAATTTTTTATAAATTTTGATAGTTTTTTTTTTTTCAAAGATGGAAAGTTAAGACACAAATTTAATCCCTCAATAGGCAAGGTATCAGTGAGAATGAGGAGCAAAAATGTTTTAGTTCCACAAATACCAGAACTAATGTCACCACAAGCATTTTATACCATTTTACTGATTATTAGAGAGTGATAATCGTGTGGGTGATGCCTATGGTTTTAAATTATTTACTGATTTTGAACAGATCTTGCACTTTTGCTGCTGATCTAAACAATGTTATACTTTTAAAATGTTGTTAATTTGTGTTACAACTAAAATATTGGCTTTTTTTTTTGTTTTCAATGTATTTTAATCACCTGATTTGCATTGCGGTATGATGGTGGTGTGTGTGTCCTGCTTGAGCTCTTGGCCAGGAGCTTCTTGATCTTAGTGAGAATTTATTCTGGTTCCATTTAAAAAAATAAAATAAAATAAAATAAAATAAACCCCCCTGCTTTCTTTTTTTAATGTTAACAAATGGTATGTTGTATTTCAAACTAGCATGTACCGCATATGTCCAGCAGTCACCGCCAAAGTGTCCTGGGTATAGTAATGTGATTGTTACCTTATTCCAAAATATAGGTCCTATTAACCAGTTATTTTCATTAGTTTGTTCTGTGACCAAAATACATAATTATCCCAACTGCACAAATTTTGATCATATAAAAGTCAATTCTTCCCAACATTTTTTGGTTGGTGAATACAATTTTCTGGCAAATATTGACCTTCAAATTGGAGACTTTTTTGACTAAAGTTTATTTGTTTTTGATCATTTGACCCTTTTAGAGGACATTTAGGTTATATATTATGTCTTATGTATAGGCAAAAGTGTAGGTTACTTCACAAAGTGAGAATTTTACTTTACTTTACAGTTCAAAATGCATTTATAAGGATGACAATTAATACTAAAGAAACAATAAATGCAGTTATTAGCATGTGTAGCATGTGAAGCTGTCCACATTGAACATTTGACAGATGAACAGTACCACAGTGGTTTAGTTTCAGCTTCACAGTTTATTATTTCTTTTAATATTGTATTTTAAAATTGTGACTGTCTCTCTCGACTCATCATATATTATTATTATTTTATTTATTTATTTTTTTATTTATTTTTTTAATCAATTGCTACAAATTTCCGGCAACCTTATTTGAATTCCAGATGTCTCCACACTTTAAGACATTGTCTAGATAAAGAGCTGTGTGAACTTTTACGTATTTACTGCAACAATTATCAGGTGTTAGTTGAATGACGCTGCAGATATGAATCACATATCTGATGGTCAGTGCTCACAGGCTGTAACGTACAGTAAAAAGCTTCCATGGCTCATATACTTTGAGAACAGAAAGCTTCTGTAAATCTACTATATGACAGGTGTTATCTGACAGGATATAGTGAGTTCTGTTTTCAGGCGACAGTATAAAAAAATACAGCACTTTAAAAAAAAAAAAAAAAACAATTCTATGAAGCAGAGAGAAGAAAATATGTCATTGAGATTTGTTTTATGGAAAACAAAACCTTGTCGTCTAGGTTTGTTTGTGATTGTGTTCTAAGAAGACAATAGTGTCACCTTATGTTGTTACATCATATTATACAATTCAATATACAGTGAAAGAAGCCATCCTTGAAGTGGTCACATGACTTGTTCAGTATTGGTACTGTGTGGCTGGATGCTGTGTGACAGTGTCTTTTTTGTTTTTTTTTCTGTGCATGCTGTGTGTCCCACTCATATTAAAGTGCTCTGATAGGCACCCTCTCCTGAATAGGATTAGTTTAGATGGAAACAGAAGGATATATTGGTGCCTTGTATTAAGTTTATTGTCAGAAAGGAGTGGATTCATTCAGATTCAGTGCAAGATTATTCAATTATTTGTTTACTTTCTTTACCTGGTTATTTATATTCAAGGTCACTACACTTGCAGTGGGTGGAAAGAAAGATAAACACCCTTGAGAGTGAACAAAAAAATATATATGTCATTTTGATTTATCCCTGAAAAAAATGTGAGTAGGTGTGAATATAGCACAGATAAATATGTATTATATTAAAAAAAAAAAACCTATTATGAATCCTTCCATGGGTATATCTATGTACCCCTCATCTTTTAATAACAACCTATAAGTTGTAATAATTTCACACGTTCCTCTTTTTATTCTTCGTCCCACACATCATTGCACCTTTGATCAGGTTCACTGATTGCATTTTTAAATCTATCAATAATAAATGACATTTTCAAATCATTTTAAGAGAAGAGGAAACATATTTTTTCTTCCAGTTACAATGAATAATTGAACATATAATATTCATATTCAGAAGATGATGAACAAATGAATGTTTCCTTTTAGCTAATGTAGACTGCAAAAGTTAGAAGCACAAACACTGGAGGAAATAACTGGAGAAAAACTGCAATTATGTTCAGTTCATGTTTAAATAAAAATATCTCCTCTCCTCTCCTCTCCTCTCCTCTCCTCTCCTCTCCTCTCCTCTCCTCTCCTCTCCTCTCCTCTCCTCTCCTCTCCTCTCCTCTCCTCTCCTCTCCTCTCCTCTCCTCTCCTCTCCTCTCCTCCCCTCCCCTCCCCTCCCCTCCCCTCCCCTCCCCTCCCCTCCCCTCCCCTCCCCTCCCCTCTCCTCTCCTCTCCTCTCCTCTCCTCTCCTCTCCTCTCCTCTCCTCTCCTCTCCTCTCCTCTCCTCTCGTCTCCTCCCCCCTCCTCTCCTCTCCTCTCCTCTCCTCTCCTCTCCTCTCCTCTCCTCTCCTCTCCTCTCCTCTCCTCTCCTTTCTGCTCCTCTCTCCTCATCTCCTCTCCTCTCACAGACACATTATGAAGATGGAGAGTACATAATCAGACAGGGGGCCAGAGGAGACACCTTCTTCATCATCAGCAAAGGAAAGGTGAGTGTTCCTCCGCAGCATCTTTTGGACTGACATGCGAGTCTACAGACAGCTTTCTTTAGGGTAAAGTGGGGGTGTTTTTGTTTGGGGCGAATGCTGCTTGTCATCAATCATCTTGCTGGGTGAGATGAGGGACGGAAGAGCTGCCTCTTTTCTCATCTCTTGCAGAAGCAGTGGGGGAGTCTAAAAGGGAGAATGAAGCTACTTTCATTTCACCTTTCTATCATCAGCACTG
Source organism: Siphamia tubifer (assembly GCA_020466265.1). Taxonomy (NCBI): domain Eukaryota; kingdom Metazoa; phylum Chordata; class Actinopteri; order Kurtiformes; family Apogonidae; genus Siphamia; species Siphamia tubifer. The sequence goes on from CM035797.1 coordinate 35,778,454, forward strand.
GCTTTTATACTGAGGATAAACAACAGAGTGTGTCTTTCATGTCCTTGTATTGTTATGGAGCAGCTTTTAAGGTCATAGCAGGTTCACTTATCTTCACTTACCTCCTATACATACATACATATACATATACATATACATATATATATATATATATATATATATATATATATATATATATATATATATATATGGTCCCCATAGTGTCAGAGGTCCCCATGGTGTGACTGTGTAAACCTATCAATGTCTCCATAAAGATAGGAATACAAGTACACACACACACACACACACACATTTACATGTCTTATGAGGACCAACCTTGTAATCAAGGAGCCATTGGATAGTGAGTTTTAACACATCTTCTTCTTTTAAATAAATTAAAATAAAATAATACCATTAAAAATTTGAGAATGTATGTGACAATGTATAAATAAAAATAAATAATAATACTAATAGTAATAATTTAAAAATAAAATAAATAAAAAATAACAAATAAATAAAATAAGAATAATATTTAAAAATACAAAATGGAAACAAATAATCATAAAACTACATAAAAAAAATAAATACATTTAAAAAAGTAGACATCTTCAAACCTTTGAAAAACATCTGTTTCGCTTTGGACTTTTTTTTACCCCATGCTTTACTGGGACTTCCAGAAAGAAACAAATTAATATATTTACTAATGGGGACCTTTATTTATATTTAACCCTTGTGGGGACCTGAATTTTGGTCCTCATAGTGTCAGAGCTCCCTGTAGTGTGACTGTGTAAACATATCAATGTCCCCATGAAGATAGGAATACAAGGACACACACAGACCTGACCTTCTTGATGTTCCATTCCCTTGTCTCACAGACGTTAGAATTTTACATTATATACACATTCAGCTTCATTCTCTGCACTTTCTACCAAGTATTTCCTCTTTATCTTTTTTTTTTTTCTGCCCCTATGTGATGCTATAAATGACTAACTGTCCCTCAGGTGTAGCAGCGTCCTGGGCCTGTGTTCACTCATACACTCATGCAGCAGTCGCTTAATAAATGAAGACAACATCTTTCATTAGGTGCAGCCATCTTTTTCCATTCACGTACTTTGAAATCTGCTGGAGTGCCATCAGTGTGATTTGTAAACTCTACCTACGCAACACGGCTCCATCACTCACATGTCAGCTGGTTAATGAAGTGGTCATCGTCGCCTCAGTCGAACCGCTGCAGTGAGAAGGAAATGATCATGGATTCAGTGTTTGTCACAGCAGCTACTTCCTGTAGGTTTGTCAGCCTGCGATGTAAAGGAAATCATTTACATGTCATTTTGAGTCTGAATGATGGATGGGTCGAAATCTACTCCCTGCATTTCTCACCACAAACCCTTATACTGCTCTTATCTTTTCTGCTGCTGACACATGACTCCTCGGCGTTCCCTTTATCCCACCAGGTTAATGTGACCAGGGAGGACTTGCCCAATGGAGAGCCTGTCTACTTGCGAAGCCTCGGAAAAGGAGACTGGTTTGGAGAAAAAGCTTTGCAAGGGTAAGCGTGGCTCTAATAACACTGCCTCTTCTAATACAAATCTTCTGTTTTTCTGTCTATTTCACCATCAACTACTTTTCCTTCTGGTTTTCACTCACAATTTGCTCTTTAGTATTCTTCCTTTTGCAATTACTTGCATCTATCCTTTCTAATTTGTTGTCAGTCAGCCTCGTTTTTTTTTTTTCCCCCACTCCCTCTCACGCTTCTTGACAGGCGTGATCACACGTTAAATGATTAGAGACAGGCACACTTTACACAACTTAAAATCAGATTTGCTGTACTCACTGGAAGACATAAAACAACTGTTTCCAAGCACAACAAACCCCGCCCCCTTGTATATGTTTCAATTTTCAGTTCAATTCTACATGTTTATATATGTAAAATAAAAACAAAAGTGTAAAAAACAAAGGTAAAAAAAAGAAGCATTGTCGATATAAATAGAATAAAAAAATAAAAGAGTAAAAAGAAGGATAAATAAAAAAGACATCATCAGTCGGTTTAAAAACATTAAAACTGCTGCACATACAAACTCTTGTCTCCAATATATACATCAGAATTGATTATTTTTTCAATCAGTGTTGACAGATGATTCAATTCTGTGTTTTAAACCTCTTTCTTAAGCATAATATTGAAGCTAGATATATTCATAAAGACGAAAGCAGCACTAACACCAAAGAGCATTATTATATATACGCCACATTTACAGATTTGAGACAGCTTTCTTAAATTTGACCCAGAGAACACATGTAAATATTACTGCAGTATGATAGGAAGAGTCTCCTTTTGACTGAACAACTACAGAAATGAATTTTCCTACATAAAACATTACTTCGTGCGTACAAGGAACATACTTTACATTTCATATTATCCTCATTATTAAGGTTGTGGCTGATGTAATGTCATAAATATTCGATCGTTTCAACAACTTCAGTGTCAGCATTACCAAGACACATGTTGTTAGCATTCCTGAGGTTCATATTTCCACATATCAGCAGCTTAGACTTCACAGGATTATAGAAAATATCCTTTTTTTAATACTGAAAATTTCACAAACATTGCAGCAAAAACAACAGCGTCGTCAACATATTGATTGATGAGGTAACCAGCGCAACAACAGCCCATTATTTTTTGCCCATTATTAATAAATCAAAAGATTTTTTAAATTCTTAATAAATTTGATCTTTAACTACTTTTCCCAAAATTTAACATGATCCATTCTGAGTTATTAGAAACCTATAAAGTCAATTTGGTATGAATTCAACCAATAGTTGTGCTGTTATAGACATGTAAAATCACACCATCTTCTTCTTCTTGCATTTTATTTTGGTAAACTTCCATTTTGTTGTGTAGTGACTTTGCAGCGTTTCTCTCTTGCAGTAGTTTTGGGAGTTTGTGTGTTTTTGCTTCTGTGTCGTTTCTGTTATTACAGTATTTTTCTCTTGCAGCTTCACTTGTGTTGCATTTGTTTTAGGTGTTTGTGTTTTTAGTTGTTGCATCTTTCTTGTGTTTGCAGCGTTTTGTCGATACGGTGCGTTTGCCCCTGTCGGCCACCATAAAATATTAATTAAAGGAAGTGTGAATTCCAGGGTTTTTGACTTCTGAGAATAATAACTAACTTACGAATAAACATTCCACCTGTAATTCAATCAGATGAGCATAATTTATTTTTGAAATGACAGTATTGATTGGCAAATTGAAATGTGAGTGCGGCCATGTTTTGGTCATGTGACACGGTGAGGCAGAGTGCGGTTCCAGTGGCCATGACAGACCCAGATGTCAACAACATTACACAGCAGGTACAGTGCGATTAGCGATGACGACAAGCAAATTAATGAAGAGGAAGCAGGCGATTTGGACATATATCCATATCAGTTGGAACCTGTTAGGCCACAGGTGTCAAACTCCAGTCCTCGAGGGCCGGTGTCCTGCATGTTTTAGATGTTTCCTTCTTCCATGTGATTCAGTTTCACCTTTGAACTCCTGAGAACTAACAAAATAATTGGTAACATGAGCAAATGGCAGAAAATCAAAGAAAAATACTAAAATAAAAAATAAACAAAATGAGCAACAAAAACTAAGAAATATTTACAAAATGACAAATAATGTGGAACATTTAGGGGGGAAAATGACGAAAAAAGAAAACTAGTATTGAAATCTGGTCCCAGCAATTTTAATTTTGCCTTTAACATTTTTTAAAATAAAATAAAAATGAAAAAAAATGCTTTTTGGCACTCTTTCCATGCACAAAACTAAAAGGTTGAATTTTTCCTGAATATTTAAACTAAATCATCCATTCAGAACGCATCAGCACTGACACTTAAAGAGTTAATAATCAGCTCCTCATCAGACTGATAATGATGCAATGGCCTCCAGGTGTAATGGAAGAGAGAAACATCTAAAACATGCAGGACACCGGCCCTTGTGGACCGCAGTTTGACAGCCCTGTGTTAGGCCTATTGAAGATGCAGAGATTGACCGTGAGATAGGAGACGCAGGTGACGAAGAAATTATCGTGGGAAATGACGGCGAAAATGATGACAATGAATGGCGATTGACATGGCTAGACTGGTGCACCTGTACGCATCAAAATATTCGTATGGCTAATTACACTCACAAACCAACTATCCAAAAATGTTTATGTTGCAAGTAGGTAGCTGGGATTGAATACGGTTTTCCAGAGGTGTTCGACAGGACGGGATCTTTATATGTTTTTATATTTTTTGCTGAATATGCGATGCGAACATGTGTGCGGTGTATTCTGGTTGCCAAGCAACGACATTTTATTGTCAGATTCACTGTTTTCTGAGTTTCTGTACAATGACAATAAAGGAAATCTATCTATCTATCTATCTATCTATCTATCTATCTATCTATCTATCTATCTATCTATCTATCTATCTATCTATCTATCTATCTATCTATCTATCTATCTATCTATCTATCTATCTATCTATCTATCTATCTATCTATCTATCTATCTATCACTGATCATGAGGATTTCGATGTCATCTGCCTGCATTACGAGGTTTTGCGAGCTGCACTCATTGCTAGGGACGGATATCAGAGCAGATCACTTCAGGGAGCCCTTATGGAAAGTTATTCCACTGCAATAGGCCGAACAGTTGTTTGTATAACCAAATGCCATACAAAACACCATGCTTACGTGAAATTAGCTCCTGAACAACACGCCGAATTGTGATAGAATCAACACGATCCTCACAACATTACTCCATATTCACTTCAACCAGAAGCAAACCGGAACCGTAGTGCGCTTGTCTACATCACGTGACTAAATCATGGCGGCACCCTATGTTCCAGGTGGGACATTTAAATCGATTTGTACGACAAGACAGTGAATATACCGACTGAAAGATCGTATTTATTATGAATTTGAGAATGAATACCAATACATCGTGGATTTTTGAACTTCCTTTAAAAATGTCAACTTTAGTCTACTTTTCCCAAAACATAACGTTGTCTATAAACCATATTGATATGAATTTAAATAATAGTTTTGTTGCTAGAATGTTAACAAATAAACAAACAAACAAACAAATAACCAAACTAAACCAGATACAGATGAAATAGGGTAGTGAAACAAAGAAATAACAACTACAGGATAATCAGAAGACACTTAAAATTCAGCTTGATTGCGAAAGGAATTAGCTTTTTAACATAGCTCTTAGTTGACAAAGACGAAACACAGATTAGCCATTTTACAAACGTATTTTGCATAAATTGCTATCATAATTGCTATAATATCCTCTTCTATTCATCTCTCTAACCTCCGTGTTTACTCAATCAGACAAAATGAAGTACTTATTTTATAACAAATGTCAGTGATGATTCCCCACAGACAAGTGACAAACAGTCTGTGTTATAATTTACATATTACAGTGACAGAAATGTACAGGGAAAAAAAACATTGTTTTTGGACATTGGAGACCATTGAAGTAGAACTAAAGCTCATTTCATTTACATGCATTCAACATATACAGTCCAATTTGTCCTTCATTTGCTCATGTTATTCCTCTCCATTTATGTCTTGGTTGTCAGAACATGAAGATATGAAGGTTATGTTGATGCTGTCCTTGAGTATTTACAAATGGTTTGGGCTGTTTTTGTTCACTATCATGAACATATGTGTGAAATCTTGCTTTTACTGACTAATGATAATGTTAATTAGCACGAACCAATTTAAATGTAGCACTGCTATTCTTTATACTATTCAAGCCTGTGTCAGATACATGCGCTCTAGCTGCAGATGTACTGAGCAAGTATTCAGGCTGTATATACAAGGGATCACATGATTCACAGCTGATGCTCTGACTCATCTCATCTCTGAAATACTTAAACCAAAAGAGCTTTTTTGGGTGTAAAAGGAGCTACTTTTTTTTTTTTTTTTTTTTAAATATATAACTTCTGGTTTCAAAGAGTCGAGGATCAGTGCTCTTAAAGGATTCCTATCTTTTTCTAACCTGCTTGTCCGGTCTTGTCTCAACCATGTGCTTCAATGTATTATTAAAACAGAAAGAGAAGAGAGGTGGAAAATAGTCTGAAGTGTGTTATGTCTGTGAGAGGTCAGGGAAAAAGGGAGATTGTAAGCATCCATGCGTGTACATTTGAATGTTTTGGAGCTGGTGATAAGAAATGAAAATGTCGTCATCTTGTGGTCAATAGTGGAACAGCTTAAAATATACACAAGGTGTAAAAAAGACTCCAATGTAGAGAATATAATACAAAAAAATTATATGTAATATAAAAAAAAATACTAATAATTACGCTCATATTAATTCAAATTAAGGGTCCGATAAAAAGCAATATGATACCATAGAATGTTGCTTTTTTTTTTTTTATGTCCAAGCATTACTGCAGAATAGATGAAGGGTTTATATTCATGTGACAGCTGGAATGGGACAGATGGCTGGGTTTTCCCATATGCAAAAGTAATGACTATAAGATATAAAGATGACAGAGCATTAAAATGCATGGAGAACATGTGAGGCATAGGCTGCTTGATCTCTGTCAGAGGGAGGAGAAGGTTGTTCCAAATAGAAATTCAATCCTTTTTCACTAATGAGGAATTTTTTTTTTCAAAAAAAACCCCCCAAAAAAACCCATGATGAACAGGACATTGGCACTAAAGTACTTATCAATAATGTATTGAACATATGTGCAGTGAACAGGTTGACATTCTTTTGATATGTACTGGAAATAAAAACCCACAAAAATAACTCGCACACTATTCCATAAGGCACGAATGCATAACATATAAGTATAACTGCATATGGTAGGTTTGACAATGAGATTTCAAGTAGTGTTGTAATATAAAAGCCCTTCAAAGCAGCGTTAAGATCATCTCACAGGTTAGGTCTGTGTCTTGTTGAAAGAAGAAGAAAAAAAAAAAAACAACTAGTGTGGCCTTTGTATTGTTATCACTTGCTGCCATGAATGCCTTTTGTCTTGGAGACACTTGAAGTAGCGAACCCTATTCAAATCCACCTTTGATGGTCAAGCATGTCTCAAATTTAAATGATTGAGATGCTGGCCATCTTGGTTCTAAGCTTTTGATCAGAGTGCTCTTCTGCAGGGCCATGTTTCTAATTAGAAGTTAGCCGAGTGTGGCGTCGCTCATGAAACTCAATAGGCTGTACTCAGAGACTCTTCCATCTATGTGAAGACGCCACCTTTGATCTACGGCAGTAACGTATTTACAAATCAAAGTCTCTTCCCATTAATAGACGGGAGAAATATCACGTGCTGTGTTTTATTTAAAAAGGGTCAATGTATTTATAATCCTGGATGAATACTTCATTTCCCACCCCATAGGCTGACGTCCCAGGAAAACAAGTACAGTAAATCCAGCTCGAAAATACTAACCCAACATAACAACAACATAGTCAATGTCACATTGGGTGGGTGGGTGGGGTGGGGTGGGGGGGTTAACTTGAGGTGTAGATCTGTCAACGCCACAGAAGACGTGCTCCCTGACCTCTCCTGCTGAGTGTTCAGTGTGTGTGTGTGTGTTTGCAGTGGCTGTGATAAAGACTTAACAAAAAAAAAGAAAAGAAATAAAAGGGTGACGTGAAAAAATCCAATTGATTGGCGTTAATGTTAAAGTCATTCAGATAAAAACCCTCAACTGATCAATCAATACAAGACACTGTTTTCATGAGGCCATTTTATAACTGATGCCCAGATGAAAATACAGAAGTTTAATGTTTATCTGATGCAAAAACACTCAATAGTATCTGCTGATTTATAGGCAAGGTTTGGTAATTAGATAGAAATAGATAGATAGATAGATAGATAGATAGATAGATAGATAGATAGATAGATAGATAGATAGATAGATAGATAGATAGATAGATAGATAGATAGATAGATAGATAGATAGATAGATAGATAGATAGATAGATAGATAGATAGATAGATAGATAGATAGATAGATAGATTTATTTATTTTATGGTTGATATAAAAAATAAATGTTTCATAAAATGTACATATAAAAAAATAGATACAAATAAGTAAGAATGTGACCAAACCAGACCAATATTAGTTAGAAATAAATATGACAAAATATAATGACCTTTATATTTCTAGTACAGCTTCAGCAGTTTGATCATTATGAGGACAAATTAACTTTAATTTATTCATTCATTTACATTTGTGGTTTGATTAGGTGGAATGTAATGTGAGCCTATATTAGCTGATTGCATGCTAGGTTTATTTTTTTTATATATAGTTTGTAGTTTATTTTTTAGACAGTTATATGTAAGGATGTCAGTGTGTAGGTATGTTTGTATGTTGCTAATTTACAGCACATTTACAACAAATGGTTGCACATGTGTCCTTTGATGTTTGTGTGTTTTGTGTTACACTGTCGATGCAGCGACTTCCCTGTACTCAAAACCAAATGTCTCCTTAGGGAGACTAATAAAGTAGCCTTGAACCTTGTTACAAACCTTGGACAATTTGTTGTTTATTTATAACTAAGCTAGAATTCAATGTAATGGCCTTGTTCATGTACTTCTATTTATCTAGTAATTATTAATATTTATTTATTTATTTTACAAGCTTCAAATATATGCTTTATTTTCCTCTTTTTATGTCACTTGTGTTTGGTGCAGAAACACATTTAATAACTTTATTTATACATGTTCGCATTTATACAGACAACAAATAGTAACCCCAACCCCACCCACATAACACATACAGTATTCAAGTTAATAATAATCATTTAGAAATCAATAATAAGAGAGAAAGCAAAAAACTAAACAAAAAAAACCCCTGACAAACAAACTAAAAACATTGACAATAGGAGAATAGATGGCAGTAATAGAGTGATATTGATGATAGTAATGATCCTCCTTATTGCTAGAATCCTAATAATAATAATAATAATGACAACAATAACAATAGTAGTACAAAAAACCCCACAAAAAAGCATTTTAACATTTACAGTAGATACACCTTATAGATATCCATTTAAAGTCAGTGTAGTAATTATTTTTAAGCTGATTTAACACAAAGTGATCAGCAGTTTTACAAAACAATTCTAAACAAAAAATCTGTAATATAAAACATGTTATACCAGCACCAGAAACATGAATTAAACACACAAATACTAATGCATAATAGCACAGTCATAGTATTTCTGTGTATTCCAGTGACATCCTCTTTTCTAACGTCCACATGTAACAGTAGGTTTCATTCCACAGCAGAAACTACTGTGACCAGATGTGAATTAAACTTTAATACATTACCTCTTGTGTAAACATAACCGTCAGCTGACTCATGTTTAATATGTTCATCTGCATTTCCCACAATTCCACACTTTTTCGTGGTCACATAAACTACTGCTGTATTTTGGATTGGGACCAGAAGACTCAGACTTTACATACTTGACAAGAGTTAAGTCGTTTTACTGAGATTAATGTTTTACTTAATGCAGCTCATGACTCACGGTATGAACAAGGACATTTATTTATCAGACCAACAAATGCATCAGTTATACTTTCGCTAAGGAGGTATTATTAAATTCAAGTGTGTTTGTCTGTCAACAGGATTATGCAAAAAGTTCTGAATGGATTTTGATAAAAATGTGACGACGTGTTGGGAGTGTCACAAGTAACAAATTATTACATTTTAGTGGTGATCTGGAAGAGATCCTGGATTCTGGATCACTTTGAAATGTATTCTCCATTAGAATAATAAAGGATGTCTGCTCAGCTTTCAGGGAGGACCGATGATGGTCACACACATGCACTAAATATTAAAATATTTGGCTGCAAGACTAAAAAATGCATTGATCTGAAACAATGTTGACATCCTCTCTGTGGTGTTAAACAATGAGAACAAATGCAGACAAAAAAAAAAAAAGAAATGTATTCTCCATTTACCGCAATGTAAAATTTCCAAATGATCTACAATCCAGAATCTCTTCCAGATCACCAGCAGATTTTAATTATTTGCTCCTTGTCACACTCCCAACACACCCTGTAAATATTAGCCAAATCTGTTGAGAACTTTTTGCTGCCTTGGTGGAGTTTTGCGCTCTCAGATTAAATCATTGTTGCCATCACACTATAAATTCTTCCTAAAATTCTCCATAAAATCTGTTTTAAGAGAAATAGGCTGAATATTTATATAGTGTAAATAAGTTGTCATAGCCACAAAACTAAAACTATCAAAAGGTTTAATTAAATACTTTTGAGGAAAAAGCCTTTCATCACAGAGAAGATAGTATTGCCCTTTTTTGTATTTTGTTAAGCAGCACATTTTTCTGTGTTTCCCACAGGCCAAAAATGTATTTTACATTTGGGTGCCTGAGGGGAAGAAAGGTGGAGGGGGTGGGAGAAGCTACAAATAGCATTAAGCGTCATAGAAGTAGCAGCCAACAGAGTGCATTTTCAACCATATTAATGAATAAAAAGCATCTTGATGTTACATGTAAGTAATAACATGTAACAAAACTTAAAAAAAAAAAAAAAAAAAAATCTGTGTCTAATTTTTATTCAGAGAAAGAGTTTCTCTACAGGGACGACATAGGAAAAGCTACAAGTTGCCATGAAATTCTTATGTAAGGTCTGTGTAAGTTATGTTAACACTTTATATGCATTAAAAACAGCACATCCTTGGCTTTAGAGCTGAACAACCTTCACATTACTAAACCTTTGAATAATTTAACACCATCAGTCAGATTTAGGACAATGTAAAATTAATAAATAAAACAAATATATGTCTTAAAGAAGTCAAGTGATTAAAAAAAGAGTGAAAAACTTCAAATTAACCAATAAAGACCCAAACATCTACTGATATAAACTGTTTAGTACCTATTGATCCATTAATCCATGTAAATAATTGCTGTAAAATGGAGTTATTCATCATTTCATGGTCATCAGATATGACCCATTTGGAATGTTCACAGGCTCTGTAGTTACCATGGAAACAGTATATTATTTTACAACACTGATTCACCAGTAAAACCCATGGAATTTGGGAAATGACAGTGACTGGAGACACTGGGTTTATTTTATTTAAGATAATGGTAGATTTGACTGAAAAAAAAATTCTGCGGATTTCTCACTTTTTATTTAATAAACTATAAATTTACTTTGAGTTTCCATGAGTATATGAAATTAAATTCGTGGTAATAAATAGAAAAACAGAGGAAAATACATGGTGATAAATCACTCAAGCAATGTTTATTATAGAAAAAAAACTATTTTGGGACAGATACTAAAGTAGCGGAGAGTCTTAATGTTTGTTTGTTTTTTCATTAAAATAATCTAATAGTCTACAGGACAAATCCATGAGAGAATTTAGTTTTGAGTTGATAATTGGATCTTACTGTCATGCAGTGCTGGGTCAGTTACTTTGAAAAAGTAATGAATTACAAGTACTAGTTCCTTCCCCAAAAAGTAATTGCATTACTGTGTTACTCCACTAGCAAAGTAATTAGTAATTAGTTTCCAGGAAGAGTATTGTTGCCTTTTTTGTTTAGTTTTTCTTTGCCTAAAAATGTCAAAGAAATGAAAAAATATTTAAACAGGGTATTTATCCTTGTTCTGTGATGTTACTTTGGATGTGATTTAAGATGCTTCCTTAAAAACAGTATCAAAAATCTTTATGACCTATTATTAATAGTAAAAGTTAAACAACCTGCAATAGATTATAAACAGGAAATACATTTTAAATACTGAAAATTTTATATTTGTTGAAAGTTACTTGAATTTGTTCAAAATGTATAAAACATAGCATCTAAGTAAACAGGTGAACACGTACTGATGAAATAATAATGTCTGTAAATTCTTATTCTATTATTATTAGTGAAACAAACCAATATAATGATGTCTGTATATTCTGCTCCTATTATACGTTTATCTACTGAATTGTCATGAACAACAACTTATGTTACAATCATTTGAAGTGTTTACATCATTTATATTAAGGCACAGAAACTTAATTAGAAAATAAATAAGCAAAGAGAAAAGTGAATATTAATAGTGCAATTGCTATTTTTAACAAACGGAGCTGAAATGTCACCATATGACTTGGTGCTGCCATCATCTGTGTGTGTGTGTGAACAAGTCACCTGAGGCTCCGCCCATCCAACTTCTTAGCAAATCATGACCGATTTTGTTGTCATGCATGCAAGTGTAGTTCTACACCGAGCTGAACATGAGTTTGGTGCAGACATATGCAGCACCGACGTGTTGCCAAAACTCCCAGTTGTTGTCTGTACCCGGGGCAACACTCGCCCCTAATTCATCAAATTGTAACGCATCTCATTAATTCAGCCTTAGTCTTGAAACAACCAAGAGCTGTTGGTGCTCTGAGGTACAACCTACAGAAACGCACACTTTTGGAAACACTGTTGACCCTGTTTTAATTTGTAATAACTGGGATTGTGTTGTCATGTGGACGGAACAAAACAGAGACTTTTTTAGAAACAGACAAAATTACCGGTTGACTGTGTCTTATCAGTCACATCACGTCCATCCTTTATTTATCACACCCCTTTAATAAACCCCTTTCTTGACGAAAACAAAGCGTCATTCTTGTAGCTCTCTATTCAGCATGGATGCGGAATCATTGGCAATTTTCTTTTTGCAGTCTGTTAACAGCTGTTGTGCACTTTAACTTGTTCCGTCATGACATTACTGACTGCATTCATAGTCAGTGACCTGTTATTCAAGCAATTTGTAGCCATGTTGAGGCATTTTCAGCTCAGAGTGTTGTGCCATGTGCATTTGAGGCATGTTAGAATGTTATAAATTTGCCAAAATGCTAATATGACCAATGCTTGGTGTGTATTCATAAGCATAAGGTCAAGTGAATAGATCACAGCCACACTATTCAGGCAAACAGTGACATTTTAAATTGAAGCCAGTGCAGTACTGTAGGTGCAGGTGTTGATCTTCCATCATGTATCAGGCAGGAGCTGGGCTGCAGAAATGTGAAGCAGCTGTGTGGCCTTTCCCCACATAATCATCTAGTTTTGAAGTAATACACGCATGGGTGACTTTCAGCAGGTGTTTAGAAGAAAGTCAGGGCTTCACCTTGTTTAAAAATCTCACTTGATAAAATGTGGCTTCAGGGGAAAAGCTCGAGTAACTGTTGTGGTTGAATGCCTCTGCTTTAAGCTGCAGTTTCCACCTGTGTCTGCACGACTCATGGACACACTGAAGTCAAGATATATGTATTAAATGTGTTCTTTGTTATAGCATCTGTGAGTCCAATTCAGAAGATTCAGATGGATGCATGGAGGGACAACCCAAAAACACAATGGTTGAGGTAGAAAAATACAAAATAGAAGACATATAGCAGAAGTGGGTAATCCCAGGTTCATCAAGTCAAAGGGTAGATGTCGTTCCTCTGGTGGTCAGATACATCGACACAGTGGCCATATTGGAGCGGTTCACTTGTCAAGGCGCTTCCCCTGTTTTCATGCTAGCTAGTTTGACAACTGCTCAGACAAATCCTAATATGCCCCATTTTCTGAGGCTTGGGCTTGTAAGTGTACAGTCGAGTCAAGGGTGGAAGGAATCACTTTTCATTATATATATGTTTCATACTGTAAAGAATCTTCCATAGAAATGTTAGCAGCTTGGTCAGTTTAATTTTTGATGTATGCATTCTCTTTATATAGAAATCATTGACGTCAAGCAAGATAAAAGCACCCTCTTGCTTTGGTTGCATACGTACCCAGGCTGACAAGTACCACTCCAACATGGTGGCTGGATACATGCATGTGTCACAGTGTTAACGGATATGATGTGTGGCATCTGCCCTTTCTATATCTATAGGTGAGGCATTGTGCTCTTCAAAATAGACTGGTTCAGTGAACAGTTTGGAACCAATACATGGCAGGACTTTGACTTGATGAACCTGGGATTACCCTCCATCGATGTTTAGTATCTCACATTTCTGCACATATTTAATTCTACCCTTTGTATGAAGAAATGACACTTTGATCTAATGTACAGTAGTGAGTGGACAGCTGGTATAACCGTGGAAATGTACCGTTCCCTCAAAATAACTAAACACAGATATTGTCTGAACTACTGGCAACAAAAATGAGGACACCCCTAATTGAAAATGTCCGAATTAGGCCCAAACTGTCACTATTTTTTGTGGCCAACATTATTTTCCAGCACTGCCTTTGCACTCTGAGTTCAGCAGAGTGTCACAGGTTCAATTGGAATCCTCCTCCACTCCTCCATGATGACATCACAGAGCTGGTGGATGTTGGAGACCTTGTGCACCTCCACATTCTGTTTGAGGGTGGGTGGTACACAGGTGCTCAAATAGGGTTTCGGTTTGGAAACATGCTTAGCTAGTCCATCACCTTCCCCCTCAGCTTCTTTACCAGGCAGCAGTTGTGTTGGAGGTGTGTTTGGGGTCGGCATCGTGTTGGAATACTGATGTGTGGTCCAGTTTGTGAAGGGAGGGGCTCATGCGTCAGTCTGTCACAGTATGTGTTGGTGTTCATGGTTCCCTCAGTGAACTGTAGCTCCCCAGAGCAGCACCAGATCTGGGGTGATCACAAAGAGAGCAAACAAATGCACAAAACATGTCGAATTTAGAGTTAGGGTTACAAGGTTAGCCCATATTAACATAATTAACCTGTGATGCGTATCGTCAGCCTAATCCATCGATCCATTGATTAGTCAGTCTGGTTCTACTGTGACTGGACACAATCTCACATCACATAAGATTTTCTGACACATGAAAACAAAAGGATAAAACACTGTGTCTTATGTCTCTTAGAATCTAATATAATATGACTAACAATTATTAAATGTTTGACCATCATCATCAAACATCAACAATTTCACCTGAATCTTGTATGTGGCTGAAAACTGTAACACAAATAAATACATTAAGTGTTTTTTTTTGTTCTTTTAGGTATGACGTATACAATGTGTGATTGAGATAAAAAGGACAAATTAATAATACTACCAGCCATTAACTCATTAACTCAAATCGGAAGCTTCTAAATTCCATATAGTTGTCCCCCTCCATTCACAGAGGTGTACCAGGGACACCTCCTGGCTCTTGTCCCATTTCTGACCCTGGATTTATTTCCCATTGGTCCAATCCATAACTACTGCACTTAAGCTTTAGCCCCCACCCCCTCATTCCACTCACCAAGTGTGCACGTTATTTTCATAACCCCCTTCCTGGGACACCAGCTCACTGTCCAATTACCACTTTCATTTCAACCATCTACTGGAAACCAACACCACATCTCCCTTCAGTTTACTGCCAAAGGACATTCCAAACACAGCATGCAGCTGCTTTTCGTGTGTCTAAGGTGTTGGTGCATGTGTGTACGTGCATGTTTTCCAGTGCTTTGCTTGCTGTGGTGCAATTAACGAGCACAGAAGCGTCCTTGGCTCCACAGAAGACTCAAAGCTCAGCAGTGTGACAGTGAAGCACTATGACAGATATTGTTTAGTGATTGTGTTTCACGTGGAATGTCAGTGGTATCAACGCGATGGCACACAAAGTTGTTCTTCTCAGCTACACTGGAGCAGCAGGGGACAGGTGTAACACATTGCACTCTAATATCAAACCCTTAAGGTCTCCCAAGTGTGACTCATGCTTACATAACAGTCCATTTCAATATACTGTTGTGCTGTGTCACCATGGTTAGTAAATTGCAAACATTGCACATTTACTTTTAATGAGACAAAGTAATATAATACTTTGTTGCTGTTGATCATTGTCACTGATAAGAAAGCTAGTTTAATACTTTTCGCTTTGTCTGAAAAAAAAAAAGCTTGGAACATTTTTTTTTGTTACAAATTCTTAGCATTTTTCAACCTCTGATGGGTACAGCTGTGGGAGGGAAAAAAAGAGGGAGCACTCTAAATTTCGAGTGTGTAAATCCACTGAAAACCTCTGGAATATAATCAAGAGGAAGATGGATGCTCAGACCACCAAACAAAGCCAAGCTGCTTGCATTCGTGTGCCAGGACTGGCATGAAATACCCAACAGCCAAATGAGAGACTGTTAGGAAGGGTGCCAACATGCTTGAAGGATGGAGCTGGAAATCATTGGCTATTTCACCAAAACTCTAAAACTATCTCTTAAAAACAAATGTACACTCTTCAACGTGTGTGAATCCTATGCATTTTGATTTATTTCAATTGGGTTTAATTACTATAAATAAATGTTTTAAACAGTAATGAGTTTGGAATGTTCTATAACTGGAATAATTCTATAATCAAGAAAACCATTGATCATTTAAAGGAGACCTATCGTACTCAGCTTTAACTATCATTATCAATTTTAACCAATCACCACGACTTTACCACAAAATGTGACCAATCATTTGTGACGTCTTGAGCTGCTCCTTCCTCCTTTTTTTAAATTTTTTTTTTAAGATTGTTACATTTTAGGCTGTAATAATCTCAAAAAAGACCCACAGAATCCTGTAGGGACTGTATAGTTGTCTCATACTGGCGTTCACAAAAGTCCTGATCCAAGCCGACTTCCGCCTATGCTTGAAATGCTCAGTTTTGGCTTCTGGCCAATCTCGCTGTTCTCTGATTGGCCAGTTCAATGGAGTCTTCGGGGGCAGAGTGAGGTTTTCGAGTCCACCCCCACATGTTTGTTTACTGTGTGATAACGGTAGGCTAACATAGGCTACTGTACACAGAGCTCTGAAGTCGCACACTTTTCGGTCTAAATATAAAGTTTTCTGGCGCGCTGCTCTCATTATGGAACCGGGAGGAATCAAGCATGTTAATATTTTGGGCCACTCACGCATTACGTTACAGAGCTATAAACATGTCCAACATTGATGTGCGTCCGTACGTGTTGGACTCTGAGTCACCAACATGGTAGCTTAGCGTAAAAACAGTATATTACAGCTTGTGCCTTGGTGGACGCTCTTAATCGTCAGAACAGATCCATGCTTCAGACACAGCTGGCTTGCAAAACTGGCGTCATACTGAGCCTTGTTAAGAAAACAGTCATCACTGAAGTGGCGAGCACAAATGAATACATTTTGCTGTGGCTGTTGGTCGGTAAAAATAAAAGCTTCCCACAGTTTTATGGTTGGGACATCTTTTGGAAAAGAAAACAGTTGATATTTTCCTTCACAGTTGAAAAAAACCACAGATTGTTTTGGGAGGCATCTTCTCTCTTCTACAGGTTGGAAATGTAACTTCCGAAAAAGTTTAAATTATATGCCAGGTGGGCGTGTTTTAGCGCCGGTTCTATGCTGTTGGAGCATTCGTCCCAATTGGGAATTTTGTACACATCTGGAACATCTCGCAACGAGCCGTTTAGAGTGGCAAGGACACCACGTTGCAGGATTATGGTATAAACACTATAGCTCATGTTTTCTAACTTTACTGAGGTTTGCATCTGATATGACATTGTACATATGTACAAAAACACAGATCGGCATAATAGGTTTCCTTTAACTTTGTATACGAGACAAATAAAGTGAGTAATTAAAAGTTTTTAGACTGATCTATAGACACATTTGTCCAAGTTGGGTGATGGTTTTAGCTGTTTGTCACCGCCTTATTGCAAACAATTATAATTGAATCCAGCTTGTGAATATGTACATAATAATTAGTTTAAACCTATGCTATTATGGACTGTTCTCTACTTTGAGAAGCTTCCCTTATTTTCTATTGTTTATGAGAATCTAGGCTGAAATTAATTATATGATGAAACTCAATATAATAGTTTTATTGTAAAGTCACGGCTGCTTATCATCATCAAAACACTAATTTCCATCATAATCTTAATTAAATATGCAATAATATAGAAATATTCATCCACTCAATCACAGACATATTTGTTTGTTTGTTTTTTTTCATCCACTTTATTGGTGTTTGTTGAAATGACTGAAGGGGTTTTCAATCGCTACTGTGGGCAAACAAAGCAACAGGTGGTGCGGCGTTGGCCAGACTGTTGCATTAAGAGCATAGATACAGGCCATAGGAGCTTATCCGAGGTGAAAGGAATAGTGTCACGTTGGCCTCGGTTATCTGGCCTCAAAAGGCATCCGTTAATACATCCTATACCCCTGACAAACACCACCTTCCCCTCATCTGCTCTGCGCTCTGGTCCTCACCTTTCAGTATTTGTTGTTCCCTACCAGCTGTGACCTTTATTCAGAAGGGTCAGCACAGAGAGTGAGTTTGCATGTGCATGAGGACGGGGGTTTGCATGTTGGAGGAGGGAAGGCAGAGGGAGTTGAAGAGGATTTGTCACCTCAGCTCATTGAAATAGGTTGTCATATGTCTGAGTGGAGTTCAGGCGAGACAGATCAGGTTGTCTGTTAGTGTCTGTACATCGGATAAGGTCTTTTGAGATGCAAAACAGAGATGATTTCAGTATTTTATCTTCCTTCTGTAGGGTAATATATTCATCCGAAGTATGATTTTGTTTTCTTTAAAAAAAATATTAAAAAAAAATATTCGCTTATGGAAATCACCTGAGGAGTTTCCCGTCTTTTTATAACTTTTTTTTTTTTACTTTGCATAACTGTGGAAAATTTTCACACTTGGATTGGACATTTTTCATTACAAGTACAGGAGTTGTGTTTTGTTAAGGCGCCGCCCTGGGCAGTACGCTGCTTCAGAGAGAGAGAGACAGTTTAACGCTGTGGGACAACGTTTTCCGTAAAAGGATGGAGTCTTGGGATACTGACTCTGAGGATTCATGCTGTTGGAGTGACTCTGAAGAGTTGGCATCATCGGAGGAAGACGAACTTCATGTCAAATATAATAAAGAGTAATACCACTCATGCGGTTCTGTGTGCTGCTTGACTTGACATTTTTATTGTGTCAGTGCCACTTATCAGATAAATTACATTGAATAAGACATAACTGATCTTGTGTTTTACTTTCATTGGTTCTAACATCCTACCTTCCTTTAAATAGAGTCAGGACTTGAAAGGATAAGTACTGTAATACTGGATCAAATGTAATAATGTTTTATGATTTCTGTCTGCAGGGAGGACATCAGAACGGCTAATGTCATTGCAGCAGAGGCAGTCACCTGTCTAGTCATTGACAGAGAGTAAGTATAAAAGTACATCATGGTAGATTAGTAGTAATGGTTGTAGATTATACATTACACAATAATGTATTCTGGAATAAGAGCAAACTGTAAAGAATAACCATTATCACTTATTTGACTTTGTTAGAGTCTGGGGTGATTCATTACACATTTACTTTCATTTTACTTCAGTTCATAAGTGACATTTATACTATGATCAGGAACCCACCTCTGTACTTTTACACACATGAACACGACAAATGGAACAAATAGATATTCATTCATTCAAGTTTTAAAACTGGATAAGTATTGTAGGTGGTACTAAAAATAACTCAAGTACAATATGGTGAAATGTTTCTTTGGATAATAGAAACATTTCTAACATATATGCTACATACTGTAGCATATATGTCACAGTATGTTTGTTATATCAACAGCTTCAGTCAAATATTCATTCTGCAATTTTTTTGATTTGATTTATTCGTAAAAAGACTGCAGGGTAGCACAAAAAAGTGATAAAATACACTTGTTTCCCTTGTGGCCCTAAATTCAATGTGAGCGTTTCTAATGGAGTATATGTGATGAATCACTTACAGATACTCATAAAACTCATCTCATTAATGACAGACATGTTACATATGAAGTTTGTGAAGGAAGATTTTTATTTTTATGAAATCACAGGTAAGATATCTGCATTCGCAAATATCAGGCATTTTTTAACTGCTGTGTCCAGGCTTATAAAAGGCAGCGAGTTGCATCATTAGCTCAAATGACAAATGATCCAGTTTGTGTGCAAAGGTCATCCAATTACTTGTAAGAAAAGGATGTGCTGAATTCCCAAATCAACATAAGAAGACTGGGTCTAAAACCTTCAATATCAACTTTAGTCAATATTTATTAGCATTGGTAAGGAAAGTATTTACTAATGTGATGCAAATTTAACATTTAATGAGGCTTATAAGTCAATTTGTAAGGATGGGATGAATGCCTGTTGAGAGAATAGAGAGACAGATGGGTTGGGAACGGAGAGGAGATGATATCAGATTACGTAGGCCTTCCTGTGGCCTTAGGGAACACAGTGGGCACAAATGGACATCCTCAGAGCTAACAGGGGCTAGAGGGGCAAATGGGTGAGTCATCCAGCACATCTGATTACTGATGTCTGTCAAGCAAGCAGCTAATGCTTCCACGACCCACAGAGTTAGGACGTTGTGTGTCTTCCACAAGGACACCATAGTTTTAGCACAGATTCTAGGTACAGTGGCCCCTCATGTACTGTATGAGAGGGGGTTATGTTCTGAAAATAACCTGCAATAGGCGAAAGCTGTTAAGTAGTCAGCTTTACATTTTACAATTATTACCTCCATCTGATAGTTAGCAAGATAACAAAAACTAATGGATGGATTTTGATGAAATGGTCAGAATGTGTTGGGAGTGTCACAAGGAACAAATGATTACATTTTGGTGGTGATCTGGAAGAGATCCTGGATTCTGGATCACTTTGAAATGTATTCTCCATTTACCGCAATGTAAAATTTCAAACAAATTGATTGATTGACAAATAAAGTGATTCTGATTCTTCTATTTAAAAACTCAAAGTTCACAGCTTTGTAGATTTAAAAAATAAATAAAGTACAGTATTATAGAATAAAACCATAAATCAAAACCTGTTTTCAGGCCCAAACATGTTTGAGAAATAAAAAAATAAATAAAAGTTTTCCTATGAATAAATATGATAGCTTTAATGCTGCGTTTCCACTGGTACTAACTTGAATTATTCCTGGAGAGCATTTCCATTCCAAGATAGTACTGACTCTACAGTATGCGGGTGTCACAGCGATGCAACACATACTTTTATATCATCTGCTCAGGGACTTGTTGACAAACTCACTCGTTGCCTTGTTTGAATTTTTACGTCAGCCACCAAAGACTGAATCTCCTGGACTAACCATGGAGTACTTTTGGGCTGTCATCATGTGGATTAATGTACCGTGATATTGACTGTCAACTTCTGCATCTGCATTTTGTAAACTGGCAGGTCATAGAAACGACTGTCTGACCAATCAGTGCCTGCAGGGTTTATAGATTACATTTTATTATCACTTGGAACCTGGGAGCGCTGTCCACCAGAACCAACCAATCATAACACAAAACACAATGTGTGTTTATACCAGTGGTCAAAGTACTCCCATTCTGTACTTAAGTAAGTAGAAGTACAGCTACTTATGTGGAAAAATACTAAAAGTAGAAGTACTGATTCCACTCCTTTACTTAAGTAAAAGTAAAAAAAAGTAAACAACTGAGAAAAAAAGTAAAAAGTACAACTTCTTATTTGTAATAAAGTAGAAAAGGGAAACTGCCCCCCCCCCCCGCCATGGATGCAATAATACTTATTTAAGATGTAAAAAAACAGAAACATTTTCAAAAATAAATCCTTTAAAAGTGAGGTACTATGTAGATAATGGCACTCAGGTTGTACACAGGACATGTAGGAAACATTAAATAAAACGTCATGAAAAGGAGACTAAAAAAGGCATAATTATGAGACAAAAAAAAAAAAGTACAGAAAAGTACAAATTCTGAGATAAGAAATGGATAATTATGAGATAAAACCTTACAATTATGGTATAGTAAGTCACAATTTATGATTTACGAATGTATTCTGAGAATATAAAGAGTATAAAGTACAGATATTTAGACCAAAATGTAGGGAATAAAAGTAAAAGGTTTCCAGAAAAATAAATACAGATATCTAAAAACTGTACTTAAGTATAGTAAAAGAAGTAATTATACTTAGTTACTTCCACCTCTGGTTAATACAATTTATATATAAATAATAAAAAACTACATGCAAAATTGCACAAAATATATCTGGGAAACAGCAAGTCCACAAAAGGTGAAGTGTGTTATATAGCTTTATATAGCAAGGGAATACTGTAGTTAGTATTCATTGGCTACCTTCCTGTCTCTGAGTACATGTATTATGTTTTCTGGATGTCCATGTGAATTTTGATGCAGCTAAGGATAGAGGATAAAAAAGACCAGAGTAGGAGAAGATGGGGAGGGAAAGCAAAGTATAGTAAGAACCTGTAGGCAGCCGCAGCAGCCCCAGCTCTCAGACGTCGTGGACTCAACAGGAGAAAACAGCAGCTGCATCCCATCCCCTGCCTGACAGTTTGATGAGCCCTGCATGAAAGCTGCCTCAGTTACTGTTGTATCGAGATGTTTGGAGTGTTTTTCACTGATAGCTACAGTTTAGAGAGAGGTGGGATGATTTTGGAAAGATAATACCATCTCTCCATGAATACTCTTACATCTTCCTTGCCAGAAAATTAAAGGAACAAAAAATATTTTGGATACTTTTTGTCAAATCCTAATCATTCCACACAGTATAATCTCTATTTTTTTTTTTATATAATTAATTTCTTTTAAACATTTATGCACAGCTTCTACTTTTGTCCCTTAGAATCCCCACACATTCTCCATCTGCTATCACAGTTTTACACCTCTTTGGGACAGCTCCGTCTTCTCATGTGTTTTGCAGTGATTTCTAGAGGCTTGTCTCTAAATACAGACCAATGAATATTTTATAACAAGAAGTGGTTTTATGGCAGGCTGGTCATATATTGCACCATCTTCATATAAAGACTGCCTGCAGTATTGCAAACTGCTGTATCCCTTCTAGACATAAGTGATTTACTCTGTACATACTGTACACGAAGCAGGGAAGTATGGGTTTTGTTCGAGGCTGTATAGACAGTTTACAAACAAAGAAAACTGTCTCCAGATGACTTAAACCTATGCAGCTTAACTTGTATTTTCTTTGTTTCAGTTCATTCAAGCACTTGATTGGAGGATTGGAGGATGTGTCCAGTAAAGGCCATGAAGACGCTGATGCCAAAGCAAAGTAAGACACAAACATTCTAATATCCGTTTGTATAGTCAATAACATGCTGATCATAATCAGCCGATATTGCCTAAAAATAACCTGATCGGTGATTGGAAAAATATGCTGATCAAAAAGCCGATCACCTAGCATGAATTACTAGTGACTATTTTTAACTTGCAAACACGCTACAGAACAGGTGCATCTGGTCTTGGCTGTTTGTGTACTTTTTAAAATATAGTTAATTAATTAATAGTAGAAGTTCGGGACCATTTTACGCTGCATAAGGCAGACAACAGTGTGCCCACGGCTAAATAGCATTAGCATTAGCCTAGGACTCCCTTATTTACCACAACACCTGAACGCTTCCACACTTCAACGGAACTTTTTCAATGCAGACTTTGTTTTGCTAACTGGTGAGTACTAGCATCTGTTAGCATGTAGCCTCAGTTTTGTAATTATTTTTTAGCAAATTACACTACCAAGGTAGTGTAATTATTAAGCTATGCCCCTGTACGCAGATGCATGTGCACACAACTGAGGGGGAAGCAGGTGTTACAGCAGGGCATGGTTTTTTGGTGGCTAAAATCCACACCTTGCTATGGCATGCTGTTATTTAAAACACAACTACAAACAAAATGCAGTTGAAGATCATGAATGTCATCTGAGATATTGATAAATGTGAGCTTCATCAAAAGGATAAGAGCACTTCAGTGTCACGTTTACATAAAAAAAACATGTGTGCGTGTACGTGTATGCTCAAGCGCAAACATGCCCCGGTTTCAGACTAGGGGAATCTGGGCATCCTAGGTCAAATACATAAATACTACATTTTGACACTTTCAATCGATGCTAATGTTGTGTATCTGTATAAATTCAGACACAGCATTGAACCCAAGGAGCTTGTTTGTGTACAGTATTCCAGGAATTCCCCCCCTGGAAAACCTGTGTTTGATATCACAACTATGAACTGTGGATAATTCCCACAGGCACAGTCTGTAGAAATGCAGGTTTATGGAAAGTGTGCATTGCCGATGACTGAGCACTCATATATTTAATGATTTGACAGCTCAAAGCCCTCATGGGTTTAACAAGACTGTGCCTCAGATTCTATGAGTCTAAAGTGTGAACCCTGGGACTGGGACCCTTATACTCTGGCTGAATTCCGAAGGGTGTATTCTAACCTAGGATAGTGATTCACAAAGCTGGGACAGCCGTACAGAAATAAGATTTTATCAGCCAGCCATCACGCCGTCTGGACATATTTGATAAATATGACAGAATGTGCACTTGATTAGAATTGCACGTACTAGTTAAAAAAAACTGACTTGACTCTTGACTCCTCTTCAAGGTTATTAAATAATATGCTGCCAAACCTCGTCCATTGTGATTTTAAGTCCATTGTATAACAAGACAATGCTCAGGTGGCAGGCCAGAAAGAAGAGGCTATGACCCCTGTTTCTATTTCTGGAGGACTTAATATACTCTATTTACCGTCGCTATGGAAACAAGAGGAAAAAGTATGGGTGACTGTGACACTACAGTGGGAATCTCGGGGTTCATACAGATACAGAATGACATAATCTGATATTTGGCTTCTCCTATGTTCCGAGTCAAGGAGAGAGGAAACGGTAATGACAGAGTAGGAGCGCTGAGACAGTAGGAACAGCTTAGCACCACAGGGAACGATAGATATGGATAGATAAAGGGAGGGGAGAGAATGAGACGAGTGTCAAAACCACCGTCCACTGCTTTGGCGTTCTGACCGACTGTTGAGAGCGTCAGTCATCTTTTGCAAGTCACGGATGGCATTTAGTCAGCAAACAACAGAACATAACACCACACCAGTCACTGTGTTGGACATAGACAGTGAGTGAAGTGAGAACAGGATGTATAATGGGGGGGGGTACCATGGTTTTCCCCTGGCACTCAGCCTTGGCCAGATGCCGCTGCCATAGATGATCGGCGGCTGCCAGCAGATGCCCGTTTGAAAGAGATTGCCAGTGTGATAATCCCTCTGTCCTATCAAAGGCTAATTAAAAAATTTATTTAATGCAAATGAGAAAATAATCAGACTTCTGCATCCATCTTTTTCTGTTACCGGCATTACTGTCAACTTGTGTTCTCTGCAGATGTTTGCCTTAAAATAGAGTCACCCTCCCCCTGGTCCCCCAAATCTGTCACATCAAAGACATTTTCAGCCTGATTAAGGTAGCTTTTCCCTACCACGTGATACATCTTCTTCAAATATGTTCTGCAGGGTGTACCCCACCCCACCCCACCTAGGGAAGCACATTTGTTTCTTCGTGAGGAAAGACTGAGTCAGGATCCCATGGTGATGGAAACTATTTCTAATTGGTCACAGTGGATAGACAGTGTGCAGCAGGACTGTAACTATAGAACAAACTATAGCTGCTCTGTGTAAGGCTGACAGGTCTTTTCTTCAAAGGCTTCCTCCTTGCTATGTGCTGCATGCACACATTGGTTTTGATCAAGCGACTGCCTCTCAGCAGGAGCAGCTTCACGCTACACAAAGTAGACAGAGTATGGCAGTCCTTCCCGTTTCACCTGTATGTCCACATGCATAAAACATGTATGTATTCAGTAAAGGGTGAGGAGAGCCTTTTCAGGTGCTAAATGTGAGGCAAAAAGAGCAAAGCAATTCACCTGTAAAGTAAAAAAAAAAATATTCTTTTGGATAGGATTTCATAGATTGATTTTCAACATCTTTTCAACACTCCCACACAACACACCCAAATGAGCCGAGTTAAAAAACAGTAACGATGCAAAATGGAAAATAAAATGATCATTCCAATGACCTCTGATCACGCCTTAACTGACCTTTCCCTGAGCACAGAGAAAAACTGTACTGCAAAAAAAGAATTAACGTGAAATGCGCTTAAATAGCACTATTAATACTAGTTGGGTGGTTCACACTATTGCCTCAGTGTTTGCATGTTCTGTCTGTGTCAGCGTGGGTTCTCTCCAGGTCCTTGTCCCTCCACCATCCAAACACATGCATGGTAATACTGTAGGTAAATTGGTCACTCTGAATCACTGTAGGTGTGAAGAGTTGTCTCCGATAGCTGTGAATGGTTCCAACACCCCCACTGCCCTCCTGTGGACTAAAGCGAACAAGTATTTTAAAAGATCATATACCTGTGCTTCCATCCACATTATAGCCCACTGTCAAAAATGAGTGATTATATGACTGACCATATGGGACATTATTCAGAATTCACACACACATGCATATGAGATGTACACATGTGAAAATACACACACACACACACATATATATATATATATATATATATATGCACATATGAAATGCATTCACACACATCTGAAATACATATCTTTTTTTACTTCAGCAGGAAGGTATTTTACTTTTAACAAGAAGGTGGGAGTTTTCACATGTATGTGAATGCATTTCATACGTGTGTGAATGGTAATTCTGAATAATGTTGCATACAGCCTGTCATAGAACCAAGTCACTGCTCCATCAGTCAGTGGTGATGAAAACTGGTAGTACTGTTTGATTACCTGGGCTCTAGCCGACACCAGTCTAAGATGACCCACTACAGCCAGTACTGTCTCCTGGACACTGGCAGAATGCTACGCTTAAAGTTGCACAAACAACAAGCGTAACCACCTACTTTCCACTTCATCTACTCACTGACTGCTACTTGTTTACTTGTAGTCTTACCCAGAGTCAATGGCAGGTACATACCCTATAGCAGGCAGTGGCTGTACTGAAGTAACAGTCATTTAAAGTCTCATCATGTGACCCTGTTTTTTCCTCACTAAGGTCACGATGGTCACTGGGGGTCTAATCCAGCTACAATGGGTGAAGGGGGGTACACCCTGTATGAGTCTCCAGTTCATATATAGACAGACAATCACTCTCACATTCACACCTATAGACAATTTAGATTAACCAATTAACCTAACAGTGCATGTGTTTGGATGGTGGGAGGAAACTGGAGTACCTGGAGGAAACCCACACAGACACAAGGAGAACATGTAAACTCCACACAGAAAGGTCTGGTAGTCATTTAAAGTATATACCATAATTTCCCTGAAGGAGCCTTCCCAAGGGATCAATAAAGTACCATCTAATCTAAAGTGATTAGTGGAACCCGATGTTAAAAAGGTGTCAGTTTTATAATGTAGACTATAAGCTATAGTCTTTGACCTCTGAGTACTATGTTACTTTAGTAATAATACAATTAGTCTCTTTATTCCCAGATGATACTGATCATTTAATGGCTCATAAATATTTCCTCGATCATAAAGACAAGATATAAGGAGTTCCTGGTACTGACATCATGTGAATTCCATTTAAGGTCACAGATACATCTTCCGCCCTTTTCCCTTAAGTCTAGTTTGAGTCTGAATAACGAGAGTAAGACAATGAGTACAACACACACACACACTCTCACTCTCACACATACAGACACTTTGACACATGAGGATTGCGTCACTTTATGATGTAATCTGTTCACTGATACAGATTATTACACTCCAGAGTGATACTCGACCTGCATGAGAACACTTTGTAACATTCTGTTTCCAGCCAATTTAAAACAACCTGAAAATACAGCTACCGTGTAAGTGACTAGGGTTTCATTTCAGCTCTGGATGCAGCTGATGGCTGTGGAAGCTTTCAAGGTCATCCTTCAGATACATCTATTTAAAGGAGGATGTATGTGTCCAGTCTCACTGGGACGGCTAACCAGTATCATATTCCCATTTCCAGAAGCACTACATGCTGTAGCGAGCACAAAGCACTTCATCCATTGACAAAAGTGATTCTGCTCCGTGCCCGACAGGAAAAAAAAAAAGTCGATTTCACTATTCAAGTTGCTGGAGAAAAGTCTCCCTCTGTAAATATCTTTTCTATTCATGTAACCCCAGAGAGCTTGTGTGTCCTTGACTGAGAATGGAAGAGACAGGAAAGGTTTGTGCCTGCGTTCAAACCATTCAGTCCTATTCATTGCTATTGTTATTGCTGCCATAAACTGATAACTTCCCCACCTGGTTTCAAGGTTTTTTATTGTATTAACAGGAGCCCCAAGCTCACATTATATACATAAAAGAATCCTGGTCATTATTTGCTCATTGCTGCTTCTTTCATCCTTAGTTTGTAGCTGCTTCTTAGATTAGTTGTGGTGTTCTGTGCTTCCCTCATGCATCTATTAGGACAATACTGACATCTGCTGGTCAAATACTAGTACTACAGTGCTATCTTTTCTTTTTAATAATTACAATAACTACAAGGGGTTCCATACGTCTCCGTACATAGGAGACATAATACATTCCGAAGGTGGAAGTAACTAAGTACAAGTACTTCCTTTATTCTACTTAAGTACAGTTTTTAGGTACCTGTACTTTACTTGAGTATTTATTTTTCTGGCAACTTTTTACTTTTACTCCCTACATTTTTGTATACATATATGTACTTCATACTCTTTACATTCTCAGGATAGACTCATTACTTTTTCAAACTAGACAAAAGTGACAGTATGAAAAATAGTTTGTAATTCACTAAATGTAGAAATAATTGTCACTTTTTAATCTCATAATTATCCATTTCTTATCTCATAATTAGAATTTTTTCCCTCATAATTTTGACTTTTTTCCTCATAATTTTTACTTTTTGACTCATGACTTAGATTTTTCTTAATCTCATAATTATGCTTTAAAAAAGTCTCCTATTTTTTTTTTTTTTTACTTTTTTCTAAATATCATGTCTATATCCACAAAACTGAGTACAATGACTCAATAAAACATTTTGGATTTTTTTCTGTTTTTTTTCTGCTTAAATTAGTATTATGTCATCCATAGCAAAAAAAAAAATGCAGTTTTACTTTTCACATTAGTCTAATTGAGAAGATGCACTTTACTTTTACTTCAGTAAAGGAGTTGAATCAGTACTTTTACATTTACCAGAGTATTTTTTCCACACAAATAGCTGTAGGTCTACTTAAGTACAGAATGTGAGTACTTTGACCACCTCTGATACATAAATGGTTCTAACGTGTATTTTTTTTTATATTTCAGATAACCCAAATATTTTGAAGTGAATAAATAAAGAAAAAACTTCAATAAATAGCAACAAATTGAAATGGCAGTCATATAGAGCATATTCTATAAATAAAAATGGTTTATATCAAGAAACCTTTATTTGTCCCCTGTATGGAGAGTTATGGGACACCTTGTATATTATAATATACTCTTGTGACCCAGCAATGCAGTGTTGTCCTTCACTGTTTTACTTAAAAAATACTGTCTATTGTAAAGAATTTTCCATGAAACAAAAAAAGAAAATACAAATAATTTTTCAAATGTGTCTGACAAAACTTTTTCCAATTGTTTAATGTAAAAAAAAAAATAAAGAAGAAAACATCCACTTTCCTGGGTCTTCGGAGGACAAAGTTCACAATTTAAAATAATCCTGTTATCAAACTGTCATGAAAATTGATATAATTTACGAGTCTCTCTTCATTTATAGTTCTCAGCACCTCATATTTTTTATTTCTTTTGTTTTGGACCACATACTCGCCGTCTATGTTATCTCCTGACCTTTTCAATAATCCCACCACATGCACGATGGGTTATTTATTGATGATTTCCATAATCAGAGAGCATTTTGGGATTTGAAGTGTTTTCTGGGCTGACTTCCAGATAATGGGTGGGGACAGCAAGATAAAAAGGATCACCTGTGAATCCACATGATCGTGCGAGTGTTGATGTAGACTCATATAAACACCGGATACCCTGGTAACCTGATGTATTTTTGAGAAACACATCACTCCATAACCTGCCAGCACGTGTTGGTCACAGTGCCTGGTGGTATGGAGCTTTGGGAGAGGCTTTAATGTTCTGACTCACCTTGTAACTACTATGCAATATTTTCTACTCAGTTAATGCTAAATCAGAGGAACTTTTTTTCCACAGTGATGAAAAAAAATTTAAATAAAATTCAGAACCTTTACTCAAATACCAGCACTAATGCTCCTCTGCAAATAAAAGTTGCGCCGTCATACCCTGACTTAAATAAATGAGTTTTATGAGCAAAGTGAACCTAGAAGCATGACAAATAAAAGCACCCACAGTGCCGTAAATGATCACAGCCAATGTTTTACAATTATATACAATCATTTTGGACTCGTATTACAGCTGCATCAATGTTTATGTGTCACTTTACTGCTGCAGATGGTTAGGGTTGAGCTCAGTGAAGTCATTTGGACGGTTTTATATACAGTTAGGTAGCTTAGAACTATAAGTTTATAGACAGTTCCATAAACGTCTAACATTCTAATCTCTGAGCACCAAGTTTCTCCCAAAAGTGAACTGTTTGTACATTTAGCAGCCCCGTTTTCATCTACGTGACGATACACCTTCAGCTTTTCCAAATGTATTTTTTAAAGAGTTTATTTAAGAAGAAACATTGTCTTAAACTAACCCCCATAAAGAAACATTTCAGTGTTTTAGATCAGAACATTTGACTGTCCGGGAAGCATAATTGGAAAAGGAAAGTACAATATCTGACTCTGAAATGTAACAGAGCAGAAGCTACATGAAATTAAATGAAAATGAAAATACCCATGTAAAGTACAGATATGTGAAATTTGTGTCCAAGAACAGGACACAACCACTACTTTTTAACAGCAACATTTAAGACGAAAAAGGAATGTAGAAAGTGAAGGTTTGTGCTCACTAAATGAGTCACTGTTTATCTTAGACACTGATAATCCCTGCTGCTTCTTGAAGGAACACACATGCCTTATACAAACAGCTCTTC
Source organism: Siphamia tubifer (assembly GCA_020466265.1). Classification (NCBI taxonomy): domain Eukaryota; kingdom Metazoa; phylum Chordata; class Actinopteri; order Kurtiformes; family Apogonidae; genus Siphamia; species Siphamia tubifer. The sequence continues at coordinate 35,809,215 of CM035797.1, forward strand.
CTTATACGGGTTCTGTTTGAGAAACGCTTTTTACTAGTGTTATTCCATGCAGCCTGTGGGTGTAAAGGCCTGACATGGAGCTGACGGACTGTTCTGAGTGACCCAGAAAGGACTATCCAGGCCCCAGATCTGTCCTAAGCCCACTGATCCAGAGACTGAGCTCATGAAACCTGTTCTGGATCAAACAATAACAACAGAAGACACGGGGGCATCTGGGGACGCGGGGTGGATACGTGCAAACATGCGCGTGTGCAGGTCATTAAAGGCGTGTTGAAATGGCCGGTGGCAGAGCCAGAGCATGTCTTCAGAGCCACCTGTGAAGTGAGCGACCCATGTGATGGCTGTTCTGCTTTAGTTTTTTTTCTTTGTGGAATGGGGACAGTTAGTCTGCGTTTGAGCAGAGGTCAAAGTGGTTTGGCAGAACTCTAAACTCACACACATCCTGTTCGCGTGCTGGTATCCATACACTCCACATCCTCAATAACATCCTTAATAGATTATTCTGACTTATATCCGTTAAGATTTACAAACAGATGAGCTCAAATAGAGACGGATATTTTGTCTCAGTTTGTTGGAAGTGGATTATGGCGTCTTTCATCCTTCATCTCATCTCTAATCCTGTTCCCACTCTTGTCTTTTTCCCCCTTCTCTTTTTCCGGCTCTGCAGGTATGAAGCAGAGAATGCGTTTTTCTTCAACCTCAACCTCGCTGACTTCAACATAATCGACACTCTGGGGGTCGGAGGATTTGGACGTGTTGAGCTGGTACGAGGCACTGCAGATCCAGAAATGTGAATAATATAAAGGGGTTTTTCCAGACAAAAAATAGTATGGGGGCATGGTGACAACACAACAATAACATAAAGATATATGTATAGTGTCCACTCCAAACTTTTCTATTTTTTAGATTGAAAAAAAAGTTAAATTATATTATTAAAATATTCCCAAATATAAACTGTCCTTGGAAAAAAAAGGTGAGTAACATGAATAACCATGAACCACCTGCAGTGGCTCTATACAGGCACAACATATTTAGTAACAGGTATAATACTAATATTATACTACCGTACATATCTTAAGACATCTTAGGTTGTTCATATTTGTTCAGGTTATGTCACATTTTTGTGAAATAATAATGTAAACATTTCCATGTAATTTTACTCTTTAAAAAAAACACCAAAACAAAGAGAAAAAGTTGCAGTTGTCATTATTTATAAGTTATGATAGTATTTTACTGATCTGACGTCTTTGTGGTCAAAGTGGGCTGAATATGGCCCCTCAACTAAAATGATTGTTAATATCCTCAGTGTAATTTTTGTATTTTCCAAATTCATCCTCCAGGCTGGATTGGTTTTGGTCCTCAGGTTTGATACACATAATGTTTGTCTCTTTATTATAAATTGTACATGTTACACATATTTGTTTGGTTCTTTTTTTCTCCTTTCTTTCCATTTTAGTTTTAGGATTTATAAGTGCATTTTTTGGACACATTTTAGTTTACATTGTTTAGTTTAGTTTGGGTGTGAATATTTTTTGTGTGGGTATGTGTAACTGAGTAATAAAAATTCTGCAATTCTCCTTCATTTTAACTGTGTAACTGAACAAAAAAATACAGTTCATATTGAGGTAAAACAAAAATGGATTGTTTATTGTTAGTTATAGTCCTAGTGTTTCTTAAATTTGTCTGTTCTTATTGCAGGTTCAGCTCAAAAGTGATGAGAATAAAACATTTGCCATGAAGATTCTAAAGAAGCGGCACATTGTCGACACCAGACAGCAGGAACACATCCGCTCAGAGAAACTTATCATGCAGGAGGCACACTCCGACTTCATTGTTAGGTATAATATCTTTTTCCTCATCAAAATCTCTACCTTGTCAAGTGGCTTAAACAAATATGAACAAGATCAGTTTTCACCACATGATCCTCATTATATCTCTGTGAACAGACTGCAGGTTCATCAGCGTGGAATGAATAGAAACCAAAATCAGTGTATATATAGTGTGTACTCATATTTCCATCTTCTTTTTAACCAAAATAAGTATGCATTACCTCATTCTGCATTCATCACTGCTTCTATTTCTGATCATTTATAGGCAAATCTAAATCTGACTATGTGATTGCAGGAAAACCACATGTTTAACCATTCCTTTTATGGCATAGAATGGCATCAATAAAAATATATTTGTGGTTTTTTTCTGTTTAAGCTTTATTTAACCAGGGAAAAATCATTACATACAAGTCTCAGAAAAAAGAGGAAGCAGTACAGTTAAACAGGTTACAGTCATGGTAACAACCACACATAAGCCAGACAAGGCATGGATAAAAAGATAAAACAAAAATGATCGTAGTTCAGGCAAAACATCAACCAGATGTTTCAGCGTTCGTGTCATTTAAAGCCCCTGAGTTAAGATATATTTACCTTTTTTTTTCTTCACCAGACTCTACAGAACATTCAAGGACAGCAAGTACCTCTACATGTTGATGGAGGCTTGTTTAGGAGGAGAGCTGTGGACCATTCTGCGAGACAGGTAATACTTATTCAAACAGGACTTTACAAGCTGAGGTTGAATTTTAATGGTGGAACAATTTTACTTTTTCGTCCTTCTTTTAATCAATAAACTGACAGCCAAAGACAGTAATTGCTAAGGGTTTTTTTGCAACTTCACAAGTGTGAAAGTTTGCTTTTTTATTATTTGTCTAAAAGTCAAAACCCTAAAGGCCTAGAATTTAATTAAAGTTAAGCAGAGAGAAACAAAACACTCTGTGTACAAAATGACCACTCAGTAAATCAATAACTTAATAAAGAGTAAAACCATTTAATAGTTACCTAGTCTGTGTCAGTTAATGGTAAACAATAGAGGGGAAAAAAGGGGGACGGGGGTCAAAAGCCTGGTTAATAATCCAAATCACTACCCACACCCGGAAGGTTTTTTTTTTTTTTTTTTTCAGAAATAAAAAAAGCAATTAGCCAGAACACAAGCAGAGTGAAATCAATTTCAAGCGAAACCAAAAGGGTAAGTCAGATAAGTGATAGAAAAATAATCCTGAAATATGTATGCGACTATTTGAGTCTTGACCTCTCAGCTCCAGCTTCATTGTTATTCCTACGTGGTTTGCAGGTCATGTAGGTATTAATGAGACTAACATCTGCATTACGTTTCAGAAATTGGTCTCAAACTGCAGCCGGTGCTTCTATGTTCTTACCGAGTCGACTTTTAATTCTGTTGTGTCGCCCTCGTGTATCTCCAGGGGTTCATTTGAGGACTCGACCACCAGGTTTTACACAGCCTGCGTGGTGGAGGCTTTCGCTTACCTGCATTCCAAAGGCATCATCTACAGAGACCTCAAACCAGAGAACCTTATACTGGACCACAGGGGCTACGCCAAGTTGGTAAGGCATCTAGAAACAAACACAAACAAAAGTTAAAGTTAGTACGAAACCCAGCTATTGGCAGAAACCAAGTTTAGGACTTTACTGGAGTTTCCCAGAAATCTGGGTTTACATGTGCAGCAAGAGAATCACATTATTGAGTAAGGTTTGTTTGACTCCCTGTTGAACCTTATGTTTCACCATAGGGTTCATGTTAGGGTTGGACCCTAACCCTGTGTTAGGGTTAAATAGAATTGAATCCTAACACATACAAAACATTTTTAAACTTTTTATTTAGACTTCAAAAAAGAGCAATAAATATTGTAACTAAAAGCACCTTTAGAGAACCATTAAACCCACTGTTCATCAAATTAAAGGCAATAAAATGTTAGGATTTGGTCAATCTCAAAACATTCAAATAATGCACAAAAGCAAATTTAAACCAGTGACCACAAGGTGTCCAAAGGTTGTTTCAAGTGAGAGGAAATCTGAGAGGAATTTATGTGTTTAAACAAATCTATTGCATTGCACTGTAAAAAAAAAGAAAGAAAAGAAAGTACAACTTGTACTTTCATGGGTCAAGAGGGTAAAATAATATCCATAAATACATAATCCAAATGTATGTTCTTTATGTATGTGTTTTTTTCCATTTGAAAATTAATTCAGTATCAAACAAATCCCAATGTTCCACTGCAAGAGACATTTGATAAAAAAAAGTCAGAGAACGCAGACCTCCACCAAGGTAGACACCACCCCATCCCCCACCCCCGATTACCAACCTACCCTTTAAATTTCATCAAAATCCATTCAGAAGTTTTTGAGTTATCTTGCTAAATAACAGACAAACAAACTCTGGCAAAAACATAACCTCCTGGAGGAGGTAAAAAATACAGTTAAATACACTAATAATAGAGTAAAATGTAGTAAAAAAAAAAAATACACTAAAATGCACAAAAGGTTTAGTAAAATGTAGTAAAAATACACTAAAACGCACCAAAAATTGAGTAAAAAGAAGTAAAAATACAGTCAAATACACTAAACATGAGTAAAATGTAGTAAAAATACACTAAAATGCACCAAAAATTTAGTAAAATGTAGTAAAAATACACTACTCCCTCCTAGCAAAAACATAACCTCCTTGGCGAAGGTAATAATGTGTTTAAAAAAAAAATGAAATGCTGCAACATGATCCTTCTAACCATAATAATTAAATTATATTAACACTATTTTTTTAAAAAGCAAATCTTTTTTTCCTCTGGGTGTCAGAAGGTTAATGCTGATGTCATATCTGCTGTAGATAAAGTGTATGTGTTTCGATCACAGTATAAGCATTAACACTGGTTTTATTTTTTCATATTCAGGTGGATTTTGGCTTCGCGAAGAAGATCGGTTTCGGGAAGAAGACGTGGACGTTCTGTGGGACGCCGGAGTATGTAGCACCAGAGATCATCCTGAACAAGGGCCACGACATCTCAGCTGACTACTGGTCACTAGGAATCCTCATGTTTGAGCTCTTAACTGGCAGGTACGTGCTGATGACTAACTAAAGCTACAAAAGAAACTGATGCTAGATTTTAAACTATAAAATTACTAAGGCTGTAACAGTATATGTATTTGTTATTATGGAAGTTTATCATAGTGAAAAAATAAATAATGTTTGATGTTAACACAGGCCACAAAACACTGTAATTTAGCTATGATTCTTTGATTGTTTTTGCCCAAAAAAAATAATAAATAAATTTATTTGTGGGGGGGGGGCCTTTATGTAATCACTAACTTCTGAGACTTTGACAGTTCCACAGCAAAAAAATAAAAAATAAAAATAAGCAACAAAATGAACAAAAACGTGACCAATAAAAATGAACAAAAAACCAAATAAACCAACAAAGATAAAGAAGTAACATGAACAACGTAAAACACAAATAGAAAAAATGTGAAGAAAAATCCTAAAATAAAAAAATAAATGTAGAAAAATAAATAAAATAAGCAACAAAATGAACAAAAAAACTAATAAATATCTACAAAATAACAAGTAGTTATAACAAATAGTTAAAAAGAAAGAACTTGTAATGTAATTTGGATCCAATAGTTTTGGCTTTTTCTTTTTTTGTAAATCAGTTGCTTTTTTGACATCTGTTTATTTCCAGAGATCACACAGATTATTTTTTTTTAATTACATTTTTCTGAATATTTAAATTAACTATCCATTCAGAATGTGTCAGCGCTGACACATCAGGGGGTTAAAGGATTAAAGACTAATATTTAACCTTTGTTTTGCAGCCCTCCATTCTCCGGCCCGGACCCCATGAAAACCTACAACATCATTCTTAGAGGCATCGACATGATCGAATTTCCAAAGAAAATTACCAAAAACGCTGCCAATCTAATTAAAAAGCTATGCAGGTGAGTACCACTTGCAGCACTTTATTTTGCTAATTCCTGTACGCCAAGTGAACGCCAAATCTTGACACTATTATTTTCTACTGCAGGGATAATCCTTCTGAAAGACTGGGAAACTTGAAAAATGGTGTCAAGGACATCCAAAAGCACAAGTAAGAACATTCATACACTTGAGTAATCTGCTTATTATTCACTTATTGCTCTTCACTCTTGTCAGTGAGTAGTAAATTATGATGAATTGATGGAACATGTTGTTTTCTTTCAGATGGTTTGAGGGCTTTAACTGGGAGGGCTTGAAGAAGGGGACACTGACGCCTCCTATTATCCCTAATGTAAGTCCCCAACTGTTATTATACATGTATTTATCCATAATATAGGTCAATGTATGTTCTGTTGGCTTCATTTCTCCAACATAATGACCAACATAATGCCTCTGTCTCCTTTGCACTGACTTGCACATTGCCCCCACAGAATTGCACAGTTTTATCTTACTCTATCTTGGTGCATGCTTATTATTTTTTATACTATATATATAAATCTTTTTTTTTTCTTTTTATTGATATACTATATGTTGAATGTTGCAGCGTTACACTGAGACAAATTCCTAGTTGTATACTACATGTGTACTATACGAACAATGGCAATCAAACTCTTTCTGATTCTGATTTACCTTTCAGGTCACATCAGCAGTGGACACAAGTAACTTCGACAGCTTCCCAGAAGACAACGAGGACCCGCCCCCTGACGACAACTCTGGCTGGGACGTTGACTTTTGAAGCCCTCCTTTCTCCTAAAGAAACTCTTCTTTTGCTGGCTTGGAGGTCATCTTGAAGACATAGCTGTGTTGTAAAAACGAAACAAAACAAAACAAAAAAAAAAACAAACTGCATTAAAAATGAAAGAGAAGATATGGAAAAGATAAACGGATGGATGGCAAACCTTCTGGGTCACCGATATGCCTTTATTTCACTGTGGCTCTGGATCAAGCATTTATAATGGGACTGCTGTAGCACTTATTCAGTGTTGTCTTACACCTGACTCGAAAGGCAAAGGCAAAGAAAGTGCAGGGATACACACATACACACAATAAAAAAGAAATAAATAAAAAAAACCAAGGCTGATAATGGAGCCAGGTTTTTTCCTATGTAACAGGGAAAACTGTGTTAGAGGGAGGATGAATGTTCAAAGTCTATCTATTCTAAGTTTTAGGATTAAGACGAGTGTGAAAACTTTCATGAAAACCAACAAAAAAATAAGTTGGAGGCTGATAGTAATTAAATTTTTTTTGGGGGGGTTTCTCAGTATTTGCTGGACTTTTTGCAGTTGCTCCCTGGCATTTTGAACAGAGTCTTTACAACTTTTCACTGATAGAAAAACAGATCTTACACACCGAGGTCGTTGGCGAATAAGAACCCAATATCAAGTGCTCTCAAGACTAATCTGAATGTCGCTGATTTTCTTTCTAATGACACGTCCATACGTACAGGACATACGAAACATCTGATCTGCACATCCACACAACATGGCTGAAATCAATACACTTGGTACACTTTATATAATGTCGACTTACTTTGAGAAGAAGCACAAACACTGTGCGTTCAGTTGAAACAGACATGACTCTTCAAGTGCCCTGCTTCAAATGTAAGGAATTGCACACCGACACACAGGAAATGTCAACTAGTATCACCACGAAGCAATGTGTCGATATGCACTTAAGACCATTAACTGACAAAATGTGCAGTTGCAGCTTGTTTTAGCAGTAGACGAAGTCACACTCATTATTATTTTTTGGTTCTTTAACCCTTTGTTGGTCAGATCAACCGTTTGGTAGAGGTAATTTTGAACCCTGATATCTAATCTAAATTTAAGTCCTTTGACACCAAAATTCTTGGGCAGTCTCCCCCTTTTGTATGAAGCATGTAATGCACAAAAAAACCACTGGGTGGCACTGTCAATGATATATTCAGGTCATGCTAGTATTCCATCAATGAAGAAGATCATAACCATCACAACACGGTCAGCACCATAGATATATTACATAGACGCCTCATCATCTGTGCCCACCCACTGCAGGGCGGCCATCTTGGTTCGGGGCCACTCGCTCCTACAGTTCATTACTTCCATAGAGGAATGATGTGCTGATACAATTACACTTGTCATAAATTGCTCAATTCTCAAAACAATATTAACAGGATTTGCAACAAACGCCAGATATACGGGATAGATAGACAGATAGATCGATAAAAATAGAAAAAAAAACTTCAAATGTGCTCAGGTTATTATTGACTTAAAATTTACATCTTTACATTTGTTTTCCTTGATGGTAGTCGCTAAAATGTAAGAAACAAACACCATTTTAAGGAAGTTTTTCGCATCAGAAAGTGTACTGTACTGAACATGCAGACAGAAAAGTTTAAAAAGTGTGGTATTAAGTAGCTTTCAATTGTTTATAGAGACGTGAATCATAGAAATGTATGAATTATTTATTCAGGTCACACATATATGTTTTGTAAATGAGATGGGAAGTTAAAGACAGATGGTTTGACTCCCTCTCTCAGACAGTTTGGTTACCGGTAAACAGCTGTAATACACATGATGATGGAAAGCTGTTAGATCATAGGTTGACACTAAGCTGATGGGGTTCTATCCATCTTGTCTGTGTTTATTTAACTCTTACTATGACAACCTGCTAACAATATATTATTACTTACATACATCGTACCTGTGAAACGTAATCCCACGAGCTCGCGTCCTTACAGCGCTCATGACACCATCCATAGACTGAACAAAGTCTAGCATTTTGGTGAAGCTCTTCTGCTGTTTAAATAACTATGCTGGAGTCAGAGGGAGTGTGTCTTAAGTTTTGACTGGCAAAACCAGCATTGTAAAATAAAATATCCGTAGTAGCTACACGTGTGACGTTTCTAAAAAAAAATCTAACAGTTTGGCCATGGGTTTAACATTTAGCGAATAATTCAACTTTGAGATTCATCACAAGCTCTTTCCTTCGTAGATGTTTATGCACTGCTGCCTCCGCTGGCACGGATTCAAGATGGCGGCGCTGTGGGACGCCTCTGGACAGTCTATATATATATATAGTCGGCATTAGATCATATACGGAATCGGGACGGAAGTAACAGAATCCAACACGGTGCCCGTCGATACGCTTCGTAAATAATAACGTAACGTAAATTCATTAAAAGCTAAAAAATAACATCAACAATGCAGCCGGCTAATAAAAACAACAGTGAACCGTACCGCCTAAAACTGAATCCAACCGCAAAGACACGGTACGAGGAAAAAAAAATGCAGAGGATCAAATAAAATGCACAAAGACTGAATAAATTCTGCGTCCTTTATCTTTATTAAGGAAGAATTGTGCAAAAGAAAACATGTACCTGCTGCAGAGACTTAAATTTGCTGTACACTTGTATGCACTGATATTTAAAATTATATAATTATAAATATATGGGTGCTGGAAGTTCAGCAGCGGGTTGATGTCAGTGGACCAGTTCTTATGCTCATAGGGATCCAGCCTTTTAACTCCTTGTATTTTCATGTCGTACCGTGTCTTTGTGGTTGGATTCAGTTTTAGGCGGTATGGTTCACAGTTGTTTCCATTATCCCACTGCATTGTCGATGTTAATTTAGGCTTTTAATGAATTTACGTGATTATTTACGAAGCGTATCGACGGCCGCCATGTTGGATTCTGTTACTTCCGTTCCGATTCCGGATATGACCTAATGCCGATAGTCACAACACCTCTGCTATGATGGGGTTTTTTTTTGGGAGGGGGGGGGGTGTAATAACTTTTAGAAAGTCTGTTTTACATAAATAATCCTTATGGTTCAGAAATACTTGGGTATTAATGTCATATTCTTTTGAAAACAATAAGAAGCGTCATGAAATGCTATTGCTAATCACTAATGCTACAAACACAAACGGTTAATACATGTAATTTAAACCAAGTTATAATTTATGTTGGTAAGATTGGTGAAGGGATAATGTTTGAGTTGTAATACTTTAGTTAAATTTAGGGTCAGTAATATATATATATATATATATATATATATATATATATATATATATATATATATATATATATATATATATATATATATATATATATATATATATATATATATATATATATATATATATATAATATAATTTTATGTTAAAATAGTCCCTGTGAGGTGGAAAAAGCAAAACAATATTATTCTTATTGTGATTTTTTTTAGTGTGACCAACAAAGGGTTAATATGCTTTGGGGATAAAAACAATCACACTTGAATGCTTCTGTGCTAATTTTGTTTTCTAATCACCCAAATGCCTCTTCCCTCTCTACCAAACCAGAAGTCCTCTGTTCCATGCCTGTATAGATCTGACATAACTGTGAACATGGTTTCAGTGTCTTTGGTGCTGTTATTCATAAATTATATTAGGCAGTGAGATGACAGTACTGGTTATTGTTTTGTATAGTGATTCTTTTGTGCTTGGTTTCTTTGTAATGTACTTGACTTCCTTCTTTAGAAAATTGGGAGATTTAATGTCAATTTGTTAACTTGACTGATGTTTCATATCACTAGACATCATATCACATTGTGCTAAGTGATATTCTCAAAGTTTATAAACAGGTTCAATCATGTTTTTCATGTTAAGTACATCCATAATTAATTCAACAAACTTTTCTTTCCTTTTTTTTTTTTTAAAAAAAAATCACAGGTCCTTATTAAGTTTATCTCCACTTCACTTCACATCATTGTCATCCTCATCTTGCAAAAATTAAAAAAATAATTCTGTAAAGATGGCTGGTGATAGAAAACAAACTTTTTTTTTTCGCGATTACCTGCTACTTTGATTACATTACCCAATTCATCACTTCTCATGTCCTAAAAAAATAACAGCATAAAATCTGAAAAAAAGTGCCTTAAATCAATGGCATACAAAATTGACATCACAAGACCTTTTCAATGCTGCATGAACACATATACACCTCAAACACTTATGTGTCCTCTTAGATGGCTGCTTCTCTCTCTCTCTCTCTCTCTCTCTTTTTTAATTTTATTATATCTAATAAATACATTTATCACTATGGAAAGAGAATTTCTAGTCCTTGGATGGCTGACACAAGTGTATATGAAAATTATTTTACTTCTTACCTCTTGGACTTATCTAACAGGAACATGAAAATTAGAACAATCTTTCATATCTGATACAGCTGCACTGACATGCTTTTCTCTGGATATCTAATAGGTGAGATTGTAATAAATCATCCACAACAGTGAAACACTAGCAAAGAGAAACCATTCATCAATCCTTTTAATCTTAAACTATGGGCATTTAGAGATGGCAGGAATGATTTGCAGTTGTTAACATTTCGACAACATGAAAACAATGTTCTTGTTTATCACTGTTGACAGTGTTTAATGGGTATGACAGCGTTAATCATGCTGCACCAACATCTGAATTCTAATTTTATTGTCTGGTTTAAATAAAACTGAACGGCTCAGTTCATATTTCATTCCAGGAATCCAAACAGATTGACATTAACATTGAATAAATCATTAGAGAATATCACCATATTGGTGAGGATGTGTGCAGTTTCATTGACAGACCTTGAGTATTTTCCTGTACTGAAAGGCAGGTTATGTTCATCACAAAGCCTTATGTATAGCATCACTGGTTTTCAGTCAGATATCGACCACTTTCTGCAATGTTATCTGGTATTTGCTTTGTGTTTTCTTTTGTGTGTTGTTGGGGTTTTTTTGCAGTAAATTCATTTTTGCTGAGTGCCACGTGTAAAAGTTTTTAAAATTATAGAGTAAAATAATACTTTTGAGTGATGTCTGTCTCTTGGTCATTTTAAACAAATCCTTACTTTCCAGCTGCAACTGTTGATGTGTTTCATTCTTTAATTTCACCACAAGAGGGTGCAATTGGTAAGACTGACATTTCAATCCTCCAGCCTGGTCATCGTTTGTCACATATCTAATAATAATGACTCCTGGAGTGGCATCCACTTAATGGTAAGTGCAGATGATTCAACTTCTCTGGTCTCGGTGTTATTCGCACAACAGATCTGTTTTGGGGGACAGGGAAATGGCTTCAGCCCTAACAACAGGGTGACACTTCTTCAAGATCAAAGAGGATCAGAGTGCATCAAAGGGGCTCACCTTACCAGCACTGACATTTAGTAAAGTGGAGATAAAAGCTTTACTTCAAAAGATATACAGCAAACGTGCAAAGTGCTTGTCAGGTGTCTACGGCACATCTCCGTGTCTGTCTCACAAACACCACACACCACGCACACACACGATGCGCGCACACAACCAGCAGATGACGTACAAGTGTCTAGATTCCTTCACTTGAGCCAAAGCGCACATTTCTATGGCGTCTTTACGCACGAGCGCGCTTTGCGTGGCGCGGAAAGAAACCTCATAATCACTGTTAAATCACATATTTCATTTTTTCTTATAGGCTAAACAATCATTAGGAGAATGATTTCTGGTCTGCTTTGGGCTACAACTTTTCAATATTAAATTACAACAGTATATTTATTACTTCCCTCCGTCTGACGCATAAATAAAAACAGACATATATGACCAAGACTAATACAATTATGCAGAATTATAGTATTTAAGTTCAGTTTGGGTTTAGATTTTAAGGTTTTGGTGCAGTGTGTATGGGGGGGGGGGGCTGTTTCTTACAGTGCAGGAGCCCAAAGGGTCAGAGTGAGATCAGAGTTGTCTTTAATCTCAAAGTGCCAGTCAACCCTGAAAGGCCTCACCACGGAAGTCCATTAATTCGGTAAACTTTTCACACCCCTTAATGGTCTGCATATCCTACACATTGATGTCCGCCACTGGTGTAATCAAGCACACTTTGGAGGATAATTGCCCCCTTTGCTATCACAAGGATCAAATGAAGTAGTTAATCGAGGCAAATAACTTCAATCACTGTCTTCGCACAGCCAAAGGGCAGCCAGGCTGCTTGAATGTCAAAGAAAATGGAAAAACCAATAGTTTCTATTAACACAGGAAAGCGGCGTTTATGAAGAGAAAGGAGGGGGGATTCTTAAAGGAAAAATACCGCATATAAGTGTATTATTTGAGCTGTAAAATTAAGGATATAAAGCATCCGTGCACATGTTTGGAGGTCTTCATTCCTAATCATTTATTATAAAAAAAAATGTTCAAACAATTCCAAACAAACCGCTGTATCCGAAAAGTATAGTTTCTATTTGTCTCAGGATAAAGCTTGTTAATGTCAAAACAAAATAAAAACGTGCAGATAAATGACATTTCTCTAAATAAAACTGAGGATGCTTAAGCCTTTCCTCCATCCCTGTGGGTTTGGATTTTGTGTGCACTTTATTTACACTCTGCGTCACCCAGTGATGGGAATTCAGTCAGACATCGCAGGTCATTATCATTACACAAACATTGTGAAACTCAGTCCTGTGCAGGGAGAATAGATGGCCATTTCCGTACAGTGGGGCTCTCTTTGAAATTCCACCCTCCGCCTTTGTTGTGCACAGCGAGGGGCGGGAAGACAAACAGGTCCACATGTATAAAGAGATCATCCCAGAGCTGTGCGTCAGGAGACCTCCAAGCATCCTTCTGAAACTTCTCTCTGGAAAGTTTGGATTCAGGACTCAAGGCCGCCTTGGACTTTGTCAGACTGTTATTATTATTTTTTTTTTTACTGAATCAGAGAGGAAGGGATTTTTTTTCTCCTCTTGCTACACCGCAGACAGTTTCATTTCAGTGGAGAACCATGCAGATGCTGTCAGTGCATTGCTTCGTGGCTGTCTGTGTCACTCTCTTTGGATACCTTGGGGAAGTTTACGCGGGGACAGTTCTAATGAACTCCAATCCAAACGCCATCAAAAACTTATCCGGTACTTCGACAGGGAAAAGTGCGGACACTGTCAGCCCGAGTCCGCGCACTTCTCCATCCGGGATTGGACACAAACCTCTCGTGGACACCTTGCAGGTAATTATAACTCCCGTGCGTAAATGTCACTCCAGTGCGCGCGTAAAGTTGTATGAGTATTATGTCAGTGCTTCACCTCTGACTCGGTTCTTTTGTCTTTATTCATCTTAAAACAGTCCAGTGTGTGCATGGATGATGAAGACTGCGGAGGTGATGAATTCTGTAACGACGCCCGAGGTGTCTGTCTGTCCTGCCGTAAGAGCCGGAAGCGCTGCTCACGGGACTCCATGTGCTGTGCTGGAAACCGCTGCAGCAACGGTGAGCATGGATAGCCCTTTCTTAAGCACTAAAATTGCACACTTATCATCTGGATGAGTCATTCATATAGGAAAATGAAAAACCGCCCCGTGAGTCTTGAGTATTGATGGAGGTGATAATAAATGTGGATGTTTGATGGAGTATGTGAACACTGCATTACCTGCTTTAATCAACTTATCCCTGCTGTCCTCTGACCTTTCCAGGTGTTTGTCAAGCAAATGACATAGATAGCACGGATGCATCCATCATCCCTGGATGGCACAAACACAACCACACTATGGAGCATCACAGTAAGAAGCCCCCCTCTACCCACAGCCACCAGCCCAGTGCTGTTAAAGGTAAACACACTGACACACTTTTAGCTCCTGTTAGGATGACGTGAAATGATCCAAATGTCTTGTGTTTCATATAAACATACTGACATGAATTGTCTGCTCTTTCTTTTTCTCTCTCTCTCTCTCTTCAGGCCAAGAGGGGGATACTTGTCTGCGATCTACAGACTGCTCTGAGGGTCTGTGCTGTGCCAGACACTTCTGGTCTCGCATCTGTAAGCCCGTGCTGACAGAAGGCCAGGTGTGTACGCGCCACCGCAGGAAAGGCACCCACGGTTTGGAACTGTTCCAGCGCTGCGACTGCGGTGACGGCCTGGCCTGCAGACCAGAGAAAGGAGAGCGAGACCTCAGTGTCAGCAGGACGGCAGCCCGGAACCTACACACCTGTCAGAGACGCTGACACAAACGCATGGACGCTCAGAGACACACACACACACACACACACACACACACACACACACACCCTGCAAACCTACAAATCAGTCACAGACACTGCTGACACACAGACACCCAACACCTAATACATCCTTTCCTGCCAAAGTTGCTGACACAAACACAGCAGCCGGAAGGATAGACATGATTCCTGGGAAAGGTGATACACCCGGAGGGATGCGAAAGTGTAGGGTGGACTGATCCAGTCCCTCATCATCAACAAACTGGAAGTTAGAAAGTGACTAAGTCTTGGGAAGATCGATTCATGTCATGTGAAGTGGCAGTGCAGTTTTGTTTCTCTTTTTATGAAACTTCAAGCCTCGGTTATTGCAGTAAATTACTGTATTGTAAATATTTCCTGGAGGTGGCACTTAATTAATATTTGTCAACACCAGTATTATTAGGACATGGTGCTGCATGGTTACATTCACAATGTAAATGTGTACACAACGTAATGTTATATACTGTGTAAATTACTATATTTTTAATTTACATGTAAAAAAAAAAAAATGTAAATACGTATATTTCTTTTATTAAACATACTCAAACATGATCATGGATTTTTTTTTTCATTATTTCACAGCAGAAATCTCAGGCTGCAGATTTCAGGAAGGTTTGACGCCAGAATTGCTGAATGTAAACCTTGTGTAGTATTTAATGTCTCAGCAATTTACCAAATATGTACTGCACAATGGGTAATAGTGTGAAATGTTTCTAGAATTCCACAATAACAATCAATCCTTTCTGGAAGGATGGAGGTATTTGAGCAGTTACTCTGTGGTGTTACACTTTTACTCCATTCTTCACGAATCAGCGGTTGCGCCTGAGAGGATGGTTTAAATGTTTTGGCCCAGATACGCAGGTCATGCTCATTAGAGACAATTGCTTAAGCATCTGCAGACAAACACAAATACTTACAACAAACATACAACTTATTACCGGAGCCTTACATACTACATCCTGTTCCAGCCTATGGCTATAGAGGACTGTCCACACATGGCTGTGTCATCAGATAAATTAAAAGCAGGAGAGGATGCTGCCATATCAAATAACTGCAAAGAGCTAATAACAAAGTGTGTGTGTCCTGGCAAGTGTTTGCCACCTAACCCTTTGGTGTTGCTGGCTAGTTTCTAATTATAATTTTCCTGCCTTCATGTTCAGCAGAGCAGATAGCTAGCTCCCTAAACTAAAGCCTCTAATTACTTCATCTTACTCAATCTACACAAGGATTTATTAAATGAGGTGCACTGAAGCACTTTGAATGATGCAATGAAAAAAAAAAAAAAAAAAAGAAGAAAAGGAAAATCTTCATTTTCAATCTCCTGTTGCACAGCACAACCCATTTCCTGCCTGTTGTGCAATGGATGTGCTCTAATGTGTAGGCTATGAATCCACCCAAATACACCTCAGTGTCTATAATTAGACCTGTTTAGATTAGAAGATGGCAAGGGAATTACTATACTTTCTGCTGGATTCTCCTGTCACATCAAACGGAGCACAAGCCACTCTTGATATGTGACCGAGTGAGATAACGTCTTCATCTGTTTACATCTACAGACATCAATTTGTGGGTTTTTTTGTTTTGTTTTGTTATCATGTTAAATAACAAGACAAGTTCAGGTTTACTTTAGCTGTCATTCTGGACCGCTGGTAGAATAGAACAACTTAATTACATGTATTATTTAAACTTAAGTTCTAGACTGGCCAGGAAAAATGTCTATTACGTTTTAATGCATCACTAAAAACAATCTATGTAAATTCATCATTTACGCTCACAGTAATGCGTCGAGTTCTTCTGTCAAGAATGGAAATTATTATCACTCCACCCTAGCAATTGCTCTTAGATGCGTTTTGATTTCAGTTTTCAGTTTTGGTTTCATGGCCCACAGATACATTATTTTGGTACAAGCAGTGAAAAAAAGTACATAATTCTAATGACCAGAGGTAGAAAGTAACTAAGTAAAAGTACTTGATTACTGTATTTAACTATATTTTTTAGGTACTTTACTTAAGTATTTATTTTTCTGGTAACTTTTTACTTTTATACCCTACATTTATATAAATATCTGTATTTTATACTCTTTATTTTTTATAGTTATATGATTATTATCTCATGATTTTGAGTTTTTATGACATAATTTTGAATTTGTATCTCGTAATTTCCCTTTTAAATTTCACAATTTAAAAATGTCATCTTAAAATTATGGATTTTTAATTGCATATTTCTATATTTTTTTTAAAACCTCATGATGACTTTTTATCTCAACTGTGATTTGTTTTTCATTTTTCCTAAATTTCCTGCCCATAACCACAAAACTGAGTAACTGTGACCTGATCAAACACAATTTCTGCACAGTAACTCACTTTTAAATGCTTTATTTTAGATACTTTAGAAACTTTTCAAATTTTACCTGGTTAAATATGTATTATTGCGATCATGGCAAACAAAAAAAAAGGTTTACTTTTTACTTATGCACTTTATTACAATTCAGGAATTGTACTTTTTAACTTTTACTGAAGTAGGAGTTGAATCAGTACTTTTACTTTTACCAGAGTATTTTTTTCACACACACAGCTGAAATGCATAAAACATACCTACAAACAAATGCAAATGTTTTTACATGACTGATGTATAAAATACCCATATATCAGGATGTTCAAATTGACAATACAGTTATGCATCTGTCAGATTTAAAGCTTGTTCCAGTGTCCCTAAAAGGCATGATAACAAACACACATGAAACAGTTAATAAAATACAATTAAAAGTCAAAACTGAAGCTAAATGGAAGCATATTTAAGTATAACATCACTAATAGTGATGGCAACTTAAATGGGCATTTGTTTTAGTCTCATTTGCTTTGTTTGGAGTGTTATGATTTTACTAGGCAGACTTTGATTGACAGGTGAAGTTGATTGACAGCTCTCTGGCTTCTTGCTTCTTTTTATTGAATAAAACATTTTTTCGTGACAAGCAGCTGAACCAAAAGCCATCAGAGGATTTTGTCACAGACATGTTTGTGATATTAATGATTTTACTGTGTCAGCAAGTTCCAGTTGTGGAATTACTCTTTGTGCTTCCTTATATTTGCCCTCTTGGTCATTTCAAGGTCCAACATGTCAAGATGGTGCCAACCCGAATAACAAAAATGAGGTTTTCAGTGCTTCAATGGATGATGTTTTTATGCAGTCTAAGCATATGTCCATGATCATTCAGAATATATATATATATATATATATATATATATATAGTTCTATGTGAGGAAAACTGATACCAGCACTTAAAATAGTATTTGCAATTTTATTTTTATGCAGGATAAATATAATTATCTGAATTTTACATTCTGTATTGTTGATGATAAATACATTAAGTAAAAGGCAGCCAGACAAAGACACACTCCATTTAAACAATTTAGTGTCCATTTTTTGGCATAATTAAGAGTAATGGGAGCATTGTCAGCAGTACAATATAACATACAGCTTCAGCCAAGTCATGTTTGTGGGGGTCCTGGAATCTGTGTGTGTGTGAGAGCCTGTCATCATTACACCAGCCACAGACTAACAGAGGCCACAGGCATTTGCCCGAACTGCAGGAAGGCCAGAGTGTGCATGTATGTGTGTGTGTGTGCACGTGTGTGTGTGTGTGTGTGTCACAGGCAGCTACGGTACATTTAGTGGGCTCCAGAGAAACAACAACGACATCCACAACAACACTTCAGACACATAAACGCACACACACCATCATGCCTGCACATGCCCATACACGCACACACAGCTATTACACACATGCAAACACATTCACATATGTCCACACGTACATTCACACACCCTCTTACCGGTGGATCTTGGGGTGTGAGAGCTTAGAGTAACAGCATGCTCACCCACGCAGTGGTATCCCAACCAACAGCATTTAGTGTTGTCATGCCACAAGAATGAATCAGCATTTCCACTGACATGCGTTTTCATGCTACTGTAGAGGTAGGGTTGTTTTCAGAAGGATCTCCAAGACTGGGAGCACTTAACTACAGCATTTGTTGCTAATTCTTTTTTGATAAATACATAGATATCAGTCCATCCAGGACTTCGCGGGCCTTTTTTGTGATTGTTTCATCCTAAAATGTCTAATGTTTCCAAAAAATTGCAATGAAAGTTGCGGGAGGAAGTGAAAGTTGCGATAAATAGTTGCGATTTTCCCTTTTCGTAATCAAAATTAAGTAATATTTCAAATATTTTGTGACTGGAAAATTAATTCAAAGTCGTTGTGGTATGGTCTTCATAACTACCTTTTACAGAGATGGCAAATAAACAATTACAAGGATTATAAAAATGCAAAAAAATTTTTTTCCAAATGCACCTGTAGGTTCAAAGGTTAAAGTTCATATGACCTCCCAACACTACATGAAGTTGGAAAACATAATACAAATGTGTCAGCCAGTCAAAAAAATCCATTACTAGTACTGTGTACTGTGTATTAGAGGCAGTTCCTGACAAAAAATAGAACAAAGACACTGAGATATTAAGACAAATATGGCAAATAAAATATTACCTGGATGATAAAAATGCAGCGAAAAAGTACTCTTCCAAATGCACCTGTTGGTACTAGTGTACAATTTTAATCAGCAAATGTGAACTGCTGGCCGCGCACATGTTGCTTTGTACTGTAAGGTAAACAGGAAAAGATGGAAGGAGCAGCTGAAGGTGTCGCAAAGGATTGGTCACATTTTGCGGGAAAGTCGCAGTGATTGGTTAAAATTACAACATAGCGCTGAACTCATAGGGATTGGCTGAATTTGGGTTGAAGTTGCAAACCGCAACATCGCAAAATCCTGAGGCCTATAGGTTTAGAGAGATTTTATTTGACTTGTCTTGGAATGAAAGAACCTCAAAACAATTCAAATAATGCACAACGCAAATCAAAACCAGTTACCACAAGGTGTCCAAAGGTTGTTTTAAATGAGGGAAAACAAACACAATCTCAGGGAATTAATACGTTGAAAACACAGCCTGTACGTACCAACTCCAAAATGCTTTGTATTTCTGTTAAAGGAGTCGATCTGTGGAACAACTGCAGTGAAGAACTGAAAACCTGCAAATCACTACAAAAGTTTAAACACATTTTTATAAACCACATTCTAAGTGGATACAAGAAAGAAATATGAATCTGTAACAAGGAGGAAGTTTCCCTTTTTTCTGATACACTTTCTTTTCTTTTTCTTCTGTTGATTGCATATACATACTTTGATTGAATAATACAAAGGGGCGGGGCCAGATACGTTTTATTAACTTCATCCTACACCCCTTTGAACAAGGTATAATTATCTAGGATGCTAAAGAATTGTTGCTTTAATTTCTGCTTCAACACTTTGTATGTTTTACTTTTTTTTTTTTACCAGTTCGAATTAAAAAAAAAAAAAAAAAAACTGAAAATAAACGAAGAAAGGAAGATGTATTTGTATAAAAATGCTTGAAGCTCCAAAAGCGTTAGCATTTTTTTGGTAATAAAACCACAATCTAATTTGTTTATATCCGTCTGTTATGTGGCTTCATAATTTAAGAGACACAATAAAGCTTTTCTCTGCTTGAGTGCCTGGAGTACCTGCTATTGTTATTCTAACACCGCTGCCAAACACTCTTGACAGAGTTAACAAACTCATGAGTGAACCATCAGAGATAAAAGAGCAAAGAAATGAGGCAGTGTACACAGAGGCAATGCATGTTATTCTGTCAGATGAAAGAGATTGCATTCTTCTGGAATGAGGATTCGGATGAAAACCAAGCTCTTATGTAAACAAAATTTCACAGGGAGGTGTCAAACTGCTTGTTGGCATCAACTGCTTCATAAAAGAAGAAGCACAATGAACACTATTCATCTTTGTGTGATGACGATCTGCCTGATTGAGCAATAAGGGGAAATCTCCATGTACTTGGGAAATAATACAGTGTTTAAACAAAGACCAACTCATTCCGTACAAGGTGCTGAGTGTGTGAATGCAGGTGAAGAACAGGTTTACTGTAATGATACAGAATACAGAATACAGAATGATGTCAATAAACAGAGGAAACAAGAGTTTTCTCAGAGCAGGATGATGACGTATCGGACTTTGAATGAGTGTCGCGTTACATCCCGCAGGTACTGTACCACAGACAATTGTTTTCATTCAATTCTCATTTGTGTATTATATTGCAGTTTCTACTAAACAGTCCTTCATCACTGCATCTGTGTATGTTTGTATGGGTCAACAGTATCCTAATAGAGAACACAAGACAAATTAAAACTGCATACAGTCTCAAAGGCCTTCGATACAACTCGCGACCGCCTTCACACACGACCACCGATGATGGCCGACAGTGAGATGACATTGTACCATTGGGGTGTGTGTGTGTGTGTGTGTATGTGGCTATACGCTGCCACACACACTTTTATATAGATATGTAGGGGGCGCTATAGAGTGACTTATTGGAAATGTGTGTTGAATGGGTGTAGAAATTTCAGACAAATCAGTGTTTGTATGTTCGAACTGATGCCATTTTACAAACAATATATTTGGAAAATCTGTAGGGGGCGCTATAGTGAGAAACAATAATTTCATATAACAAACAGATGTAGACCCAAGAGATAGACGTCTGTGTCAAATTTCAGCCAAATCAGTGTTCGTATGTCTGAGCTGAATTTATGTAGTGGTAATTTTTCCCGAAAACTTTGCAAAATTTGCAACATCGTAGCACAAAAATGATGCAACTTTTCAAAAAAATTTGGATAAATTTTGATGTCCCACTTGTCTAGATCATGTTCACCGATTTTGAGCTCATTGGGCCCAATGGCCAAGGAGGAGTTTGTTAAATTCCTATGACAGCGAAAATCCACAACTCAACAGGTTTAAAATTTCAATCCAAGATGGTGGACATCCTGTGGGCGTGGCCATGATAAGGTTTTTTGTTCATTATCATAGGATGAACCTGTGTACCGATTTTCATAGCTCTAACTTCACTAGGGCGTGATCTAGGCCTACTGCTAACTATTGTCACTTTTCTAGGGGGCGCTGTAGACACATTTCTTTACTGACTTTTACAAAACCTATACATACACGCAATTTTCACACTTCTGAAGTGTGTGCAAAATTTGGTTTGCAAGTATATAACCACATTATTTGAAGGAGTCTATAAGAATTGTACACATGATCCCACATTACAAATATAATTATATAAATGTATATAATTCACTAATATTGTTAGGGTTATAAGAAAATATGACTAGTCCGAAAAGTCCTACTCTGTAAAAAGTGCAGTCCGAAATGTCCAAGTCTTAGGCTGAAATGTCCTACATTCGTATTAGTGCTATCATGTATAAATTCATGTGTATAATTTGAAATCACGTAGCGTCTGGTGTTCAGATGCATTACGTTACCTACTACGTTTGACTTTGGAGTAGTTATTATGTCCTTTAAGAAGTCACAAAATGGACAAAAATGTGTGCTTTGTAATCTGAAAATGTACGAAACCATTAAATCTCCATAAATTAGTTTATACTGATCATATCCAAAATCCATCCCTGGAAGCTTCCCCTATAACTGACTGCTGTCAGAGTACAACCCTAATCATAAAAATTGTTTATGATTCTAATTTCTGAAAAGGCACCTCTGACTAATGCTGATTTATGAGTTATATCTCCACCTAATATTTTATGTATAGTGAAATTATACGCATAGATGATGCTTAACATTTATATCTGGTGAATTGGTTGAATATAAATGACAATAAAAAAATATAGATGGAAAAAAGAGCATTTATGATGTGATTTATTCACTGTAAACCTGAATGTTCAGAATAATTAAATATATTCAGTTGTGAATATTCAACATTTTAGAAATAGTACTACGAACTCAAATGTATGAAGTTGCTGTAACATGTTCTTTTTAAGGAAGGGAACTATTGTGGATATAAGTGAACATAACTGAATAACATGGATGAGGTACAACATTTCTTTTCAATTAAGTAATTAAATGGTGAGAATGATATTATACTGTTATTTCTATTGTTTTAAATAAGGATAATTGAAAAAAAAAAAAGTAACCCTCAACTTGACTGATGTAGTAGATGTTGAAATATAATTTCAGATCACTCCAAATAAACACTAATATCTATCACATCAAACAAATTACAATCACAAAACACAGTCATTTTATTCAGGGGCGGCTGTGGTTCAGTTGGTAGAGCGGGTCGTCCAATAACTGTCTGTCCACATGTCCAACTGTCCTTGGACAAAGACACTGAACCCTGACTTAATCTCCCAGTAGGACTGACAGAACCTTAGAATACTAAGTTAATAAGCAATGTTTTAATTTAAGTAATCTACATTTTAAGTTCTGGAAACTTGTATTTTTTAAGTTTCATCAACTGAAAATAATTGAGGCAAACGATTACCTTAATTTTTTTTAGTTCTGCTAACTTATTGGGGTTTACAGTGTTTAAGACAAATGTTGAAACAACTAGTACCATGTTTTTTTAAAATGTACTCCTGTCCCAGTGACAGATCCATGGTTCTGTCCTCCAGAGGTTCATCAATAGCTGGTTTGGTTCTGTTATAAGTCCAAGATATCTCAGCTGGTCAGTCCGTCCGAGCCAGGAACCATATGGCCTTGGAAAGAAACTACTAGAAAACACGATTGTTTGGGAACACACTAATCTTTGGCCATGAAGCAGAAATAAGGGGCTGACACAAAACAGGCCACACGTATTTAGTTCGGGAACCAATTGGAACTGAACACCAACAGGACCGCCTCGAACTCCACCTGGGGTGAGGAAATGGACAATGGCACGAAATAGGACCAAATGAAGTATAAACAAATGGACATTAGACTTTAGGCTGGGGATCAAGTGTGTATTTTACATGTGATGTTAATAAAACCGCAAAAACCTAAAGCCGTGATGATCTGGACCTTCCCGATTGTCTCGCCTCAATTTATCTCTGGACCAGGACCTAAGCTGGGTTAAGGTTAGACTCTCAAAACGAAGCGAGTTTTCTAACAGTTCCCTCCATCTGTGACCGACACCTCAGGTACCGTCTCTGTGATGCTATGCCGTATCCTTTTTAACCACATGAAACTCTTCTGTAGGGGCCACAGTTGTGTTCGATTCAAATGAACTCAGGCGGTCGTATCATGTTGCATCAGACGCCTCTTACTGTAACACTACATGAAAGCCCCGTGTGTTTGGCTTCTCTCTGTTGCCTTCTTGACTCTTATATATGTTTATTTTCAGTGAGGCTACAGGATTCAAGAGCCAAGTGAGCACTTGAGTCTGTCCACCCTGTCCACCTGTATCCCTCAGGTGGATTCGCTCAAGCTCTCCAATCCCTCATGTGCCATATAAGCCCAGTGTTTTCACAGCTGGGACCAATTCAGGGCAAACAAAAATCTGCCCATTGTTTATACAAATAATACCCCAATATGCAACGTCTGCCTGGGCTGCCAGATGCACAGAGAGCAAACAGATGCATTGGGAGGTGGAGATGAGGAGGTGTGTGTGTGTGTGTAGAGGTGGGGGGGGGTGTTACAGAGTTACAGCTGGAGAATAAAAATGCCTACTCTTCATTATGGCTTGTCCAGAAGCTTGCTGCTGGCGGCCTGGGGCTGGGGCTAGGACAAGGGCCAGAGCTGGCTCAGTTCCTGGCAGCTATGTAAAGTCTGCCTCAGCCACAACCACATTGCGCAAAACTGCTTCACACATATAATTTACTCATTATTCACAAAGTTTTTGAAAGACGTTAGAAAAATATATTGCAGAGACAGAAAGAGAGAGAGAGAGAGAGAGAGAGAGAGAGAGAGAGAGAGACTTGTTGTAAAACTAACAGGAGCTGAGAGAAGAGTAAAAAAAAAAAAGTTAAAATAAAACAACTTATTTGGTTATATAAGACTGAACGATGGCAGACTTATGAAGTAACAGTCAGTTAGAACAGCTGATTGAAAAGTTGTGACCACAGAAACTCTATACTTTGATACATACCTCATACTACTCCAGAGAGACAGTTTAATCAATGATTGGCAAGGCCCAGCATACGTGCATGGCATCAGTAGGGATTGTTGGTGACCATGTGTAATCCAGTACGTTCACAGCAGACAAACAACTGTGTTATACGAGGGGTAGCAAATAGGTGTCTCTGAGCCCTCGTTTCATTTCACACTGCACATAAAACATCGTCAACAGGAGATGAGTGTGTCTGGGTGAAACCACTACTTAGGATAAGCATCTCTATAATAAAGAAAATAACTTTACATTGGGAGAAATTGGCCAATTTGTTTACTTTGGAAGTAGAAGCATGTGGGAGAAGGGTGCAGAGGTCCACGTGGGTCTGGGTATTTAGTTAATCAGATATTCATATTATAATATAAACTAGAGTTTGCTGCCTCTACACTGAAAAAAGTAAAAGATTGAATCAACTTAAATATTCTTCTTCAATAGGTCACACATAAAAACATCTACTGGAGTGAATCAAATTTAATTTAATTAAAATAACCCTAACTCTGTGCAATTCAATTTGGTTCAGTCAACTAATTTATTTCTTTTAATGTGTGATCATAAAAAGTGAAAATTATGAGATAAAAAAGTAAAAATCATGAGATAAAAAGTGAAAATTATTCGTTAAAAAATTAAAATTATGAGATAAAAAGTGAAAATTATGAGATAAAAAGTCAAAACTATGAGATACAAAGTTAAAATTATGATAAAAAGTAAAAATTATGAGGTAAAAAGTGAAAATTATGAGATACAAAGTAAAAATTATTAGATAAAAAATGAAAATTATGATAAAAAGTAAAAATTATTAAATAAAAATAGAAAATTATGAGATAAAAAGTGAAAATTATGAGATACAAAGTGAAGATTATGATAAAAAGTAAAAAATTATTAGATAAAAAGCAAAAATTTAAGAAGAATTTTTAAGTTGATTCCGTGTTTAACTTTTTTCAGTGTACAGATGTGTGGGCTGTATTAATATAACTAGACTGGAGAAGTATTAGAATGCTTGTCATTTTCCTGCTGTGACTTACATTAAGGACATTGTTCTAAATGTTCTTTACAGCGCTGGAGGCAGGAGCTTAGTTTAACTTAAAAGACCTGTTGACAAGTGACAACCAGTCTAACCTGGCTTGAACCAGGAGTACAATCCACAATCTTTTCATACACAATGTTTTTTTGTACACTATAAACAAAAGAGGCAAAACATAATAAACTAGAAAAGCACTCAGAGCGCAAACCTCCACCAAGGCAGACCCCCCCCCCCCCCCCCCCTTGAATGACAAGAGGTACGCCAAGGAAGTTATATTGTCTGTTTGTTAGTTAACAAGATTACTCAAATCTTGATGAACTTTCCAGGGATAACATGGAGATCTGGAAACAATTAGATTTTGGTGGTGATCCGAGCGGGGGGGGGGGGGGGGGGGGGTCCACATTTTATTTATTCTCCAGACTCCAACATTTCTTCCAGATGACCACCAAAATTTCATCATTTGTTCCTGGTGACACTCCAAAAACATCTGAAAAATATAATTAAAATCCGTCCATAAGTTTTGGAGTTATCTTGACCCAAACCCCGATCACTACCAAACTCTAATCCTTTCCAGATCTCCCCATTACCAACCTACCATGGAAATTTCATCAAGATCCGTCCATAAATTATTGAGTTATCTTGCTAACTAACAGACAAACAGGCAGACACACTCTGGTGGAGGTAATCGGCTTTAGATGTGCTGGAAAGTTTTGGAGCGAGATATTTATACTTCCTCACTTCCTCAATGCTAAAAAAAAAAAAAAAAGGTTTTATTATTCATGCTTGAAGTGGTTTTAGTCACACACAAAAAAAAGAAGAGACAGAAGTAGTTTCTAGTGTTTTATAGATATTCCCATTAAACTGATGGATTTTTAACATCACATCCTGTACTTGTTTAAGCATTTGTTATAATCCTGTTGAACAGAGCCTACCAGCCAACATGTCACACAGATGACTTTAGCTATTCCAGCTAATTGGATTGCATCTTTTTTTTGCGTGTGTGTGTGAAAAAGTCAGCTTCAAATTCACTTGACAATTACATGGAAAAAAAGGTTTTGTTTCCCCTGGTGGGTCATGACCTTCAGTGATGTTTAACTTGACTTAATCCACCTTTTAACCAAAGAAATTATTTCTGTGGCCGTTCCCAACTGAAAGTTCTTCTGGATTTAAACTGGTTTGTCACTATTCATTCTCATGTTATCGTCTGTATTTATGGCATTGTTTCAGTAAAATTCAAGTATTTTCCCATTTTTAATTGACTGATCGTATAGATATTTGCGGAAATTATAATTAAAGTCACTTTTTGACGGTTCTTTGAAATGATGCATAACAGGCAATGCTAATGGTGGACGGACGTTCCGGACTAGGATATTTCAGACTGCACTTTTTGCAGAGTAAGACTTTTCAGACAAATCATATTTTGAAAAACAAAGACTATACATTTATATTTATTTGCATATAATTGTATTATTCACTTGAAGACATATTAAAAATGTCTACAATATACTGAAATTAAAGTATCAAAATTATACAAATTTCATTACAAGTATAAAACCTCACATTATTTGAAAGAGTCCATAAGTATTTTACACATGATCACAAATTACAAATGTATATAATATATTCATATTGGCAGAGTTAGGGTTATAAGAAAATGTGATTTGTTGGAAAAGTCCTACTCCGCAAAAAGTGTGTCCTACATTCATACGCCTGGTAGATCATCCCCAACGTGGTCAGTATGAACTCTGATCAGTTAAAGCAACAGATTAATTGCTGATTGTTTGATAACCCATGTATCATTCGTTCTTTCGTTTTTCAACTGCCAATCAAAACAAATAAATAGAAGGAGGTGGATTGTTTTCTTTTCCTTAATCCAACATGAAAAATGAATATATGCCTGGTTTTTATTATTTATATTTCGACTTGGCTCAGATCCAAAATACCAAATGGAAAAATGGGTCACTTGACTGAATTAGATTTTTATATTTAATTGTTTGTATTTACGTGATCCGGAAGTTCTGTTCGGGTAGCAAGATTTTTGTAAAAAATAAGTTAATATTTTTTATTAATCATACTTTCGTGCCAACACTGCCAGCAGTCAGGAAAGGAAGAAGTAGAAGCAAGGACAGGAGAATGTTCACTTTTGGAAGTTAAGAAAATGAAAAAGAAAATAATCCATCACTTTTTTTTTTTTTTTTTTTTTTTTACATTTGTTTTGAATTGGCAGTTGAAAAATGAAAGAATGAATGATACAGATTTTTGATGTTACAGAGGCTGAGCTTTTGATTTTGAAGGTCTCAATGGAGATTTTTTTTTTTTACCTGGCAACATATGATGTCTGAAATATGATTGGACAAATGGTCTGACATGCATGTAGACCAGGGATGGGCAATCCTGGTCCCTGAGGGCCGGTGTCCTGCATGTTTTAGATTTTTCCCTCTTCCATCACACCTGGACATTAAATCATCATCATTCTTGTGCAGAGCTGGATGATGAGCTGATCATCAGTTGAATCAGGTGTGATGGAAGAAGGAAATATCTAAAACATGCAGGATCCTGGCCCTCTAGGACCAGGATTCCCCACCCTTGACGTAGCCCAGGGGTACTCAATCCTGGTCCTCGAGGGCCAGGATCCTGTTTTAGATGTATCCCTCATCTAACACAGCTGATTGAAATGATCAGCTCTGACCATCAGGTGTGTTAAAAGAGGGAAACATCTAAAACATGCAGGACAGCAGGCCCTCAAGGAACAGGATTGAGCACCCCTGACGTAGACTAACGGAAGAAAGAGAGACAAGCACATTGTAAAAAAAAAAAAGTTTATGGAAAAAAAACCTGGTAGCTGCGGTTACCAGAATAAACCTGTAAAAATAACCCACATCAATCTGGAAAGATATTTACAGAGTAACATTTAGATTTAATTTTGTTAAACATGTACATTTAAGATTTTAATCATGTAAATGTAGCATTAAATGTTTTGCCTCTTACAAAGACCTACAGGTGACCATGGTGTTTTATGGGAGCAACGTAGGTTTAAGAGGACATTTACACCAGGACGACTGTGGCTAAATACGACAGCATATTTTATCGGAAGTACCTTTCATTTACACGAAGCAGACGCCGTCAGGGTGTGAATACGCAGAAGACTCCTTCCAGAGTGGGGCGTGTTAAAGACACGCTGGGTCACGTCAAGGCAAGAAACGCACATGTTCACGTTACGTGCGTCATTACGTCACATGTGTTCACGTCACATACGTTCACGTCACATACGTTCACGTCACATACACCTTCACATCACATTCATACGCTGAGCAGGTAAAGCAACAAACATGTCAGACAACCTGGATCCCACAGATCTTCAAGCTGCATTAGCATTAGTATTAGCACTAGCATTAGCACTAGCAGAGTCATTTCAGCTAATGCACAGAAATTACACACATACCTAAACAGAGACGGGTGTAGAATTACAAACGTCAAAAACAGAAAAGGAAATGTTGGCGGTCTATCACAGTACCACATCGCGGCCTGGCATGCATATCCACTCATATTTCGCCTACTGTTGCGTCTTCGTATAAACAAGGATTTCCTCCTGAATACACTCGTCTAAACGTGAATGAAAAACTGAAGACGAGACGCCATTTTTGCATCTTCTGTTTTCATCGTCTTTGTATAAATGTAGCCTAAGTGTCTTCAGAGTTTTTCTGAGGACACTTGAATATGTGAACAGAGCTAGGATTCTATCTGTCAACCATTTAAAATCTTAAATTGCTCTTTATTACTTTAAAAAATGTTTTTAAATCAAACAGGTTTTTATTTTGTAGTTTAAAACGGCAGCACGTTGTTTTAAAATTTAGTTTTATTTTCTCAAAACAGTAGAAATATATAACATCTAAATACAAATCTGCTTTTGTTAATGTACTGTTGTTAAAAAAAAACTACAGCTATATTTGGTTTAATTATCAGCGCAAAAAATCTTGTCTTTACAGTGTATTTTCATTTACATTGTTTTTAATGTTGCAACTTTACAACTGTTTTGCTGTTATTTCTATGGTCTTTTTTTTTACAGTGCAGTGAAATGAAGAGAGTGGGCTGTCGGGATTGAACTCATACATCTTTATAGAACAAATATAAAGGATGTAAATGTAGGTCAGTGATTGTGAGTCCATCAGCTGGCAGAAATTGTTCATACCATCTTCTCTCTTGCATTAAAGAAAAATAAAAAGTAAAAATCTTGAACTTTTCTTGTAATCAAGCATCGGTGTATAATGCACCGGAACAGACAATGGCTCCATGATGCCCCCCAGTACTTCATCCTTTGTCCCATTAACAGTCATCAGGTCTTAATGAAGCCCCTTCTGTCACTTGCCCTCTCCTTTCACGGTGCCCTACCCCCAGTCCACTTCTACTCCTTCATCACACAAACTCTTTAATGTCTGTGCTTGTTTTTCCTCTTTTCAGAAACACTGTCTTTAACCCCTTAAAAGAAAATGGTTGATGCACAATCTCATTTGTGTTGGGACTTTGCAAAGGTGGAGTCCAGGGTAAAAGAGGAGTCTGAGGCTTTGATCTCTCTAGGGGGCAAATGGATTGGATTGTCTTGCCCCCAGTGGTGGGACTAAGCTGGGGACAGTGTGAGTCACAGGGGGTCATATCAAAGGTGGGCTATCTTCAGAGTCTTCTCCGCAGCACATTAGTACGCTATCTAAATGTTGATTTGTTCACACCAACATCTGAGGGGAAACTAAATGAGCCGACAAAAGGAAACACCCAGTGAATGCAAATTAACAGAGTGGTCAAGTTCGCTTCACTTGTCCTCTTGTCTTCACTTGTCTCCGAATGGAAATGTTTATTAATGCTGTATGACAGGAAATGACAAATCAGACAGATGCTTTGAAAAGTATTTATGTAAATTCAAACCAGCGCCATTTCCACAAATTACAGTCTGACTCCAATCCTTTTCATTTCCCAGAGCAACAGTCTGATTCCTCCATTTACGGGACCAAAACTTAATAGTGCAACGTGCTTATTGTCTATGTTGTGGCTTCAGACACGATTGGGAACACCCTATAGCTGCAGCAAACAGCCATGTTGAGGTTACCGACTGTGTGTGTGTGTGTGTTCCCCCATTGCGGGTGGGAAACATCGTATTACTGTCACTCTCACAGTTGACATTAAGAGAAAGGTATAAATCACACGCACACAAACTCCAGCGACCACGGTCAACAGCAGCCGAAGACAAAGAAGGAAGTTTACAGCATGTGACATCCTTTCCTAATTGGATCAACAGTGAACATTGGAAGAATCTGTTCATTCATATTCCTTGCTGGAACACACCACAATCTACAAATGCATCTCTTGGAATGAATCCGCATAGTGTTTTAGCATTCTCCAACTGCAGATCGTATAGGAAAAACACAAAGGTGAGTGATTCATAGTAAAATAATAATCTGAATATGAACAACAAGAGCACTCAGTCTTGAGCTGTGTGGGCGTTGTTCGACAGCAACACAGACGCCAAAGAATATTTATTATTTCAAAGGCTTCCAGGCTCGTTATAGCAAATTCTCAGCAATAACCATAAAAGAGGGAAAATTAGAATCCTTGCCTGGTGTCACAGTTTGCCATTTTCTGTGTGCATGGCCCAAATGTGGGATTGCAAATAAGCATCTCTATTTTTGGGGACTTTAAGACCAGTAGCACCCGTCTGGGTCACTCCATATCATTAGAAACAGCTCAAGAGATGAACAAATTCTCCTGGCACTCAAGCATAATTCTGGTCTTTAAGCCTATAGTACCATGAAATCAAAGCCAAGCCTAAAACCTCCCTCCATCTTTAGTGTTATTTTTGAGTCTCTCATGAAATTTGGGTTGACACGTTGATTGAAAATGCCCACTACTTTGGTTATCTTGCGCATCAAAAGTTCAACTCAGCACATTCCCAAGGGGCTTGAATCAAACTCAGAAGCCTCAGTCTAACCCCCTGTTACTGAAATGTACATTTCAGCCTTTCTCTTCTCTCAGTCATTAACCAGACTCGCTGTCTTTCAGACTTTCTTCCTGACTTTGGCTGTTGGTAAATATTTGCTAGACGGGAGATTGCATTCCGTTACGGTACTCCAACTTCTCCTTTGCATAGCAGTTGTTGTGAAAGCATCTATTGTCTCATTTTAACTGACCACAAAGTGTATTTCGGTGATGTCGGCAAGGGCTGGCTCCTCTACAACTCTAATTAGCATTCCTTCCAGATAAAACAATGATCACTTGAATACGACTGAGCTAAGCTTGCAGGAAGTGATCTGAGGAGCTGATAGGAGCCCGTGATTAGCAAGCAACTAACTTCAGTCCTCCATGCATAATGTTTTAATTCAACATCACCCCCCACCACCTCATTTTGTCCCATCACTAATCTTGTCTTAAGTTATCTTCAAACTACCGCTTTGCCCTGCAGCTACAAGCCTTATCATTTATTGATTATGTCTCTTAGATTAAAGGACCTGCTTTCATTTCCACAAGAATGTGCCCCCTTTCTTTGTGTCCATATGGAAGCATTTGCCGGACAGATGGGTTATTTTCCCCTCTAGACACAGTCCCACTGGTCAGAGGGGGACTTGGTAAGCAATGATGCTGCCGATATCCAACTGTTGTCAACTTTAAAGTTTAGCGTAACAGTCAGGTGATCTGAATGTACCTGTTAATGACATTAAAAAAATACCAAATGGAAAACAAAAGTACACGCTGTTCCTCAGAATTTTGTTGTTGGAATCAGTTTTGGACGTTTATTACTCCAAAGATCTGTTCCTTTTTTTTTACTTCACTGAACCCCCCCCCCCCCCCCCCCCCCCCCAAAAAAAAAAAAACGCATTGGCAGAAGTTACAGAGATGATTTCAACCCCACTAAATGCAACAGAGTCATGGGAACATATTCAAATGTATAAAAATAAATATATTCTTTGTACACATATACAGGTATTATATTTCATGTTGCGTTCAAGTGCATTTTAACTAGAGATTAAGCACTGATAAAGACAGAGGGGGTCAAAGTACTCCCATTCTGTACTTAAATAGAAGTACAGCTACTTGAGTGAAAAAATACTCTGGTAGAAGTAAAAGTTAAAAAGTACGACTTCTTAATTGTAATAAAGTACAAAAAGTAAAAAAGTAAAACCAAATATTCTTTTTTTTTGTTGCTGTGAATGAAATAATACGTATTTAACCAAGAAAAACAGCAAATGTCAAACATATCCAAAAATAAAGCCTTTAAACAAACTGTCGATAATTGTTTTATTGGGTCATAGTATTCACTTTAGTGGGTACAGGAAATTAAAAAAAAATTTAAGTCATAAATAGGAGATGAAAGAAAAGCAGAATTATGAGGTAAAAATTATGAGATTAAAAGTTACAATTATGAGAAAAACGTCAGAATGATGAGATAAAGTGTTAGAATTATGAGATTATGAGTAAAAATTATGAGATAAAAAAGTCATAACTATGAGATAAATCAAAATTATGAGATTAAAAAATCTAAATGATGTAATAAAATGTTACAATTATGAGGAAAAAAAAGCCTGAATTATAAGATAAAATGTCAGAATTATGAGATAAATCAAAATTATGAGATTAAAAAGTCACATTTATGATGTAGTAAATCACAATTTCACGACTTACTTTTCATACTATCATATTTGTCTAGTTTGTAAAAGTAATATGTATTCTGAGAATGTAAAGAGTATAAATTACAGATATTTATACAAAAATGTAGGGAGTAAAAGTAAAAAGTCAGACGAAAAATAAATACTCAATTAAAATACAAAAATCTGAGGTGCAGTAAAATAAGTACTTCTATTTAGTTACTTCCACCTCTGGATATAGAGACAAAAAAATATATTTCAAAACACGTCACAGCTTGCGACACAAAGGGGGCTCTCGTAAACTATTAATTAAATAATCGAGGTTCAAAATTTCAGGGGTAGCCGTAGAAAAATAAAAACCTTTGCCTTAATCACACGAGCAATTTTTATTTATTTATTTTACAAGAAGTCATCTTAATTCCTCCAGACAATCCAGGTTGTCATAATGCTCTAAAATACTACCCCAAACCCCCTCAAGCCTCCCAGACTTAATTCCATGTGCTGAGAAGCCGAATTGCCTGAATGTGGGTTACACACAAATGACGGACATTTTGTCTTGGGGTAATTACTAATATGCCACTGTTGTTGCCCAGGCTGCCTGTATCTGGGTTTTGGTTTAAATGTTGGGTTTACTCTCCCTGGGCTGTGTGGTTTGCAGCAGCTTAATCACAAAGCCACAAGCATCTCAGCCATTTTGATAGGAGCCAAACTGGGAAGCCTTCATATGTAACACTGTTTTTTTGTTAGTACTACATATAGCAGCATTTTTTCTGCATAGTCAGCATGCAATATGGCAAGTGACTAGAAATGGCTGTTGACAAATTGAAAATGTGCAAATAAAATGAAAATAAACCCAGAGACGGAGCGTAAATCTCTGGAGCAGGAGCTGATTGTTTATTTCTGCAGGAATGGAAATAAAATGGTGCGTTGGCAAGAATATACACGAGTGTTTTCACTGGATATATGTTTGAAAATACTGAGTAGTGAAGTGGCTGCGGAGGGAAAAACAACAACCAACCATACTGTACAGACGCCTGGTTTGGATTGATTTGTGGAAATCTATACTGTAGTTCTTCCCCATTTTGATTAATTCAAACAAGTGTTAACAACAAGTGTTAGTTTTATATCAGTTCCCTAAATACTTTTTTCTCTCGATTTAGTCTTTTTAAGCGATTTATTATCATTTATTATAATACTATCATTTGTGTTTTGACCTTTTTTTTTATGTCAAAATCAGGTATTTTCCATTATTTAATTTGCTGATCATGCAAATATTCATAAAAATTCTGATTATAATTGGAGTTTATTGTATCAGAAACAGAAAAATCCCCAGGAAAAAGTGACTTTCTCAGTAAAAATGTATCATTAATTGACTATAAACCTAATGTGTGCAGCCCCTGTTATTGATCAAACTATTAGTTTTATTCAGAAATCAATGTTGTTAATGATGACAGTGTTTGCAGGTTCACTACAGAGCCTCTAAATTTCCAAATATGTCATATATTATGACCACGAAAAGATGACTAACTGTATTTTATCTGCATTAGTTAGATGTATTGATAGATTTAGTGGTTGAGACGTTATTAAACATTTTAGATAATTTTGGTTGGTCTTTCACCCACTTCTGACCACATGACATAAGCTATATATTGTCCTTGTTCTACTGGGGACAGAAGGCGACAGTATCCGGGTCTGATGCTGTAAATAGCTCATTAAACCTAAATATTTATATGTATTGATAGAGTTTTAGACCCTGGTTCACACATTTACATAGAGTTCACTGGAGCTCAATGTAAAAACTAAAGAACTATGCTGTGGATCTTGTGGGAAAACCCCAGACCTGTTGGAACCTCTGCAGATCCATGGTCTGGGTGTGGAGCAGGTGCTTTACTTTAAGTATCTGGGGATGGAGATGGACACCACGTTGTCCTTTGGGTCACATGTGGACTCTATTAATAAAAAAAGCCCAGGAGCGCCTCCACCTGCTCAGGAAGCTGAGGTCTTTTAATGTCAATAAGGACATTTTAACACTTGTTTATAATAATAATAATAATAATAATAATAATAATAATAATAAGTGCCAAAGTGCTTTACAGTGATTGACAGCTAAAATACAGATTTAAAATAAATGAATTATGATTACACACACAATTATAAAAGTACAAGAATTAAAATAAAGTAAGAACTAAAGTAAAAAAAAAAAAATATATATATATATATATATATATATATATATATATATTAAATACATTTTATGATTTAAAAAGTGCAAGATATAAAATGAGATTTGCACGGGTTTGTATAGGACAGGGGTGAATCAAAATTGCAATAGTAAATTATCATTTTTTAATAAAACTTCAGTAAAATAGAATAAGATGGAATACAATAAACAATATAAAAACAGTGCACATTCCTGGTTTCTCAATTGTTACTCTTTTATCTCATTTCAAAGGCTGCTGAAAATAAAAAGGTTGTTAATCTGTTTTTAAATATATTCAGTGAACTGGCTTCTCTAATGTAATAACTTTGGTGCAAAGGTAGTGAAGGCTGCACCCCTCATTTTCTTTGTAATATTTCAGGAATTCGTTAGTAGCCCTGCATTTGATGACCTCAGTGTTCGAGTTTGTACATACTGGGAGACTAAGACAGGGTTCTGTGTCTTTGTCCATGGACACTTGGACATGTGGACAGACCGAGCCGGGACGTAAACCTCTGACCTCATTGGACGACCAGTTCTACCAACTGAACCACAGCTGCCCCTGAATAAAATTACTGTGTTTTGTGATTGTAATTTATTTGGTGTGATCAATATTGGTGGTTATTTGGAGTGATTTTAAATTGTATTTCATCATCTACTACATCAGTTAAGTTTTTTTTTTTTCCAATCATCCTTATTTGAAACAATAGAAATAACAGAACAACATCATTCTCTACATTTAATTACTTAATTCCACTCAGTTGTACCTCATCTATGTTGTTAAGTTATGTTCACTTATATCTACAATAGGATAAAAGTGGATATAAGTAACTAATATTTTTTTTTTATGAAAATAAATGTTTAAAAAAATATATATTAGTTGGAAGTACATAAAAAAGAAGAACACATTACAACAACTTAAAATACATTCCAGTTAGCAGTAGTATTTCTGAAACTTTGAGTATATATATATATATGAATATATTTAATTATTCTGAACATTCAGGTTTACAGTGTACAGAACCCCCCTGGCCAGGAAGAACATCTGCAAGAAATAATTCATCCCTTCTGCAATAGCTGCTCTCAATAACAAAAAAATATCTGTTTTTAATTCTTTTATGTGATTTTTATTTATGTCTGTATTAATTTGTGGCACTGTGTTTTTAGTGAGGACAAAGTAAAATTATCTATATTCTATTCTATTAGTGAATCATCAGTTATGAAAACCTTTACATCAGTATATGGTTTTAGTCACTGGTGGTTGTTTGGGTCTTTCTGGGTTAATTAATGGCCATGAGATAAATAAGGACACAGGAGCCGACTGATGTGTTCAATTATTTTGATGTCACTATGTTATTAAAAAAGAAAAATTAGGGGATTTTTTTAAAATTGCTTTTGTTCTGTGTGGTGATTTGACAGCCCACTTGTCTCAAATCTGTGCAGAGACTAATATGTTTAATTGTACAGCTCAGACAATGGCTGTTTTGATAAAAAAAATAATAAAATAATAATAATTAAAAAAAAACTTGTATGTATTAATTTAATTTCCATTTATCCTTCATTTTTCATTGTCAGTTTGGTCATTGCAAATCATTTGTAAAACTTCTAATTAAATGTTACTTTACTTATGAGATATTAATGAGAGAAGTTTGAGGTTTTTAAACTTTTAAGCTGGTTTTTTTTGTCTATTAATTTCACTACTTAATGTGTCTTTTGGTTATAAATTAGAAAGTTGGGCTCGAGAAAGAAAAACAGTGAAAACAGTAATTATACTTTGATGAAGCAATAACATCTAACCTCAATTAACTCTTTATTGAGCATTTAACTATCTTTGGTAAATTAAGCGCCGTAGGGACACTTCCAAAGCACCGCCCTGGTTGAATCTGCGTCCAAACTCGTCTCTCCATTGACTTCGAATGTAATCTCGACGCGCAAATGTGAAAATTTGCATTCGGTGTGGCCGAATCATAACTCAAATAGTTCCCCCCAAAAAAGTCCCGGAACTTCCTGTAACGAGTCACATTATTTCCCGAATACTGGTCACAGCGATACAGTTATGGATAAAGTAATTAAGTAATTACTCCGTTACTCAAAATGCGGCTGCGTTAGTAACACTGTTATACTCTAACGCCATTATTCCCAGCACTGGTAATGAAGTACTTTTACTTAGTTACTTTCCACCTCTAGTCGTGGGGGTGTCGGAGCCTATCCTGCCTTTCATAAGGTAAAGTCAGGGGTGCATAGTGCACTGTGCATATTCACTCTCGCAATGATCAATGGGTAAAATTCAGCAAAGCAAATCACTGAAGCATGTACTGTTTGTCATAAAGTAGAAATTAAATGTTCTTTATGTCTCCTCATGAGATGATTGTGACAACATGAGTCATTCTTGATAGATAAAGTGTAAGTGGTATTCATTATACGTGATTAAAGTGGTAACTATCAGGTGCATTTTGGGTTTTAATTGTGTGTATACAAGATGGTATTCAGCGTGTCTTTGTGGAGCTCAACTGAAAAGGCTGATTTGAGAATGATCAAAAGGCTGAAGAATCAAGAGGCCCTTGAAAAAATACTCAAGCCTATTGTGTTTTTCTGTAATAAGATGCATGACAGAAGTGCTTTTCCTTTACAAGAATGAAGACTGTGATACGACTCATTCTCTTTTACATTGATCATTATCTTGGGAATTGTTAGATCTGATATTCAAGCCAACACAGCAAATATGATATTAAGTACATTTTAAGTGATGCTATTATGGTCCTTTGATAATATGGTTTGTTTTGACCTTGTTTTTGTTTTCTTGCTCGGAACAGTAGAGTCTGTGGAAATGAGACGACCATCTGGAGACAGTTTTCAGATCAGTTCTTGGAACAAAAGATGAGTAAGAAAAGGAGAGGATTAAAGTGACCGAAGTGATAAAAGATCTTTGAATAGACGACAAAAGCAACTTTTTCGAGATAACACAGATCTGCAAGTGCACCGGGGCAGGCATTAGTTATCAGTCTCACACAGATTCAGTATTTAAGTCTTGTTCACATTCAATATTTCCCAGCACACAGGTGTTTATAATCCTTTCCAAACAACCTTGTTTACAAAAACAACAGCTTTAAGAAAGAAATCCGAAAACAGTTACAGGCAACCAGGCAATTAACGCCTATGTACCACGCAGTGCGCTTCAGTTCACTACTAACGGTTTTGAAGCCGAGTACCAAGTCTGCTTTTTATTGAGCGCTCTACTTGCGAGACGTCCTAAAGGTTGCCTCAAGGGAGGTTTGTGAAAAACAGGCTTTCTGGAAACACACAGGCTTTTTGTTGTGCTTTGCATGTAATTTACAATCAAACTGATGGACTTGCTACTGTTTACCCCGCCGTGCGATCACATAAACTTGTTGTGTTTTACAGGAGCTGAAATGCGACAGTCAGCGTGGTGCCACTCTGATCCACAAGGCTGCAGTTTTTTTTCGTCCACGCAGGGTCATGGTTGATTCGTGCAAAGAAAAAAAAAAAAAACTGAAAGCTACATTTTCATTGTACCCGCAAAGTTTAGTTTGAAATGTTTTCTTTATATTTTACAGCATTCGGAGCTTATCACAGGTGTATTTTATGATAACACTGTGCTTTCCAGAGAACCAGCCTTCTATTTTTAATGCTTTCCTCATGTTTTAACTCTATACACCATGTATTTTACAGCTTACATCCTCTATTTCCTCTCGAATGTGGTGCATCTCATCCATGCCTCTTAGCCCAGATCTGTTCGACATATTGTAGTGAAGCTCACCCGGGCTCCTCAGAGATCTGTGAGTACATTGTAAGGAATGTGTGTCCTTCCTGACATTACAACGGTCTTTATCAACTAACAAGAGGAGTGGGAGGGGAACAGGGAGGAAGAGAGGAGGATGTTAAGATGTTAGAACGGTTTGGGAGCGAGAGTGAAAAAAAGAGAAGTCTTTGTTGCTGCTTATCGGACAGGATATGAAGCAACTCAATGGCTTTGGCATTTGGCAAAATAGCTTCCTTCAATGGGCATTCACTACAAGAGGCATCCCTTGACATTAGGCCACATGTGTCTGAGGAACTACTCGACATAAGGAAAATGAAGACGGAGCGAGGGAGAGAGAGAGTTTCAGCCAGAGAAAAGACAGCCAGAGGGTATTTTAGAAGTTCCGTATTTTGTTAATTGCTCACGATAAGATGCAGCAATTTGCCGGTAGTTGTGATGACTATCAATGGCAGCAATTTAACAGATGTTGGTGCACTGGGACAGAGTTGGAATACTTGAATCTTTGCAGCGCCATCTAAAGGAACATTATAACAAATTTCTGAATTCTGGAGCAGTCTGATCTACTGAGAAGACAAATTTTAGGGTTGGGGAACCAAAATTAACTCACCAAAGGACATTTCTAGTGCATACACACCCACCCACACACACACACACACACACCACAGTTTATTATTTTTGTTAATGGGATCTAAGGGGACATCGCTTTCCTGATGTGGTGTAATTGAAGCTGCTGTATTAAAGGGTTGTGTTCCTCTCCTGCTGCTGAGACACAAAGTAATGCAAACCCCATCCCAGTTATTAACCCAGGAAGTCCCCATGGTGCACTGCACTCTAATGAGAGAGGCCAATACGTATTTTATTTTATTTTTTTCATTGCTGATGCTGCCCTTTTGACCCCCTGAAGCTTATCCATTGCTCAGTCGTCCAAGTAATCTTGTACAACTTCCTTTGACTCAGGCCATTTTCAGTTTTACGACCCAAACCCCCTCTTGGTCTTTAATTAAATCAGTAAAAAATGGGAAAATTAAACTAGCAATTCACATGTCAGGCTTATCTGTACTGTTTTTGTGTGTCCGGATACATTTTCCACAGTTGAGACTGTAAATATTTAAAAGTGAAAGGAAATAAAGGGAGTTTGATAAAAGAGTTTAATGCTTTCTTCAGCCCCCTGAGCTGTCTTGTCAGTTTTACCTTTTGAACTTCATGAGAAAGATACACAACAGATTTGTTGTTGTTGGGATTAGCAGTGTCATCGCAACGAAAAACGTTTACACCACCTCATTATGTGGTTAGAGCAAGATTTGTATCACAGGCAATCCCCTTTTCTGTCATTTGATTACATTTTCATATCAAAAGGTTTACATATGTGCAATTGGCCTCAAAACACAACACAATTAATTATATCTGTGGTTAACTATGTTTTCCTCCTTAATCACTTGCACATAAATATTTTCCATTCATTAAAAACCAAAGTTTTCATTTGCCAACTTTTGCAGATAAATCTAATTGGTGCTGTCCACACCCTGGTCGCAATACAATAGGCCTTCTTCTCACAACACAACAGCTCCTTGTCTTTCAACAAATTAACACTAATGCATCTTAATGGGGTTGAAATTACAACCCCATGTTGCCAGAGGGTAATTTCTGACAGGGGCTCGTCTTGTTTTTCTCAATCTTACCACAGCATCAGTTTCTCATAATGCACTTTTATTGGTCCTCTGGCCCAATCGCTATTTTACACCTGATTGGCTACATTTCATAACGTGTACTACCTCTGCAGGAATGCCACCACTGTTGTGTATCCAAAGAGGAGATTAACTCTACAGCACTCAAAACAGATATGATTTTCTCACACAGGGCAAAAGGCAGTCAGAGTTGTATCATCTCCCCACTTTGATGTAGGACTTTTGAGCCTGACGGACACATAATATCATTTACAGTTAAAATCCGGGGTGGTCTTTCCCGTGTTAACAGCTCACACTGCTTTGTGTCCCACTAATTCCAAAAGACCAGATTTTTCTCAGGCTGTTGAACGTTCACCGAATGGTTTAATTGCAAGCAGATTCAAAGAGATGGATATTTGAATCACGCTGAGTAAAATATGGCTCCATCTGGTTCTGATAAGCTTATAAATGAGTGCCATCTGATGCTGATTTTACACTTTACACTTCAAACAACTGCATTAATTCCAGGGCAACTACTATACTTTGACTGTGAAGTGAAAGGCACCGACGATAACTTAGACACGTGTGGTTACATGCAAAAAAAATTCTTTATCGATGTAGTTCTATTATATTACCAGAAAGTGAAAACAATCACATCTGTTGGCTGGGAGTGACATCCTGACAGAAAAAAAGGACTCACCTTTAACCCCAAAAGCAAGGCATCCAAAACGGTTTTCAGTGTTTGCAGAAAAACAAATAAACATTTGATCAAACAAAAGATATGCAGTCCATGCACCAATAACACTCACACTCCAATCGCTCTGATCACAAGAGTTCATGAAAAATGTGTCAAAACAGGTTGCAGAGGAAGCCTGAATCTATAATTATATAGATGGTATAATTATGAATCAAGCACGTATACAATTCATGGTATAATTATGAACCTCTGCAACTATAAGCCACTAATGGGAACTGGGAGTGAGGAGTTATTCAACACGCAGACAGCTAATTACTGTGTAGGCCTCGTTAATTGGTTATGCCCCTGTTTAGAATGGGAGCATGATCAGGTTGGCAGATTTATAGAGCAGCAGCACACATACATAAGACCGGTGTTTTTGAAGAAGCGTTCGTTTTGGTGGGGGTAAGTTTGCATACCAAAATAACTACACGAAAGGCTGACAGGAGCGTGGCAGCAGTTTTGAAGTCGCTGCAGAGACGTGGCGTCTGTTCAAGGGATATGACCGCATATGAATACGTACATACAAGCTGTGACGTTTGGTTTCTGTAAGAAATGAGAATGATAATATATGTTGTGTGATTCGCAGACATTCACATGTGATAAGATGAAAATGCAGCCGTGCAGAAAAAGCCAAACGATTAGCTTTGTGGTGATGAAAAAAAAATACGCGTTCTGATCACCAAAGTGGCTTGGTTTTGTATGGAAACAACTGTGGCTGGATGTTTGGTTCTCATGGAAGCCACATGAGAGGGAGGTCATGAGAGAGACAGCAGGCCTTGCGCTGTGTGCGATCTCACCACACTCATTCCCCTCCACACTTTTGATGTTTCCCTCCCAACTTTTATCATTGCTCATTGGGAGACCCCAACTCTCACTGTCAAAAAAAGCAGACACACTTTCTTTAGCTTGCCTGCCCCCCCCATCCCCTCCCCCCATTTCTTCTCCATCTGAGCAGCAGCTTGGCTAATACTCTTGAACCCCCTTCTCCAGCTTCACAAAACTATTTTTTAACAAGCAGAGAAATCATTTAGCGGACACTTTCCTGGATCATTAAACACAAAATGATGGCTTTGGGATCCTGTGATTTTATTGATCTGTGTTCTCTGATCAGGCCTGGTCAGCTTGGAAGAGAGGAAATGGGGGGGGGGGCAAGGATGAAGTGGGGGAGCTGGGGATATGGGTGGCTCAATGTGAGTCTGAAATGTGATCTGGAGCCTGCGTCGCATTAGCCTTAACGGGCCGTGTGGCAGACGCACTGGCACCACAGAGCAGAGAATAAGGGAGGAGTGGGCGGAGAGCGAGGAGGAAGACGACGGAGGCGAATGGCCGGACACACTTATGCAGGGAAAAATGTGGCGCTAAGGCAGCAGGAAGACATGCCATCATCCTCACAGGAAGAATTCCTGGCTCCACACCAAAAAAAGAAGAATGATGCTTATCCTTCTATCTAAGTCATCTTTGTAGCTGCAGGACACACATCATCACACATCCTCCGTCAGCCTGTCATCCCAAAGGGTCACGGTCAAGCTGGCGCTCCTTCTCTCTGTGTCATGTTGTCTATGTCCTGCTCTGTAATTTCCTTTTTTTTCCCCTCTCCTCTTTCCCGGAAAGAATGTGTCTCCCGTCGCTCCACAAGTCAGTGTCAGGGGTCTAAACAGCCCATTTCAGTGTCTGACTCAGTTACGGAGTCCCAGAGGTGCCTGATGGATTCCAAGAATTCCAGCTTTTGCACCCACAACTGTGACGCCACCTGAGGGAATGTCATAGAGATCACAGGAGACACTTCCTGTACATGTTTAGCATTCATCTTCCAGCTGCAAGATGAAGTCTGGATGGCAAATATTGGGGTAAAATAGAGATTAAATGCACCTCGAGCAACTTCAACATATTCTGTGACTGTATTAACATGATTACGAGAAAGAGTGATGATGAGAGGGGTAAGATGAAGGATAGGCAAAGGGAGCAACAGAGGAAAAGAGAAACAGCCAGAGCAAGAAGAGTGGAGGGGGTAATGACTAGGTCTGCTCAGGACAGAGGAGGCGACAGAGGGGGAAGCGTCTCCGATCGTCTCCTCGTGGCTCCTCTTTGGCGTCTGTGATCCTCGGACCCTTCACGCAATCTCCCTTATTACAAGGCTTCCCCTCTCCACACGGGCACCACTACAAAATGGAGCAATTACATTTAATTAGGCTGCAGAGGGTAGCTAGCCTGCCCCATCCCAAAACCTCAGAGAAGCGCAGACTTCAGGTAACACAACGGTCGGGAGAACTTCAAAGAGATGCAAAATTACAGCACCATTAGTGGAGCCACCACAGAACTGCTGTGAAGCCAAGGAATCATTTGACCCAGAGAGGTAGATTCAAAGGAGTTAAAACTGAAAAGCAGAGTAGTGGCGACAAAAACATCTCAACAGCCAAAGATTAAGGGGCAGACTGAACACTTCTCTAAACATTGTTTGTGTTGTATGGGAGACTTGAAAAATTAAGGAGTCTTTACAATGCCTATTAGTTATCCCATACCCCTGCAGCTTCTGTGGACGGATACTGTTTAGGGTATGTCAACATTTTGTGGTTTGACATTAAAAAAAAAAAAAAAAGAAGAAGAAAACATGTTTTTGTTCCAGCATACACATGCAGAGA
This sequence comes from Siphamia tubifer, assembly GCA_020466265.1. NCBI lineage: Eukaryota > Metazoa > Chordata > Actinopteri > Kurtiformes > Apogonidae > Siphamia > Siphamia tubifer. Next base: position 35,853,697 of record CM035797.1, read on the forward strand.
TTAAGTGTCCTAATAGTCCATTTATACTGCCCCAGAAAGATGATATGAGAGGCAATCTCACTTTATCTGCCTGCTGTTTGTAGCTCTGAGTTTTGGCTTATAGAATGCATGATGACACTAAAATTTTTATTGATGCTGACTCACTAGGCCCCCAACCAAAGTGGAAAAAACTGATGTTATTGCATGTCCTTGGCAAGTTTGCCTTCGTGCAAGTCAAGAAAACAAAACAAACAAATCTTCATAGCCCGAATGCCATCCATACAGGTGAAATCACACACCAAAATGACTAATTTCTTGTATTTTTCCTTCTTGAGTTTTACAGTGTGACATAATTGAAATGAAAAAAGGCTTCTTTTAAATTTTTTTTTTTTTACAGTGCGCAGTGGTTGACCGGTGTAGGTTTTTCCGTGGTGGATGTTGAGGATTTTGAGAGCCAATATATAACATCAAAATCAAGATGGTTTTAGTTTTATTAAGTAAACATCTAACTATTTAACAACAACAAAGGAGGCATAAGCTTTCCAAACTGAAATGTACATTTATTGTCTCCGCTTGCTTCATTATATCCATTACGCACTCATTTATTTTATATTGTAAAAGGATAATGCCAACATTTCTCCTACTACACTGGCTAAGCTGTCTGCACTTCACTTGCCTGTTCTTTATTACGGGGCCCACTAATAAATCTGTAGTGATCCTGATTATTTCTAATATGCAGGATTTTTTGTGATCTACTTAATAAATGCATTTATAATATTCTGCATCTCCCTATTTTACAAGCTCAGCTATAAAAGCAAAGTGTCATTTGTATGAGTTGGGGTCTCTCAATCAAAACTGTAACTTACACATTAGTATATAATGATTAGTAAAGGCTATGACATATATAAAAACTGATGTGAATGTCGTTGGAAACAGTGACAGAATGTCTATACAGAAGTCAACAAAATATGTAACATAGCCCCTACTGGTCTTATGTTAATGTAAATCTGTTGGGTTTATACGCAATTGTATGGATTTAAACATATCCAAGTAATTTGAATTCAGTCACAAAGATGGATACAGATGAAATCCAAAATAAAACAAAATAAAAGATGTTTTCAATTTGAAAGCTATCCTGTTAATGTTCAGTTTTTTCGCCTCCTCAATGGGGGAAAATCAGAGTAATTTTTTTTTTGTGGCACCAAAGGAGAAAAACAGAACCTAATGTCATCAGCCTTGGTCTGTTTTTGAGACTTGAATGTTTCAAATGAGACTCTGTGTCACAAACATGGGGTGTTGTCTTTATTTTAAGTGTGTATTAAGTCGACAGGAGCCAAATTAACTATAATATTGAGCTGTGGGTAATGTAGGATCATATGTTTTTAAAGCCTGAGTCATGCAGTGGATTTAAGACCAGGAAATCTTGGCTTGCATTGCTTCGGTTTTCCTTTTGATCTGTGTTTAATGAGTCCCACAACTTGTGCAATACCAAATTGTTGGAATACCTTTTTGATTGCTTTGCTTAATGGGGAAGAGTCACGGTTCTGTTTTTTGTTTTCCTTTTCTTTCCACCCTAGACAGAAACACGTGTTAGACTACAATGGTAAAATAGAAACACAAATGTACACAATATTCAGAGATGTTTTTCGCTCTCATTTACTCATCATTTTATGAAGAATCATACTTGGGAGGAACAAAATTATAAACTTCATTCCAGACGTAGAATGATACCAAATAAAATCACTAGAACTGCAGTTCAATAATGAAGACAATCCTTCAGTTTCTTCAGCTACAACTTCTTTTTCCTCCTGTTTGTCTCTTATAACACTGTCCTCTAAATATATTTCTCATTCCTACACTGCTTTTCTTTCATAACAGGATCCACAGGGGAATCAATCAAACCATGAAACCTCTTCTAGATGCGCCTCCACCCTGAAATATCTCTCCCTATTTCTCACCGGGACCATTTTCTAAACCCTCAGGCCTGTGCTCCATCTCATCCTAACCCCCACCTCCCACCCCATCTCTTTCATCCCACCTGCAATGCCATTAAACTAATTTGCTTATATAAATGTTTCGGTCTTTAAACCTACACTGAAGTTGTTTTTGCGGTTAATCTGACACTTTCGTCACCCATCTGTATATCATTTTACGAGTCCGAAACAATAGCAGATCATTCTTTGCTGCTGCTCCTCCTCTCTCGCCTTTTTTTTTTTTTTTTGCCACTAAAAGTCTCCTCCACGTGTGTTAATGTGTCTTTTGTAGTTAACTGTGACTCCATAAAGCAAGGGCCAGGTCTTTTTTTTTTTTTTTTCCCCTTACCACAAATTAGTCTCATGCTGCGTCATGATTTACTGTCTCCGTTATGGTAATCACAACCAGATCCGTGCTCACCGTAGACTACAAGCGACTGCTGGAAACTTTGACAGACAGTCAGTCGCACAGTCTGCTGTTGTCGCCTGTGTCACCAGTGCTTTGGGAATGAAAGAAACGCCAGCCATGTTTCAGTGGCTGGGCCTACGGTTACCACAATGTTAAAATATATCCCACCCACTGGATTTAATGTTTTCTTTTCTTCATGTGGTCAATTGGTATTAGTGATTATAGTAACATTCCTTATAATATACAGCACGGGTGTCATCATAAAACAAGTAAATGGATACTTTAACCAAAATATAAAACTGAAAGAAAAAAAAAATTAGTATTGGAAAACATTAAGTTATGTAATAAGCACACTGGAACATTTAAATTAATGGAGTAAGGGTTTTAAGCAAGCACTAAACAGTACTTAGTAAAGAACTGCCTCTAATAATCCTGACAAGATAACCCACAATATTCTGGTCTCTTAGGAGAAATACTGCCTCCCGTTGATAAAAACAAAAAGTACAACAAATTTCCAGCAACTAACTGTCAAAAATGGTTAGGCATTGGCATAGTTCAACAAAAGAAAACAATAATTAACTGCTCTACCGGCAATTTACTCATAAAAAAGTGGCATCCTTTTTTCACCGAGGATTTGTTTATATGTGACTTTCTGCCGTTAAAAACAGCAGGAGAAAAATGGGCATGTTGATTTATAGCGCGAGTACGACCCTTCTGAGTTCAAAACGTCTTGTCTCATTTGTGCGTCCCAGGTCTGGCCTGCTAGTGTAACTGTGACGACAGCACGATAAGACCAAAAGCATTCCAGCGTCCATCAGTCTACTATCTGTACGAGGCCTGTGTCCACTTAAGACATCACGGATCTCTTTAAAGAGAACTTGGACTTAAACACATGGTCTGATGATGAGTGCAGCTGGTAAATACAGTGGCCGATAAATATCTGCGGATAAAAGAAACCAGCAAAGCGAAGGGAAATAAAGACAAAAGCTGCATCTTGTCTTTGAATAAGAAGGAGAATAGAGCGCGGATAGTAGGCATGTGGTTTCCAGCTGTGTTTTGTCTTGTGCAGGTCATGTTGTTCTGACTAACAATGGAGCATTAACGTAAACGAAAGACTCTAAAAGTGAATGATGTCCAATTATGACCCGATTTATTCTACAAATATGCAAAATGTCTCTGACCTTAGCTGGAAATAAATACATTTATGGGTGCTACCAACACATAAAGAGAAACAAGCAAGCTGTAAAAGTAATGTAAACTATAAAATCTAAAATATCTACATTAAATGAATGGACATATTTTATTAACTTGTGTAGTTACATTATTTAATGAACATAACTGCTCGTTTAACTCATAAAGATCCAGTGCTACTACTGTGGTAGTTCCAAATACCATTTTCTCTATTTGTAACCTTTCCTCAGTGATTTAACACCAATTATTTTAATAATATTATCCTCTGCATTTCGCATTTTAAGTGAAAATCATGCATTTTTCTAGATTTAATGTATTGATCATGTAGACATTCATTAAAAGTAAGATTAAAATTGAGGGTTTTATATCAAAAAACTGTGTCATTTATCAAAGTACATGGGTTTTATTGTTGAATTAACGTTGAAATAAATGATGTTTCCATGGTAACTATGGAGCCTCTGAATGTCCAAAAGGGTCATACAGTATCTGATTATGTTAAAGAGGTGACAATCATCAAATATTTAAACGTATTGATAGGTGTAGTGGATTAACAGATCTTTAACATTTTATATCAGAGAATTATTTTGATCGCGAGTAGATGTTTGGGTCTTTAAGGGTTAATTTAGTTACCTCTCAATGCTTTTTTCTTTGCCAACATTAGTCTAACATTATTACCAGCATGTTAATTGTCCTGAAAATACATTATTATACAGATATAACAGCTGCAAAACACAGTACTCACTCCTTCCTGATGTTATGTCTTATCATCATTTTTTGATTTAGCTGTGGCAAAAGAACACAAAACACTGGCAATTTCCTGTTGAGATGCACTCCTGGTATGTAACTGAATTGATGACTCACTTAAAAACATTGCAAACTGAGTGAAGAAGAAATCAGGTCCTGCCTCTGACCACCCATCCCTTGGCAAAGAGTCACTTCTGAACATTTTTCAAAGGTGCTGAGATTTAAAAAGCTCTCATGCTTACCTTTACCTGCTGGCTGAAGTAAAGTTATAAAGAATTCACAGACAATACTTAGAGCTTTGGGAGGGGGGGGGTTACTTAAGATGAAGAGGGCTGATTCTATGCCAGAAGCCCACAGACAAACATCCTAAAAACGTCTGGCATTCTTCCTCTCAGAAAAGTGCTTGAATCTAAGCAGACGTCTAACCACCTCTACAGCTGAAAGCGTGCGGTGGCGCTCACTCATCTATGCAAGCATGTCATTGGTCACATGTGCATGGCATTAACAAAGACACAAACAAGGCAGGGGTGTACCACAACCCTATGATTAGGCTGATTTATGAAGATGTCAGAAAGCACTCCACAAAAATATGATCCACTTTCTCTAAAAAGCTAAATGGATGAGCATTTAATCTAGCGGTGACATCAAATTGCAAATTGCTCTGAATTATGGAGGCCATAATGCACTTAAATGTGATGGCCGAGTTTGAAAGAAAATGTAAATTTGAGAGAAACTCACATCTAAAATACATTTTACAAATAACAAATCACTAAGGCCACAAAGGTTAGAAAACTTTAGGATTGTATCTACTGCTAAAGAGCCCCAACAATGACATCCTGCTTTGACAAACAGGCCAGACTGCAGCTCCCTGTCGCATCACAGATCAATGTAATCTAGACAGACACAAAATACACTGTGGGCAGCATCGCCACAAGGCCCTACTGTATCATAAATCACTGCTGAGACCACCATGCTACCAAACCACATAGGGCTTAGATTTAGGCTACCCTTAAACTGAATGATTTCTCTTACGCTCACAGCCCTGTAAATGATTAAGAGCTGAGGTCATGAATGACATTTTACATGTCAACAGTCTCCTATTAAAAAGCTTCCTGGAGCTTCAGTTATTATCTGGATTCATTCCGTTATTTTTCTGCCTCATTTTTCCCTCAAACTCTGTTGGAATAAGGTTGTCATTGGCCAACTATTTCAGTTAACATTCCCAAACAAACAACAAAAACAACACCAGAGCAGCAGCTACATGTTGAAAGTGGCAAGTTTTGATGAAGATTTGGACCGTGCCACGAGGGCGCACAGCTTGGTCTCTTTGCTGTTTCCTTTTGTGGGGATTTAGAAATTGTAATACCAGGGATAATATCCCTACATGCAAAACCTTTCACTAAAACAAATTCCCGGTGACACTTCTTGGAGAGGCAATGCGCCCTTGATGTAGTACGGCCAAAATTGATTTTGATTGGTTTAATTGGTGTCATTTGCCTGGATTGAGAAAGACTTAAACAGTTATAGCACATTGAATACATCATATTCAGTCAATGTATATTATACGCAAGCAGGAGAGTTTTTAAGCTCATTTAAGAACAATAACAGAGTCAACCATTTCTTTCTCTAGCACTAAAACTGAACCAAAACCAAAGTGGAGTTAGTACTGACTTTGCCTTTGGGAAAAAGACAGTTTTAAACACTTCTTTTCCATTTATGTAGCACATAATTTTAAAGCATTGTGAACATTTCAACCAAAGCAGTGCTGAAGAACCACCCCTTCTGGTGTGGTCCCTATAAAATGTCACTTTAAAAAAAATAAATACAGTGGTCAGTGTTGAGAACCAGAAAACCCGTTTCTGTTGGAATTGTACCAACATTTGCACATATGACATATGGTAATTAAACAGATAAAAAAAGAAGGACGTGTATGGATTGTCACAAAGATTGTAAAAATGTAGTTTTGGGTGAAACAGTTCAATGGACTGCACCTCTTGTCACTCATGATACATCTCACCAACACCCAAACAGATGATACCTTGGTACATTTTACTTCAACCTTTGAGAGTGAAAGAAGTATTAAATCTTTACATGTGTGGTAATGTCAAAGCTGCAGCCATATTTAAAGCTGCCATAAACTTGGACTTGTAAAATGATCTTTTATAAGGACAAACACCATATGTGTAAATGATGATATAACTGGAAGAGGATGAAAAATGACCCTACTCTCAGTGTTGCAGGACGATGTTTTTTTTGGTTCTCTACTGGTTTGAAATCCACAAACTGTAGGTCATCCTCAGATTTGTATCAAGTTTCAGCTTATGCTAGAAGAAATGCAAATCATTATGAAGTGGCATTGTTTATCGGGTGGAAGGTGGTGATTTGTTGATCTTCTGAATTTCAGGAAAAGGTCAAAAGTAGCGAAATAAGTTTCAGGTAGGTTATGAACTTTACCAACAAATAATAATTACACCAAACAAGTGGTGCCAGGTACCACAAACCACACTCCTTGCAAAGATTTTTACCCGATTCACCCTATCTTGTATTCATTCATTTATTTTCGGAATCCAATTTATCCTCACGATGGTCATGAGGGTCGCTTGGAGCTGATCCCAGCTAGTTATGGTTGAAGGAAGGGTACATCCTGGATGAGTTGTTAATTCATCGCAGGGTTGACATATAGAGACAATCACTTTCACATTCACATCTATGGGTAATTTAGATTAACCTATCTGGGCAGGTTTATGGATGGTGGGAGGAAACCGGACAATCCGGAGAGAACAAGCCAACGCCAAACAGAAAGGTCCCACACTCCTTGGCTGGTGCTGAAATCAAAAACAGAACCTTCTTGTTGTGAGACATAAGTGTTATCTACTGCACTATCATCCCATTTCTGTTGACCTTGACCTTGAGTTTTTACCTACATTCACCGATATTTAATAAAAATCTATTCTGGATCATTTCGCACCTTTCTTGAAAATTTCAATGAAATTGATCTGGTAGTTTTTACATAAAGTTGTTGACTGACACAGACAGACAAACAAAAAGAAAAACAAACCAAAAACAATACTTTACATGCGTCAAAACGTGAACCTGGACTGTGATATGTTACCATGTTGTAATCATTTTCAACCCTCCATCCTGCATTGACAACAGATCCACATAAAACTGAGGGTTAGTTCGCTAGGTGGCACCAAGAATCCAAGAATCCTACTTGAAAGCTAGTTTGGAGCTAATTTGGCCTGACTGAGAATTACTTAGTGTAATTCAGTGTATGTCTTGAGGCTGTCCACTACTTTGATGTCCAGTGCCACATTCATTCACAGACAACACTTATTCCGTTAGCCACATTTAGTGATATGCAATTTGGATTTATGTGGTTTTGTATGCATCATTGTAGGACTGTATCCGGTGCTACTTCTCAACACCTCTGATATTTCTGCCCACAGACTTGTCAAAGGTACAAACTAACTGTGATTGGCCAAATTCAGCCAGGAACTCTGGCTGGGAACTCTGGACAGTACAGATTGCATAACTCTCCCTCTCAAGGTCTCACTCTATTTCTTTTTCTCCCTTGTCCTCCTTTCAGTAAACACCTCTACTTTGACATGAGTGGCAATTTTCATCTCACTGATTGAAGAGTAAAGCTGCCACTGGTCCGCCACACAGACTCCTGCCCTGCCCTGCCTTGCTCCCTGTCTCACTTTGTACTATCAGTCACTTAAAAGATCCTCCCCCATAATCTTAATCCTTCAAGTCTCAAGGCCCCTTAACAACCGAAATCTAAACCCTTGGTGTCTCCTCTGGCCTGTTTTCATTTCCTCTTGAAACAACAGAATTTATTTGAAAAAGCCCTTTTTTCACTAAGAAGACTGTCTTGTGAATAAATCCAATCATGCAAGTTAATAAGTATATTTAGACTCACGGACAACAAACAAAATTCAACCTAATAAACTCTAATAACACAAGGAGCCACTTCATTTCTCCACTCTTAATCTGCCAATAGCCTGTCCCTTTAATAACGCTGCTTAATTGTAATGACTGTGTCTGTTTGTCTTGGGATGAATGAGGCTCTTGGATAGAAGGGAGGCGGCAGGCCTAGACCACAGCAGCAAGGCTGGGCAGTGGTGACGACTAACAGCTCATCAGTATTGGAGACGGAGGGCACCTCATCAAAGACTAAATCAACTAAACTGTCCCCCCACAGATTAGAGCCACGAGTGGCCGAAGCCTCGAAGCAGCAACTTAGGATAATCTTAACCTCACCAAAGCCTTAGTTAATATGAAGAGAAAACACAAAACTAACCACAGATTGTGTCTAGACGTAGCCTTAATCTACTCTGATGACTTATTCTAAGAACTTGCAGATGAGGATACTGACATCACTGGTTGAGCTTAAAACGACAATTACGTATAAGCACATACACAAAAGTTTAGTGTATTTACATATGGTATGGATGCCTATGCAAACACATTCATGATGAAAACATTACGGAAGATAATTGACAGGAAAATGAAACAAGCACAAATACAGTGGCTCAAAAACACAGAAATGACAAAAAATATATAGATTTTTGTGCAAAAGCATCTCTATGAAAGCTAGTTTTTTAAAGAAAAGACTTTAACAGATGCCGGCCTTGGGCTACAAAAACAGTTCATTACAAAGAGGAGCACTCCTTGTTGCAGTGAGATTGTCTTTTGTTTTTAATCTGATTTTGGAGTAGCTATTAAGCATGTGCCTGAGGACATGAAAGGTCTGTAATTTAGTTCAATTCAAATCTAAAAAGCAGTCCCAAACTGAAATGACCATGAGGAACCCACAATACAAGTCAAATAGTTTGGTCACATCTTCTAAAACGTGACATATCCCATCATTGTTTTATGATAAAACAAATTAAAAGGTTTGATGGAAACACGTTGGCATAGAGGATGATTAATTTACATGCAGGTAATGGTTTAACCTGTGAATGGAATGAATGTGGTCATTTCAATGGAAAGCAGCAACAAAATAATGATTTGCCCAATATGCTAACTTTTTTTGGGGAGTTTATTATGGCATGTGACACTAACATATGCCACAACACAACATGATATCGGCTCAACTTGGGTAATCGGCATTATTCCTTCAGAACTTTTCCATCTATCATACCTCGACGTCATCGCGAGATGCCATCAAGCTCACACTGAAACTTTTTTGTCAGCCAGACATAAATGTCTCAATCATGGTGTTTTTTCACAGACTGCCATCATTCAGTTGAGGACTGAATTAGGACTGAAAGACAAAATCGCTGATGTTGGTCCACTTTCAAAACAAACCTCAATGTGGCCATTTTATGCATGGGTTTTAAATTTTCAAAAACGGTGCAGCTGAACGTACCGTGCGTTGCGGTGCAAAGTGAGGTAGACTGAGTTTATTTTTTTTATATATTTCCAGAGCTTCCACTCACCCAACTTGCCTTTCTCTCTTGCTCTCTCCACACTGTAGGATACTGATGACATTGAACGTCACCTTCACGGACATTCAGGATTTACCAGGTTATTTTAATGTTTATTTCAAACGACCCGACTGACCACAACCCAAATATCATTAAAAATAATTTTTAATGGTCCGTAACTGCGGATGACTGCATCACTGGTGTCTATGCTGTTTACATGCTACGTTTTAGTATTGATTGGTTCCATTTGGAACCTCAGCGAAGGCGATACAATAAACCTAGTACCGAGTACCATAATACCGGGTCTTTTTTCAGTACGGAAACGCACTAAAGTGAACTGAGTTGAGTAGTCAGGCTGAGCTGAAATAAAAATATGTGAGTAGCATAAAAATATGTGAGTAGCAAAATAACATGGCTCCTTTACATTTCCCTCTCTGCTTTAGTTGATGTTCCTGCATGATGAAAGCATCCCATAATCCCGCTGGAATGACAGTGGACAAAACATGGATAAGAGCGGGGAGGAAATTGCAGTACAAACAGCCTGATGAGTACTAGAGACATGGCCCAGTGAATATGGTCTGATCTGTGTTTGCACAGTACCAAAGCATGCAGATTGAAGCTCAAAGCTCTGGTCTTTGTGTATGTGTGTGTTGCATTGAGCAACCAGCTGAGGTTTGGCTATCAACAGTGAGCGAGGCCAACAGGTGATTCAGGAGAAGACTCCTCTAAAAAGATGGATTCCCATGGGATTTGTGGGCAGCGTTTTTTGACTTCACCTATTTCCTCTCATAGATCCTAGAGGTGTGATCAGAATGACTTTAAGTGAGATCTGATGTGGATTATTGACAGGCAGAATCTGACTCACAACAAACATCTCTTTTTCACACGAATTGAGCAAGGCACAAGGTTTTGGATGATAATCTTTTCTTCCTTTCAGAAAGCGTCTAATTGCATTGGCTGGCAAGCCCACACAGAATGGAATGCAGTTCTAAATGGTGTGTTTATGCAGGTCGTTTTTATGCGAAGTGTATGTTTGCTCTCATATTGCATATAATTTGCCCAATAACACTAGGATCTGCTATTTACTTACCACAAAGTTAAAGTGGATTAACTCTTTATATTCTAGTCTGAACAGCAATATAAATAAAAAGAATGAGAAAAAAAAAAAAAAAAAGACTGCCGTTTTTTTCTGTTCTAGGAATTTAATCGTAGGTTTGGAATTAAGCATTTGGCTCTTGTACAGTTCAGACATCCTAAACATCATATTAAACTGCTGTTCTTTGGTAGTGGCTATTTAAATTGTCATAGACGCCACTGACACAGATATTAAAAAGACATTCACGTCCAAAATCATTGTTGGAGCAGCTGTAATAGGTGGATAGTGTCTATTCCCATGCTCGCATTGTTCCTTAACATACAGCCATGGCTAAAGCAGTGGCGCCACAGCCACAGAAGCAGGTAGTAATAAAACTCTGGATGGTGGCCCATAGATGTGTTAGTTGATGTGTTACTCAGAGGGCCCCTATGAAAAGACCCCAGGCGCCTATCCCAGTGCCTGTCTCCACAGCACTAAGCGACCATTAGGCTGAATTTTAAGGGCAAGACATTTAGGCTGCTGTCATCTTGTGTCAGTCCACCACAGGGACCACGCCGTGGTTAAACAGGCTCGTAAATAAACACCACACACATACACACAGGGAGCTGGGCTGTGGTGCTGCTGCTGGTGGTGGGGGAGTTGACCGCAGGTTTGGACCAGTGCTCTTTTCAACGCGCCCCTCACCCCACCCCCGCCAGTAACTCCACGAAAACGCCAGACCTAACCTTCAGCTACATAATTCATCGACTAGACTGATGGCTCCCCACAGGAGTAGTTGCTTTCTCACACACACACACACACACACACACACACACACACACACACACACACACACACACACACACACACACTTTGCATCTCCCTCACACTGTCCCCTGGCTGTTCTTGGAGGCAACACATGATGGTGGCGACAGAAATGATGGAAAAACTGAGGGCTTCTTTTTGAGCAGCCCTGGGGTCCCACCAACCCCTCCCTCGTCTATTCCTCACCCTCTGCCTCTGCCTCTGTCTCTGTCTCTCCCCTGTCTGTCTTTTTCTGGAGTGGAGACCACACAGATGTTCCAAACCACATCCAAGCTGTCTGGCTGTGATGAGCACATTCGCACACAGAGCGTAAGCTAACAATCTGCCAACAGCTAGAATGTGTCTGACTATGGCCTAGTGCTAATCTTTGTCTAAGACAAGGGCCACTGGAGCTAAAACTGAAGCTGGTTACATAATGCTGCTAGACTTATTTGGAGACACACATAATGGCAAATTATCACATGGAATATGGGATGAGCTGTTGCTTTGGAAACAAGCTGAACAACTTAATAGCGTCCATTGAAGACTCTTGACTGTTAGCAGTAATAGTTTGATCATCAAAAATAAGACCAAGTATAACAGTGTTTGCAGAAAGGCTTGTATATGAAATCATCCAGAGCAATGAAAAAGAAATTAATATACTGAGCAATAAAGCCAAGGATTAAACATGCATTATAGTCAGGAACAGCTTAAATGGTGTGATTGAGACAGAATCCACTGAATAAAGAGGAATATAACAAGAAGCACTGAATGCCACGTCCTCTTTGAGTAATCAGCCATCTTTACCAGCCTCACAGACATCAATGCAAGTATGTCTCAGCCCCTGTCATTTAAAACAGCTACTGTTTTAATGCACCAAAAACTAGTCAAACCCCTCAATTACTCCTTATGTGAATACTGTGTGTGTGTGTGTGTGTGTGTGTGTGTGTGTGTGTGTGTGTGTGTGTGTGTGTGTGTGTGTGTGTGTGTGTGTGTGTGTGTGTGTGTGTGTGTGTGTGTGTGTGTGTGTGTGTGTGTGTGTGTGTGTGTGTGTGTGTGTGTGTGTGCATAGTCATATGAAGTCTGTGGTTTGGTATGGTTTGGGGGGGTGTGGGAAAGTGTGGTTAGAACTACACTCACACAAATAGCGGTTTTCAGTGTGAGCAGACAGTGAAATTCTCATTTTAAGACAACAACAGTGTGTACCTCGAGGCTCGCCAATAGCCAAACCACACAATGTTTAAATCATTTTGGCTTAATTGCTTTTTAACAAGGCTCCCTACTGCGTTGACATTATACATTAACACTGTGGGTGCTGAAAGCTCACAGTCTGACAAGTCTAGCCACGTACAGCTGCGTCAGAATAACACAAGAGTGCCTTTCTGTGAAAAACTCCATGATGCTCTTTTCAAAATCAACAATATCAGCTAAATTGAAGCAAGAAGCATTAGATTTTGTTTGTCTGCCTCAAGGCTATATATGTTGTTGTTGTTTTTTTTTTAAATAGCGCTAGGTAAAATGTTTTTGCTGTATTAATATTTTGACCGCTCCTTGCAGAGTCCACTTTGACAGATATATGATGAGATATGATCTGACCTTGCAGCCAGTGATAGAACAGTACATGATACATGGTACAAACACAGGACTACGAGTCATAAACCCCTTCATTAGGAGTGCCAGACAGTGTGGAGCATGTATTTTACTACACACCCAACATTTCAGATAGAATATAACCTTTGGGCGGGATGTCGCAGAACTGAGCTGCACTGTGTGTGCGTGTATGAGTGTCTGACCTATCTGTCAGTTAAACCTTACTTTTGGGTTTTGAGTACATTTCCAAAATAACAATGTGCAGCACAGAAATTATAAAGTACTCAACATGTACAATATATAGTTATGGAAACCTAAAAACATCTAAGATGACTTCTAAAATGTCATTAAGTCAGATGGCACACGCTTTGCACACACAACAGACGACCAAGGTATAGAAATGTCAAAACAAAACACTCGAAGACATCCTAATATCCTTGAATTAGTTTGAAAACAGGTCCCCAGATAGCTCTGGCTGCGGTCATAGGGTGCCTATTTTGGAGAGGCACAGTCTTAAATAGCAGCAGGAAATGAGGAGATGATGATGGACTTGAATCTACCCTCTGTCTAAGCACCGCTCTCCAAAAATAGGAGTGATCTGTTGTCCTCTACATGCCAGCGAGAGAGAAGAAAAATAATCAGATCGGAAGAAACGTTAAATGATTGGGCAACTAATGAGGCTTAAAAACTTGAACGAAAAAAATTAACGAACACTGCCATGAAAGAAATGCTAAAAATCAGCTGTGGCGCATCAGTTTCAGATCAGTACAGAGTACTGGGATATAATATAAATCAATATAATAATAGTTTTTGCATGGCTTCATATGTTCATGGCTCAGTATGACTCACTAATGTCATAAATGAGGCCCTTTAACAGCATTTTTATTTTACTTGGTCAAGAAATAATCCCAACTAATAAACATAAGGATCTATGATACGGTTCAGATGAGAGTTAAAGCTGAATATCAGCTTTAATTTCCTGTTAGTCAGTACCAGCTAAAACCAGATGTCACCCCACAGCCGTGAGTTTCAGGCGCCATCTTGTGGTCATCTGTCTCCAGCATCTATGCATGAGGTTGAACACAAATACTAAATAGCAGGAGTTGAATGCACTTTCAGACTGCTACAAGCACATTAAAAGAAAACATTTATATTACCTTTTATAAAAGCTTTTTTAAAATGACCCTCATACAAAATTTACCTCTAAAAACAAGTAAAAGAAAATTAATCTAAGATATTGTTTGTATTAAGTAAAAAGAACAAGTGAAGATTGTCTTAGTAAGTTTGCTGTGAACTTACATTTAGGTTATACAATTAACTCTGATCTGTATTTTACTAATATTGTGAAGTTCTGGGTCTCATAATAAACCTGATGATCAAATGTATTATTTTCCCTCTCAAAAGTGGTGTTGCCTTCATTTTCCTCCTCTTCATTTTAAGTATATTTAACTCATTTTTAGTTCCAATTGTGACACTGTTCTAGATGTTAGTCCAAAGTCTACATAAAATAAGGGCAGAAATTGGTATTTTGAGACCAAAAGTCTTGAAAGTAGAATTCCTGAGGAAATGCTTTTCGAGCCATAATGAATTGATTTTTTCTAACCTGCCATTCCACTTGTGTTTACCAGTAATACTGTTTAGGATTCAAGACATTCCTCCACTTTTTATGAGACAGAATAATTAAAACAAGTCTTGCAAACCAACATAAATGGATTTAGGAAGTGAAAAAAACTCTTCGATCAGAAAAGCAAACTTTTACAACATTCTAATATTGCCATTAATTATTACTCTCCTGTTGAAGGCATAGTGAAAACCTGCTAAAATATAGGCCAGATAAGGGTTGATGTAATGGTGACTAATGGGTTTGGAAGCAAATGGCATCAGTTTTTAATGTAATCATAACATTCATTATCGCTTTTCTGCATCTTTTCTGTTTTTATTAAGCACACATAAAATATTGGAAGAATATGTGTCCTGTGTGACTAGCAGGTAGAGTGACTTAAAGTTTATTAATATTTCATTGCTATGACATTTAATAAAGTGACCTCACCCTTGGAGATCAGCATTTGCAAAGAAAGTAAATCCATGGAAATGTTACTGCAAAGACAGTTAGGCTACTATATTAAATAAAAATAGTAAAGTATAGCAAGTAATAATAATATGCATGGCATGGGGAGAGAGTTTTAATAAAATCTGGAAAGCACTTGGGCTCTTTCGGAGAAAAATACACTACCTATGTTTTTAGTGGCCATTCACAGTTTCTTAAAGTGTCTCTCTGCAGGATTAACAGCTTTACACTCCTCTTCAGGGTCATACTGGGATTCCTAAAGTTATTCTCAGTTGGGTTCAGCTGCTATCTCACCGATCAGAGTTTCAGCTCCACTGCACTCCAGAGGAAATCTAATTAGCAAGCAATGATGTGCTGCAACCTGAAGAAGCAGGTTAAGTGTAATCTTAACAGGTGGCTGAGCCCTGGGCAAAACTGGAAAGGTGAGAGCCAAATTGATCAGCAGTAAAAAATTAGAGCCCTCTGGATGCCCCGAAGAGAATTCACAGAATGTTTATGAATTGCACTTAAGTGTGGTTAATCAAGCTTTGGCCTTTGGGGAAGCTTTGATGAATTTAGTATTGATCGGGAGCAGCTGAAGCTCGTACAATAACAACACTTGTCAAGCAGGATTAATGAACTATCAACAGCATCAGAACTCGATAATGCCTTCATCTGTCCCTAGTGACGCACGGACAACACATAGCCTATGTCATGTGGTCAGAAGTGTGCGGACTCCCACATATCAAAACATATAGGATTTCTATAATGAGACAATGGCTAACCTACAAACATCCACTGAGCAACCAAAACCATTCACTGATGTAAAATGTTTTTATAACTTTTCAACCTATCAATCCTCTCCCCTCCATTCAATGCTACTCTATTCATAAACTGTATGGAAGAACGTGCACGTGGATCGGTGAGCCAATCAGCGCACGTGCCCCTCCCGACTCTCGCTATTTGTTAACTGTAGTTCCTGAAATTTTAAGGATTGTCTTTGTTGTCTGGTTTTCAAGGTGTTTGTTTATGTTACATAAGATAAAGAGGAAAAAAACGTTTATGGGGAGCTTAAGTCTCCGCCCCTTCCGGGAAGCTCGTGGGGCCTGAGATTGGAAAATTAATGAATGGTATACAATGGGAAATAAAATGCTAACATCGTAAAAAATAATAATTCCTGATGGATGATAATATTCATCTTCCACCATATTAGTCATTTTTTCACTGTGGCTTTACTGGGCTTTTGAAAAGAACCAATGATACTTGTCTGTCTGACATTTAGCGCTAGCAAAGTAGCGTCTAATTTCAGCTGAAGTCAACTAAACAATAAAACAAGATTTATTCAGACTGACTCACCGGCATCCACAGGTAAATTGACAGTCATGTGACAGTACCTTTGTCCCAGAGTTCTGTACGTCCACTTTACAAACCCATACCCACCTACATTAGACCTTTAACCCGGCTTTATTTTTGACGAAAACGAGTGACATTTGTGACCGGATATACAGCTCCTTCAAAATAAAACAAAACCGGCTGTTAATCAAACACGGATCCACGATTTCATCCGTGAATCTACTTTTATCTTGTCACTTCCTGTCTTGCTACCTGCACTCGTTTCCTTTAACTTTATAAGAGCTCATACCCCGAAAAATCAGCAGGAAGCTAAGAAAAAAACACCGTCTTTAGTGTTAGTTTTAAAGTGTATTTAATTTCTTTAAAATATTTTTTTAAAGTGATGCTTTTAACCTGGCAACCCGCAAGGTTTATAATACACTGGGGGAAACCCTGACTGTGATTGGAATACGGGACAGGAGCAGTTCCTCGGGACAAATTAAATTAACCTGAAAATCGGGATGGTGCATAAATATTCCCTTCTTTCTTGAGTATGTTTGTTCATGAAATATAAAATGCAGAATTAAAAAAAAATAGATTCAAATTATATTAAAACTTAACAGTATTTAAATTGTAATACATTAAAATTAATCCATCGGAACCTCATGACTAATCTGGTTAAAAGTTTTAATCATTTGGTAGTACTAATAATATCATAAAAATAGTATTAAATTACATGAGAAATGTTAAATAGTGAAATATTTGGGATCTGCCATAAAAGTAGCAGTGGGTCTCTATGGGTTAAAAACAGATCCATTCTGCTTCAACTTGACAATGCCCATCCATGTATTTGTCCATATCAGAATCACATTCAGAATGTCTTTATTATCATTGTACAATGAAATTGAGGTAGAACTCTAAGGTTTGGCACAAGAATGCTCAGAAAGACAACAAATATCAGTAAAAGGTACAGTTATTTACATAAAAAAAAAGGATTGCAAACTAAGCTGTGTGTAAAACAGAATCTAAGCAGTGTAAATAACATGTGAAGTAAAGCAAATGTCATGAAAGATAAATGTTGTGGTATAAATAGTGTGAAAATTAAATAATATGAACTATTCAGATCTGTGATTCGGATTTTTATATGGGCAAAATCATGTGGTCGTCACCATGGAAACTGCAGACAAACGCACATGGGACCCTTATATGCAGCCCATATGTAACCCTTCTGGGGCCCACATGGATAAGCTGACCGGTTGCTTATATTTAAGAACATGTCCAGCATAAATCTCTGACCTTAACCCCTTCCAGCACCACAGAATGAACTGTAAGGCTCAACATAAACCTGCCACTACCATCCACATTAGTACCTAATGCTTTAGTAAATGCCTACAGACAGGTTCTACAGTACTGTCAGAAAATGAAAGCTGTGATAACACTGTCTACAATAAATCCCCACATGTGACGTATTGAGCTGTTGTTCTAAGGTGGTATTTCTGGACTCTCTCTTCTACTGTAGTGTCAAATAGGTCAGCAAATAAGTCAAGAAAAGAACAAACTGCAATGAACCTTAAATCAAGAAGACATTGTGAAGCCATTGCCTCAAGGGCATTAAATGTGACAATGGTATGTTACCTTATTAACTATAACTACATATTTCTACAGGTTTAAGATGCTGACACTATTTGAGAAACATCATTTTCTGCTCTACAAGGTTATAATGGACTTCTTTGTCATTTTGAGATACTGAATTAATGAAAAATACACATCAGTGTCAATATTTAAAATAAGACTAATTCTGCATCAGGTAGGTACACAACCTGTCTGAATAAAATAAAATTAAATACAGAAATACAGAAATAAGACCCACTTTCAAATTTCAGGGGACCACCTTTAGCTTGGGTTATTTTCACTGTATAGCATTATAAGCTCATTCAATGTCACCACATTCATTTCCATCATTTTTTGACACGTAATACTGAACCTAGAACTGACCAACTGAACCCCAGATCATAACTCCTGTCCTTTAGACGCAACATCATTTCACCCTTATGCACCAGAGAACAGGATTAATCTGGACTCATCAAACCAAATGACCCTTTTCCATTAATCGAAAATACAAAAGCAATTACAACTATTTTGTAAATATGTAAATTATAGGAAGTAATATAAGTGGTAGATTTGTCTTTATATTTCAAGTTTCACTCTGGTATGTTTCAGCCGGTCTTTTCTCCAATTTATTTTTGGGGATTTTGCTGCTGCATGAAAATATCCAGACGATATAATCATTAAATTCATATTTTTATCCATCTTTTTCTATCAAACCGACGGTTGTTTAAAAATGAGATGTTACTCAATACTTCTGGTTAGTTTGAAAATATTTAATATTAATCACTGCAGTAATTATTGTAATTATTAAAGTCATATTTTTAGCCATGTTTTTTTTCTATCAAACTAATGGTTGTTTAAAAATAAGAAGCCCATTAGTATTTCTGTTAGGTTGAAAATATTTAATATTAATCTCTGCAGTGATTTTTTTTTTTTTGTAATGATGTCTATTTTCAGTAGAAACCACGTAGGTTTTTCTTTATGTTGTTATCCTTTATAATTAGATTAAACTGTAGAGCTCTGACTAAGGAGTATCACTAACAATTTTGTTTATGTATTCTATTCTTTATTATTATAAAGACAAATGTTTCACTTCTTATGTTCCACTATTTAAATCTAGTGTCAGGTAGCTGTTCATAATTGCCTGTAAAATGCAATTTTGCTACTTTAATATTCAAATAAAGTAAAATTAATGAAGTATTTTTAAAAGTAACTATATCTGTGCAACTACACTGCTTATTGGTTGCTTTTCAACAAACTGTTAGACCTTAAAGTACAAAGAATGACTTAATATCTATATTGTATGCTTCATTGAAGGAAAAATATGTTTGGCATGAGCAGTATTACACAGCACCTTCTAATACAGCTCTGCTTCTGGAACCAAACCACACTCGCTCGGTTTTCTCTTCAGCACTGAACTATTTCAGTCTCTCCTCATGCCAGCTCCAAGGGAGGCCCAGCTATGGTTTAATAAATAAAAGTTCACTGAATAACAAAAATAATGACACAAGATGCATGACATGAGCTGTGATTTCAACAGCTACACACACACACAGAGGTGGAAAGTAACTGAGTAAAAGTACTTCATTACTGTACTTAAGTAGATTTTTTAGGTATTTGTACTTTACTTGAGTTTTTTTTTTCTGGAAACTTTTCTTTTACTCCCAACATTTTTATATAAATATCTGTACTTTATACTCTTTACATTCTCAGAATAGACCCATTACTTTTTCAAACTAAACAGATGTGTGTATGTAAAATATATAAAGTATGAAAAATAAGTCACCAGAGGAAAAATCAGTGGAGGAGAGAAACTGTGACTTTTGTTATAGTTATATGACTATTATCTCACAATTTTGACTTTTACTTTCACAATTTTAACATTTTATCTTAAATTTATAAATATTTTTTCCTCTCGTATTTATAACTTCACTGGTCTGCAGCTGCCTGGAACTGAGAAGGAAAGAACAACTGCATGACACCTATTATTTATAGACTAGATGCATATGACGTCACACTGTTAGATTAGCCAATCCAAAACAAACAGCAAACAGACAATCATAAGTTTATTACCCCGTTCCCCCAAAGGGGAGAGGGGTATTGTGTTTGAGTCACTTTGTCTGCCTGTCCAGCTTTACGCAAAAACTACTGGACCAATTTCCATGAAATTTTCAGGAAAGGTGCAAGGTGGTCCAGAATAGATCCCAATAAATGTGGGTGAATCTAAGTCAAAGATCAAGATCAGAGTCACCAAAAATGTGTTTTCACAATGATAAGCGATAGGGCAAATCAGTTCAAATGTAAGCAAGGGGGGTGGAGTTTGTTTGGTCAGGAACCACTTGTTTACTTTTATTTATTTAATCAGGAAACATCACTCTTATAAGAGAGGCCTGGTCAAGATAGGCAGCAGCAAAGCAATACATACTTACAGGAATACACAGTTAAAATACAAACAACACACACCTTCAACAATAAACAGTTTGTAAAAAAAAAAAAAAAAAGAAAAAGTTTCCAGTCATTCTGTAACTGATTCCATTCATAGTATGGAAGTTACTGCATGAAAAGCCCTGAAAATGGCAGTTTTCAGGTGCTAGATATGGCCGCAAATCTGGCTTGTAACAGCAAGTAAATTCCATGACACAAGTTCCAGGACAGAGTTGGCGTGAAAGTGTCCATTCATATGCTAACCTTATCAGTGAGGAGTATGAGTGTTGGAGCCCCCCCCATCCCCCCTCTTGTCTCTTCATCATCGTCATACATTCTTGGGTGTGAGTACTTCTTCAACAGACACATGACTGAAAGAAATCAATTGAAGTGTGTTTGTGAAGATAAACTCAGTGCCTGTTAAACAACAAAAATAGCTTGCAGAAGAAACCTATGTCCAGAGTGTGAACATCAGTCCTTCTATGACCACCCAGAAGGATCACTTCTGTTCCCAAATGATTTTAAGACGATTGAAGAAATACTGGCTTCAGTCGACCAACTGTGAAGGCGGTCATGGCCTTTAAAACACTAGAAGGTCCAGAGAGTCCAGCTCCTGCTACAAGGACCCCCTCCCCTCCTCCAGTGACCTATCAGTATTGGTGATGACCTTGTTGAGTGGTCCTTCCAGTTGCAAATTTGCATTGTCCTCCAGCGACACCCCCTCGTCAGTTCTCCAACTCTGCTGACCCAATGTATTTTTTAACATGCAATGTGACAAACAGGTTTGTTGTGTGGTTTTAGACTGAATTTTGCTTCTTTCAATGTGATGTTACTGTTGGAAACTCAAAATTATAGGGCAGTAATTATCTCCCCCTAGGAGGTTATGTTTTTGATGGCGTTTATCTGTTTTTTTTTCTGTCTGTGTACAACATAACTCAAAAACTAATGGATGAATTTTGTTAAAGTTTTCAGGGTATGGTGGTAATGGGTAGATCAACAAATGATTATATTTTGGTGCGGGGGGTCTGCCTTGGCATAGGTTTGCGCTCACAGAGGGCTTTTCTACTTCACAAATTCAACTATTAACATGAAAACAAAACAAAAGGATTTTATTTCACACATTCAAGGCAAAACAAGAAAACAAGTTGTATGCGTTCATGTGCAGGCTGTGGCGATATACAGGTGGATATTAGTGGATATTATTGGTCCAATTCAGCATTTGAGCAAATCTTCCACAAGCTCCAGTTCCTGGAGTGGCCCCCATCCAACAGATTGCTTCTCGAAACAGATCTAAGCCTGATGTGAATTAAAATATTTGAGTCCAAGCCTGACAGAAGTCCGAAACTATTCAAATCCCAGTATTTTGAAAGGATAAACCACAAAATCCTAGATATTTTAATAAAACACATAGGATTTTGTGTGTGGAAAGTTTATGGAGTTTAATCCACTAACTGAAAACGGCATCCTAAAATTATACAAAGCACATCAGTGCTGCAGGTAGTGCATGATCCCATTTGCTTTGTATGCTCCGGACCTGACCCGAGTGGGCGCATATATTCAACATTTTTGTCCGAAACTGACCAAGCCTGTCGGCTTCGATTGGGTTACCATGCTCTAGTGTAGACACACATTTTTGTTCTGTTAAGCTGCATACACTGTCAGCGGGGCACTGCCAAATGTCAACACTAGTGTGAAAAACTGCTCATGGTCTGTGGTGTTTTCCACTCGGGCTTGAACTTCCCAACAAATGTTATTGATTGTGCTAAACAGAGTTATGTTGTAGGAGCCTGTTAGCCACAGACACTGGCTCCATTTCCATGTTTTCTTAATTCAGAAATATTTATTCTGAGTGAAAAACTTCTGAATTAAATCTATTTCCTTCATGTTTAAACTGACTAGGGGGTGTGGTGGCTGGAGGACAAAGCAATTTGCAACTTGATGGTTTACTCAATAAGGTGATCACCAACACAGAAAGTGGAGGAGGGGAGGGGGTCCTTTCAGCAGGAGATAGAATATCTGGACCTTCGAGTGTTGCTTTAACTGTTGGTCGACCAAAGCCAGTATTTCCTCAGTAATGGGCACAGAAGTGATACTGGGTGCAGAATCCCACCTCCAGTCATTCCTTCTGGGTGGTCATAGAAGGACTGATGTCCAGACTGTTCATGGGTTGAAAATCCTCAGTTTTTTCTGCAAGCCATTTTTGTTGTTTAACAGGAACTGAGTTTATCTTCACAAACACACTTCAATTGGTTTCTTTCAGTCATGTGTCTGTTGAAGAAGTACTCACACCCAACAATGTATGACGATGATGATGAGACAAAGAGGGGGGGGGCTCCAACACTCATACTCCTCACTGATAATGTTAGCATATGAATGGACACTTTCACACCAACTCTGTCCTGGAACTTGTGTCATGCAATTTACTTGCTGTTACAAACCAGACTTGAGCCATATCTAGCACCTGAAAAACTGCCATTTTCAGGGCTTTTCATGCAGTAACTTCCATACTATGAATGGAATCGGTTACAGAATGACTGGAAACTTATTTTTTTTTTTACAAACTGTTTATTGTTGAAGGTGTGTGTTGTATGACAACAAACTGACTCAAACACAATACCCCTCTCCCCTTTGGGGGGATGGGGTAATAAACTTCTGATTGTCTGTTAATTTTTTTTTGTTTTTTTGCTGTTTGCTTTGGATTGGCTAATCCAACAGTGTGACGTCATCTCGTCTATAAATAATGGGTGCCATGCAGTTGTTCTTTCCTTCTCAGTTCCGGGCAGCTGCAGACCAGTGAAGACCTTTCTTGGTAAAATGGGCCCAGGGTGACTATCCCCCCTGTGTCTATAGACCCCAACCCGAGTGTGACCCCAGCGTTATCCAGCCCCTAACACTGTCGGACCCTGGCAGAGGGAGGAAACTCCAGGGCTGGGTTTTGTTGGGCCGGCTTGAGGCACCCGGTTAGGTTTACTGGTCTTAAAGGGCCCGGAACGCTGGACCACCATTGACCCTCAGGCCAGATAATGGTGGTCCTGTTAAAAGCACCAGTTCAAGAAGAAGATCCTTCCTTGACGGTGTTGAAAGAACAGGACATAAGTGTGGTCCATGCTAACAAGTGAGACAAGACCCTACAAGGCTCCAAAAAGAAGGTAAGTGACTTAAACTTTATCTGTGTAGATTTACTGATGTTATTCTTCATATAAAGTATGTTTGATTTGTTATTGATGCGTTAATTTAAATTTGTTATTGATTAATTCATTTGAATAAAAGCTAAAATCACTACCACTACTTTGTCCCATCAAGTTTTTCCCCAAACCAACTAACATGAGCTGAACTCACAACAGGATTCAACACACACATGATGTTCTATTATTGTGTTTTATTCAGTTGTGGGCGGGGCTTAGGCCTAATATGACCTGAGTTAGGAAAGAGAAGTTAGAGTTAGAAAGATATAAATCAATAAAAAGCACAACAAGACATAAGTCCTTCACAACACAAAGCTAATATTGGTGTCACTTGGGTCATGATGTATTAATATTGATCCACAGAAACACAAATGGCTTTTTTATGCTTCATAGCTTTACTCATAGGTCTATTTTAATGGTTGCATGGAGGCTGTGTGTGTGTGTGTTGTAATCTTGATAAAACTAAGTAGTGGGAACCTGTCATATACACAGAGGAAGTTATTCTGAAATGAAAATAATGCTCTGCTCCTCTACTCTATTAACATCTCAGCATCTACATGTTAACTGATTTCAGTCTCTGCTTTTATGTCTTCACAGCCTGTTGTTGGATCAGTGCTGGACCTGCCGATGTGTTCCTGTGACCCCCCCCCCCCCCAAATAATTAACTGGTAAAGCCAGATGACCATTCTCCATGAGCCAGGGTCTGCCTAAGGTTTCTGCCTCTTAAAGTTAGTTTTTTCTCACCACTGTTGTCTTATGGCGTGTTTCCACCACACAGGGTACCAAAATAACCAATCCAAACCACTCCACTTTTTGTCACCTTTCACTTGGGGTGCCAACCGCTCCAAAGCAATCCATATGGGCAGACCTAAACAGACTGTATCCCGTTAATTGGTCGACAGAATCGTTATTTCCACGTGATGGAAGGGAAAAAAAGCACAAACAACAACTCGCCGGTTAAATCTCAACTCGTCAACGAAAGAAGAAACTTTTGTGCATCATGTCGACCCACAGTTGTATTTCATGGAGGAGCAAGGAGGTGCAGATGCTCCTTTGTATCCTGGGGGAAGACGAAGTCCAGAGGGAGTTGGATGACGTCACAAGACTACGTAGCATTTGGCCCCGCCTACAATGTAAGGGTACTGGAGGCAGTGGAAACACAAGCTTAAGTGAGATCTGCTTGGTGGAAACAAGGCTCATGGAGGATTCTGTTGGGTGTCTATTGGCTTGACAAGCTCTGTAGTTTAAGCAATCAATGAAAAATTTGGCACTAAATCAATAAAAAGTCACCTTATTTATTCATACATTATTTGTCTTCATTCTTATGAACATGTATTTAGTTGTTGGCTACAAAGAGGCTCATGGTTTTGGATGCTATGGTTTAGACACAAATATGTTCTGCTCTTGATCACAAAGGATAAAAGGAAGCATCCATATGCAAATTGGACAGTTTGAGTAGAAACATTAATCAGAAAGATTAATAGATTTATCCTTTATTGACATTGCATATGATTATACAATTCATTTTTGTTTACCAGTAATCCTTGGCACAGCAGATAAAAGTATGCGTTCAAACAAAACCGACTTGGAAGTTTAGAAATAAAGAATTAAATGCAGTTAAAATAGGAATATAGTTTATTTGGACCCTGGATGCTGTAACAAAAGAATGTCACAAATGATTAGAAACATTTGACATGTGTTGAATGAAACTTGATATAATCTATATACCTGACATAGATAACATTTTAAAGAGCCGTTTGTGAACGTCACAACAATAATTGTGACATTGACGAGCGCAGCACTGTTCTAAAAGTTAACTATTTCCAACTCACAGCGCTCGGGACATTTTCGTCTTTTTTTTATTCATCGACGAAGATGCAGATTGGCACAGTTATCATCAGTGTTTTTAGAACAGTGGTGTCATCTCGTCATTATCCCGTCTTCATCATGTGAAAAAGGGTCGTCTACGAACAAATTTCGTCTCATCTGATGAAATTAACACTGGTGCAGGTATAGTCCAATTATGACCTTTCAGTGTAACAGTAACTGTGACGTGCCTCTTTTTGTTGAACTTTTAATAGGTGTTTACATGGGCATCTTAAAGTGGAATTAACTTTTATTTGGAATTATGCAGGAATAAAAACTCCCATGTAAACAGGGCTAATGTAACTCACTTACTACAGTTTACAGCACAGGTGTCAAACTCCAGTCCTCAAGGGCCGGTGTCCTGCATGTTTTAGGTATTTCCCTCGTTCGTGTGACACAGTTTAACCCTTTAACTACTGAGATTTTAGCAATCATTAAAAAAATAAAAAATAAAATAAAATAAAATGAGCAACAGCACAAACAAAAATGAATAATAAACTAAGAATATAATTGGTAACATGAGCAAAGTAAGACACAATTGGCAGAAAATCAAAGAAAATTACTAAAATAAAGAAAATGTAGAAAAATAAACAAAATGAGCAACAAAAACAAACAAAATGACAAATAATGTGGACATTTTTGAAAAAAAAAACATACTAAAGAAGAAAACTAGTATTAAAATTTGGTGCCAGCAATTTTAATTTTGCCTTTAAAAATGTTTAAATAACATAAAAATAAAAAATAAAAAAATCTTACTTTTTGAAACCTTTTCCATGCACAAAACTAAAAAAGGATTTTTCGGAATATTTAAACTAAATCATCCATTCACAATGCATCAGCACTGACAATTAAAGAGTTAATAATCAGCTCCTCATCACACTGATAATGATGCAATGGCCTCCAGGTGTAATAGAAGAAGGAAACATCTAAAACATGCAGGACACCGGCCCTCGTGGACCGCAGTTTGACAGCCCTGGTTTACACATCTGGGTGGACCAATGACACCTCTGAAGTGAACATGTTTGTTGCAGTTTCATTGTGTTGTGAAGAGACACTGAAGAACACAGGAAGCCAGCAATTAGAATGGAGAAATGTTCTGAAGGTTGGCACAGGTTTGAACAACACATTTATTATTACCTAAAAAGTCATGACACAGTAACAATAATGTTATCTCACCTTGTATGTCCATCATATCTCCTGCTGGGATCGTTTTGGATCCTGTGGAGTCTCCTCACAGCTTCTGCAAAATGTAAAAATGTTAATTTCCTAACACCGTATAAAAAGGTGGTTAGACAATAAAAGAATCATCATATATGTCTCACAGGTGACTGAGTGAAATCCTGCAGTTTCTTCCACCTCTGTACTCAGCCAAGATCATTTGAACAGATTTTTGTGTTGATTAAATCAAATATAGCTGCAGTTTTGACAGGAAGAGTATGTTAACAAACTAGATTTATATGTAGAAATGATATATTTTTGCAAGACAATGATATTGAATTAATAGCTTATTCTTATACTTAAAAAAAAAAACTATAAAAAAGAGTACATTTAACATTTTAAATATGTAAATATCACCAGAATCCAGTGTTAAACGTACATGTTAAAAGTGTTAAATCTATGCATTACATCTTAAATATGTTTAGTATGATGTGTTTTGTTACAGTATTGTTCTGGTAACCATAGGTGCCAGCTTTTTTTCCTGTAAAAAAACATTATAATTTGAGGACTTTAAATATGCCAAAATCTATAAAAACATGACCTTTAAATCTTGACCCCCCCTCATGATAGCATATTTTGTTATGATTGCTTGCCTGTTTCTAATGCAGCCATTTTCACAGAACATGAGGGAACGATAGGACAGATTAAGGATGAACCTATTAAAGTCTGGAGCCCATATCTATGTGGCTGAATGTTTTTTTTTTTTTTTTTTTTGTCCCATTCTGAAAAAGGAGACTTGACTATATTACAACACTGTAAGACCCCAGTGGATGTATTTGTTCTCAGAGTTCCCTTTTAGTTTTATTTTGGTTTGGTTTTAAAGTAAGGTTCAGCTCTCCAGGTCTGAGCATGCATTGGTGACAGATAGGTATTATGGGGAGTTTCCTCCTGCCTCCGTTGGGGATTTGTTATAATCTCCTTTAGAATGAGTCATGGATAGATTACCATATTTCATGCTGTAGGCCAGGATATCCTATATAGTCTATGCTAATAGGTACAACTCAGGAGACTCCCTGGTGGACTTGGACTGTGACCACCACCTACCTATACATGGGAAACACATTCCTGAGATGTTGGAAATAGCATTAATGTATTAGCCACTCTTCCGGTATACACACAATATCACATATGCATGTTTATGTTCTAGTTTTAGTTAGTCAGGAGTCAAGGGGTAGTGTTTTTGGTCCAATTTTTTTTTGTCTGTCAATTTGTTTGTCAGCAAATTTACACAAAAACAACTGTACTAAGTGTGCATAAAGATTTTGACCTATTGTTGACCCAAGAGGATGTGGGTCACTCGGTCAGTACGTAAAAAAATTTAAATAGACTATAATAGAAAAAGCAGTAGAGATAGAGACTTAGTTACAATTCTGGAGGAAACCAGACATTGGCTTGGTGACACTGAGGGACCTTTTAATGTCACATGATTTGAAATGGTCATGACTCTAAAAAGGTGGTACAGTGGTTAGAAGAAGGACCCTAGTTCAATTCCCACACCAGACCTTTCTGTGTGGAGTTTGCATGTTCCCCTCGTGTCTGCGTGGGTTTTCTCCTCCCACCATCCAAACACATGCACTGATAGGTTAACTGGTTAATCTAAATCATCCATAGGTGTGAATGTGAGAGTGATTGTTTGTCTATATATGTTCAGCCCTGAGATGAACTGGAGACTCATACAGGGTGTACCCCGCCTTCACCCATTGTAGGTGGATTAGATCCCAGTGACCCCTGTGACCCTAGTGAGTTCAGATGATGAGACAAGATAACTCCAAAAAGAGCAGCTATAAGTACTCAGTTACTACTGTTGTCAGATAGGAAACTACATCTGGGTTCCAAAATGGCATCATGACCTTTGACCTTGAGCGACTTTGATAGGACAAAACCATAGGCTACATTCAGATTGCAGGCAAATGTGGCCCAAACATGACTTTCTGCTGCCATTTGACCTGTATGTGAGCTGTTAAATACAGTCTGAATGGCACAAGTCCAACTTAAAAAAATAAAAAATAAATCGGACCCAGGTCACTTTCATATGTTGTGCTAAATCTGATTTTTTTTAATCTCTGCCAAGGAGGTTATGTTTTTTCCAGAGTTTGTTTTTCTGTCTGTTATTTAGCAAGATAACTCAAAAAGTTAAAGAAATTTTCATCAAGATCCGTCTATAACTTTGTTAGTTAACACACTAACAGACAAACAAACAAACTCTGGCAAAAACATAACCTCCATGGTGGACCTCTCTTTATTTGAAGGGGGGAGGTCTGCGCTCTCAGTGATTTATTTTTATTTTTTTACTTTTGTCCCCCTTAATTAATTCCATCAAAATAATTTCCATATAAGAATCTAGTCCGTCACGAAACATAAAATATTACTTATCCAAAACTTGGCATCATGCCTCATTTTTTTTCTCTTAATTCTCCTTTAAATTTCTTTTCTGAAATAATCACTTGGTGGCACTCAAAGTTTGGATGTAATCAGAGCAATGACTTGGCCTTATTATATGAGAACATTCCTATCTGCTCTCTATTACTATTTAAGAGTAGGGACAAGTCGTGACTGTCCTTGGTTTTTCATAATGACATTCTTTATATGACACTTTCTTTAGACATTTACCAGTTTGAAAAGCACTAAGTTACACAGTTACGTGTGTGATTGTATAATTTTGTTGGGAATTTATTTTACTATTTTCATATTGCTGTCATTGTAGCCGGCGAACATTTCCACTATATTTTCATGCAAATTAAAAAAAAAAAAAAAAAAGTACTTTTATAATATGTTCTCAAATTATTAACTACCTTATTTTTACAGTATATGTTTAGTACGTTCTCTCTGTCTGGACTGATATATGCGTTATGACTGAGTAAAAGTGGTGATGAAACTGTAATTAATTTTTAAATCCCACTTGATCTCTGCAACCATCATGACTTGTAAAATATTTCTAATTGTGTAAATGGTGACATAACACATACGGAATAACAAAATATTCACTGTCATTTTGTATAATAACTAATCATATATATATATATATATATATATTGTTATTTATGTATTTATTTATGTTTGTATGTATTTAAATGAGGTCCCATTGGACACAATAATAAGAAACAGTCGTTTGTTCAATTGAAAAAAAAAACAGATATAAAGGGAAAAGGAGGAGAAGAATTTTTTTTTTTCAGGAATGTTTAAATATCAGTTTTTCTGCACATGTACATAAGACAAACTGATAGACTGAAGCAGAGGATGGCTCAAACATCACTTGTTTTTCTTCAGACATGTACAGATTGTTGACGTTCTTTACATTTTGAGGGAAACATCATGGATGTGGACATTGTCCGTGTGAATTGACTCCTTTCACTATTATTGTTTTGCTGTTCTGGCTTTTTCAGATTGTGTTGGACTGAATATGGAACTGAACTAGAATGAGTTTGACACCCCTGACCTAAATTAAAAAAAAAAAGTTTGATTCTGGGGGGGAAAAAGGGAAATACAGGTAGCGAGGATGCATGGAGCTAGCCAAAGGACAATCTAATCATGGACCTCAACTATAGTAGGACCTACTGAACTGATGATGATGATGGATGTAATGGCTCTGGTTGAACTATGTCGACTCATGTGTTATACGATGTACAATGATGATTTAATAACTGTTGTGAATATGATGTTCAATGAAGATCAATTGGGGGGGGGTGGACTGCACTATGCTGTGGTAAAAGATTTTGCGACACGTATCTATCCTGAAAAAAAGAAAAAAAAAAGAAACAGGCCTTCATCTCTATTTAATGTTGTCTTAAGAGAAATACAATAGGTGGATTTACATGATATGAACTTCATACAAATCTTATGTTGTTTTTGGTGCTGGGATGTTATTTCTGCAGTAAAGGTGATTGCATTATGCCAATTTATATGTTGATTTGGACATTTAAAGAGGCTGCAATCTGCATTGTCACAGTACTACATGTCCCTTATTAACCTTTACATATAATGCATGGGGTGGCGTGATCATTCATTACGTTTTTTTAATAGATTTCACATTTTATTGTATTGGTATAAAAAAAGGAAACTGAATCTTCGTGAGCCAACAGTCTGATTTTATACTCAAAATTAATGGTGATTTGATATTGATGTTTTTCAGTGAAGTAGCTCCATATACTGTGTCACTGTCAAATTGAATGCTACCATATCCTGTGCTACATATTTTTATCCACTACATCCTCAGAAAACCAATGAATTTGTTCACTTCTTAAAGGTGCCCTGGCATGTGTGAGTTTGTTTCAGTGATTATACTTAAGGTCAGAAACAGGGTCTCAACAAGCCAATTAGAATGAGCAAGCTGTCACAAGCAGAGCATAACCCTGTACATGTGTCTGGAGCTCACATTGGTATTATTCTCTTGTGTGTTATCTCCCTCTATAAAACCTCCAGACATCTATTAATCTCAGTGAAACGCAGTGGGATCTGTGTCAGGATTTACATCCACAGATCAACAAGAAATGTTGGTATATGAACATAAACTGATTGAATTTCTTCTGGAAAATACACTATATTGTCAACATTATTCACTCACCTGCTTTAAAATATACTTAAGTGAATCCATAGAATTTTATAATATTGCAGTGTTTTGCCACTCTGTGTGTGTGTGTGTGTGTGTGTGTGTGATGATTTTTACTTTGCCAAGGAATGTCAGAGTTATGTTTTTGCCAACATTTATGTGTCTATTTGTCTGTCAGTTCGCAGGTTAATTAAAAAAAAGTCACGGATGGATTTGGCTGAAATTTTCAGGAAATGTTGATACTGGCACAAAAACTAAATGCTTACATATTGGTGGTGATCGTTGGAGGTATGTGTGTGTGTGTGTGGGGGTGACATTAATGGCATGCGACTTGTCGGAGAATGGACAAGTCGCATGTCAAGTTCATATGAGAGTCAAGGCAGGTGAGCAAATACTTCTGACAATATACATATGGACAAAGTCTAAAGTGGAGTGAGTTGTGTATGGTTTCACAGTCATGATACTAAAGTGAAGCCAGTTTAGCGTAGGTGAGCAGAATGCAAAAATAAATGCATTTTTTAGAGTGGTCTTTAGTCCATCCTCTCAGCGACATCAGTGAGTGTATTAAAAGAATCTAGCAAAGGCAAAACCATATAGAAGCTTAGTAAGTCAAATAAATATAGCATGCCAAGTACATGTAAGAATGGACTTGAAAATATCCCTTTTACTGGTGATAAAGGTTTAGAGGAAGTAAGGCAGGAAAAGAGCTTTTTGCATTTACAGTATTTTAAAATCTAAATTTCATTCAGCCCTTTAAGATGAGAGATAAAATGGGAGATAAATATTTCAGATTTCATCAGTGTTTATGACAGTCCAACTGGGGCAGAATTGTTTACTAAAGTGTTCAGCTCCATGCTCTAAATCTCACTAAATAAATGATGTTTGTCTCTAGTTTCCCTCTAACGCAGGAGGTCGTTGCTGTGTTTAACTGTTTTCAATGAAACATATGAGTTTTTAGTTTGTGCAGCTGAAGTCTGGCTTCTGTGTTAATGATGTAAATGGGCATTTAAGTTAGACTAAGAGTAAATTTTTTTTTTTAAATTACATTTAATGAAAATAAATAAATAATATTAATTGTAAAATAATATTTACAAAAATTAAATAAATAATTAAAAAATACATAAAAATATATACAACAACAAAAAAGTAAACGCATTGTCAAACCTTCAAAAAATACATGTTTCGTTTTGCACCTGTTTCCCTCATGCTTTACGGAGGCTTCCGGAAAAAAACTAATTAATATATTTATAGGGCCACATCATTTCTATTTTACTAGTGGGGACATTTATTTATATTTAACACTTGTGAGGACCTGAATTTTGGTCCCCATGGTGTGACTGTGGAAACATATCAATGTCCCCATAAAGATAGGAATACAAGCACATGCATGCACACGCACGCAAGCACGCACACACACACACACACACACACCTCATGAGGACCAAGTTCGTAATCAAGTAGCCATTGGGCAGTGAGTGTAAACACATTTTTTTTCTTCTAAAATAAAATAATAAAAAAAAACCTCAAGTATTCATTAAGTTATAGCATGTTATATAGATATGTCTCTGCAGAAAAATGGATTACAATAATCTCAAGATTAAAATGCCAAACTACAGCTTTGCATAAAACCAACAGTAAAGTAAAAGTTAAAACAGCAAAACTATAATTTGGTAACTAATGCTAAATCACATGTGTCACATGAGAGCCAAAATTAAACCACCCACTGTATACTACAGAATCAGCAAAGGGCGCACTCACCAACACTTAATACAACACCAACATTTGCACAAAGAACAATTTAAAATGTCAACCCAATTGAAAAAGTCTTCTAACACCACATGGCAAATACTGGTCCCAGTCCACTCACCTGTTTCCAATCCATGTACTTTGGACAGCGGGTGCAGACCTCTGTGTTCAACTAGTTTTTAAATAGAAAATCTGGGCAGATCCTGCTGTAGGTGCAGATGTCAGTGACAAATGACCCACAATGAATATTTTATTGACACTCAGAATAAAGCCTTATGGATGGAAGACAGTGAAAAATCACGACAGGCAGACGTGTCCTTTTTGTCATATAATATTAGCTGATCTATACTCACATTTACTGACAGGAATAGAGAACAAACCATCACTCAATTGGTCACAATATTCCTCATTTTATGTTAGTTTTGGTCTGTTATTTTGCTGTGGATAAATGCAGATGGATTATATACCAGATTCTCCAAGTGATTTGTAATTTTGACTTCTGCCATTTCATGCAACGTATACTTCAATAGAGCAGGAATTTGCATGTGTCTGTTCTGGCTATACTATTGTCTGTAAAGACTGACATAACTAGTGTTATCCTATAATGCATATCTGGAGAACAGCTTTTGCACAAGCTACTGTCAGACATAAATCCACCAACACAAATTTTCTAGACTTTGTACGGGTGAAAGGGTATATGTTCAATCTGGGCTCAACCTCAGATTCACATTATATAAGACATAACTGATGTGACACATCATGTGAATGTTGTGATACGGGCTATTAAAAAGATGTCAGATCTGCTTTGATGTTTTTTGTTTGGTGCTCTGCATTTCACCATCTGCAGCCCGTCCTGTGATTTATGAACGTTTAATACGAAATGAGATACTAGATCCTATTTGGGGGATGCATTGGGTTGTGGGTTCTCTTCAGTCACATCTGACGACAGATTCATTACCCAGTCTTCACACTATAATCTAATCAATGAAATTACAGGATCAGGGGAAAAAAAACATTCCTTGGTACATAATTCTGTCTGGATGTCCAGTGTGAAATGTTAAGAAGAAAGCCTTGCATTAATTGCTGTAAGAGTTTTAATCCAATTCATTAGGAAATATTCCAAAAAAGGGATTTGTGATGTATGACCTTGTGTTGGAGAAGATCACAGATGTCCCAGTGATTTGTATTTTGTATGGGACAGACACGAGTGTTTCTTTATTTTTCTAAAATGAAAGGCTTTGGTGAAGATTCCTAATAAAAACATGGCTTAAAATGCTACAGTATATCAGTATTTGTCTTGGACAGTAAAGACGACACTGGAGATTATAACTACACATATATTAATCCAGTTACATATAATCCTGGCTTTACCATTTATAGGTCTGTGTTTGACTAAAATTAACATCTCTATACTACAGACAACATTTCTCCCAAATTCCAAGTAAAAATATTGTTATAATATCCTAGAACAGAGTGTTGTGTTTTTGGTCCAACCATCCTAACAGGATATGCTTCGTGTTAACTTGAAAAATATTGAGTTTAGAAATAACATATTTTACATATCAATGACTGTCATGGAGAAGAAGAAATAATGTGATTTTGGACGTGTTACCATTTCTATATTGCTCACAAGGGGCCGCTCAAAAGTTTAAAATCACTAAACACTCTTGTTCATATCTCTGGAACGATTTGTGTGATCAACTTCAAATCAAGTGTAAATGAAAGGTCATGACCTGGGGAGAAGTCACATCATGACATCATAGCTGTCTGGCTAAGGGTTGTGGGCATTTGGGGATATACCTCTGGTCATCACTTTTGACGGCGTAAGCAGTGACTTTATGCAATTCCTGGCAGAGAAATTCAAGAACCTCAGCAATATCCCTTGGCTTGTGAACATCTGTCTTCCTCTTGATTATGTCCCAGAACTTTTCAAAGTGAGGCTATGACAGGGTCTTCATCTAGTGGTCTGTCATCCACATTTTTATGGACCTAGCTGAGACCAGAAGCATTGAAGCATAGAAAAAAAACTGTCAGTTTGGGAACATTGTCAGAGCAGAAGACCAGTAGTTTCTAATGGTTATTTTCGGATTCCAATTACACAGTTTTTGAATATTGGATGATGACAACGATGGCCACTGTAGTTTTGTTTTTTTTTTTTTTACTTCTTCTTAAATAAGACATGGATCAGGTGTTTATTAAGTAGCATAAGGTGTGATTGTAACAGAATGGAATGGCTGCCATAGACATGCTAATGTCACAGGAAATTGCAATCAGTGGTCTGTTAAATTTTTCCAAAGCTGTATATGTACATAGCTACACAACTGACTGCTAAACAAGCTGGTAGTCATGCACTGCAGGTCCTGTTGTCATATTCTTCCTACCACATGATACAGAGGTTCGTTTGGATCCTTTAGGACACCAGGCTTGTTGTGGTAGAAGCGAGATTCCCTCCTGATCTATTTTCTGAGTATCTTTTCAACCGACTTCACTCTGGCAT
Source organism: Siphamia tubifer (assembly GCA_020466265.1). Classification (NCBI taxonomy): domain Eukaryota; kingdom Metazoa; phylum Chordata; class Actinopteri; order Kurtiformes; family Apogonidae; genus Siphamia; species Siphamia tubifer. The sequence goes on from CM035797.1 coordinate 35,889,366, forward strand.
TCAGCTCCTGCTCATTTCTGAACTTCTGTCTACAAAGTTGTCTGTGAACTTGATTGGCATTCGTGCAGTTTGATTGACTGCAGGACACTTTTTGTAAATGTCATTGTGGAGGTTTTAGATGTGTCAATCTCAGTTCAGATAAACCAAGGAACAAATGAATGGGTTGTGCTTGCCATTTCCATTGTCTCATGCTTTTTTGGTTACAATCTCTGCCAGCTCTTAATATTTTTTTTCCCCACACTTTGTGTTGACAGGTGAGAAATTGGGCTCAACAAGACTGTCAGTTTCTCAGACTTCCTCTGCATACATCGCACTTCTTGACAGGGTTACTGTAGCTATCCATATCCCTATGTTTGGTGACCTGTCATTGCTTGTCTTCAAAGCTGAAAGCCAAAGAGGGCCTCATTTTGACAGACCCTTCTTTCACACGGTTTATTTTAATAAGCATACTGCTCAGTTTTGTTGCTGTGTACCACCTCAAATTTTAACTGTCTTTATTATACAATTCAAGGACACAAAGCCTAAACTTTCTTTCCACTTTCACGTCCCTGTATTATATAACCTGACATACATCATCTGGCTGTGTTACGCTATGCTGACACAACCATCTGAGTAGCATGTAAATCAAATCTACTTCAAAACAAAGGAGCCAATCAGTGTCACAGGGTGGGACTATCCGGCAGCGTGTAGTCTTTTCAGATACACAACAATGGCAGTGTGCGTTAGGTATCCCAGTATCCATATAGACTGGACTAGTCCAGTTTCCAGTGTTTTGTCTACTCTACCGCATGTTCATTCCTTAAAAGATGAACAGAGGACGGCTTTGGAGGCGTTTGTTAATGGAAATGATGTTTTCACTCTTCTTCCGACTAGGTTTGACAAGAGTTTGATCTATCAGATGGCTCCACTGGTGGATAAAGAAATAATACCAGTGCAGAAGCCCATGGTTATTGTGGTACCCCCCTGGTTGTGTTGGTAGACGACCAAGTCAAAGAGGCTGATAAACTAGGGCTGACAGTAATGGAACTGGGAGGAAGAAATGACGACCACATATAGTGTTCGTTAGCCCCGAATCATGGCTGAAGGATAAATGTAGAACCATGCTTTCCTACGACGTTTACCAGAAGAACATGGTGGACATCGCAGTAGACGAGGTTATAAATAAATGTCACCTATAAATGGTAAGTTTAAACCCCTTCCGTTGATGTGTATATACCTGATGCAAACTATTTTTACCAATTAAACAGCTTGACTTCAATGTGAGTTGCTGAAGCAGCGCGCCAGTCAAGAGACGGACAGATTTTTCATCTAATCACATGCAAGGATTTTACATAAGGCCCCTCCTTTGAAAATGCGGTTACAGAAGGGCCCCAGATGGTATTGTGAGATACCATCTGGTGACAGTCAGGTTATGTATTATATGCTCTTAGAGGAAGGTATGCTTCACAGTACACGGTAATAAAATAGGTTAAAACTTTATTGTTGAATCTGATACAGTATTTGGTAGTCCTTTTCCCATGTATGGGATCCTGATGTGTCATTCAATAAATGATCTGCAACAGACTGAATCTGCTTCATGTAAAGGGGTTGAAAATATCACATTCTGCAGTTAGAAATGTCTATATAAAACACTGCGGGTTACTGTCATATTTCACTGTTGAAATACAGCTGTGACAGATATATGGGTATTATGTCTTTAATGTAATATGTTAGATTTTTCCAACTCTGTTAGATACAAAATAGACAAAAATAATTTCTCATATTTTTCAGAAATTTCTCAAAACACTTTGTCAAGTGATCACGACATAATAACAAATAATCAATGACAATCTTAATTAAGACGTTAAAATGACATTAGCAAAATAAGTTCTTTTGAATTCCTTAAATACTCTAATCACGTTTTACCATGATTTCTCTGTAAAGACTTCTACCATTACAAACTCTGGCTTTCAGTGTAAAATCAACAATCTCTTTGTATGATCTGTTAAAAAAAATGACGCAGAGAATAGAAAAAGCAAAGTTGATGAAAGAGGCCCATCTTCAGTGCAGTGTTGAATAAACTTAGAATAACAGTATGACAATGAAACAGTTCACACAAAAATGTCATGTTTCTTTGAGGCACTCATTGCCTTAAACCTTTGTATTCCCATCTTTAGTAGCCCTGTCAGCGATTAACACTAGACATACTTTCATATATTCTGATAAACAAAACCATTCACAAAAAATAAAAAAATAGTCTGTAAGTGCAATCAGCTGTTTTTGACAGTAATTGAGCTTATCCAGTTGAGGCACACAATTGTTTTTTTTTTTTTTAATATCCTAACCAAAAACAACATGACAGATACACTTAGGTAAAAACAATTACTGTGTTTTCCGCATGGCCAGTCAGAGTTTTGTCATTGGTATGTGCAGGTTGTTCCAGGGTCCCATCCACAACTCCTCCTCATCCGACAACGTGTGGTCACTGTGGGACTCCAGTGTCTCTCGACTGTCCTTATGGTTGTCGACAGAAGTCTCTTGCTCGTCACTGACACTGCTGCTGTTTCTGTCAATCAAGACCTTGGCAATATTAGTTTTGGACCCAAAACTTTTAAGAACTGTGATGCCGGATCCCAAGGAGCCACAGGACGACCGAGTGTTAAGGTTCACATCCACATTGGAGGAAATAATTGTACCTGTTCCATTTTCTGTGTTGTTGTTTCCTGTTCCTTCAATGCTAATAATTGTAGAAGGTTCTTCATGAGTGACACCCAATTTGTCGAGTTTTTTAAAATGCTTACCCAGTCTGCAAGGGGACCCCACCTTTAGGTTGTTAGGGTGAGGCAACCGTCGCGTCCGGACTATGGTGCCATTCTGAGCGAGGTAGATGTTCCCATTGATGTTGCTGTGGCTGTTGATGTTGGAGAGCCGGGGTCGCTGGGTCTCTGTGGTGCTCTCCTCTCCCGTGGAAGTAGTCTCATTTTCTCGATCTACCACAAGCTTGATGCGCTTCTTTCTCCCAGCCTGATAAGAGGACAAAAGGAGCCACTGTCAATAAGTTTACTTTCTAAGGTTTGCTCAAAAAGACAGGAAATGACCTTTAGAAGATGGCAGAAACTGGATAATAAAGATTAATATTGTGGTATTTCATCCAACTCCTGCGAAAATGACCTAGAAAGCAGACAACTACAGTAAGTTTATTTATTGTGATTAACTGATGGTCTGGTCGTGATAGCTGGCAGGGTTTTAATTCTTTCTCTAACACCGATGAAATTCATTTAACAGGCTAAGTTTCAGCTTTGTGTTAACTCACTTGCACCTGATCTATTTTTTTCTGTTGATATTCTTCATGGTTCTAGTTAGAGAGCTATAAAAGAAGACTAAAACTAATACACTGCTTTTTAATCTTCTCTGCAAAGCAATGATTGATAGTTCAGCTTCTTTCATTACTTGTGTGAACAGTGGACACAACACCAGACCTTGCAGCAACCAAATGAATTGGAGGTGTAAAGGTTATATAAAGAGTCGAATTCAGGCCATTACTTTCTGTGCTACTGTACTAACCTGAAATGAGAAGATGATGATTAAACATTCCCTTTCTCTGGATAAAATTAAATCACTTCATATGTTTATAAATTGCTTTTTGTTTTGTAGTCATAGCAAAGATGCCCAGAAAGGATCTATTGGTTCTCTAACAGACACAATTTAACTTAACACCAGACTACAAAAGCTTGTGATTACTGACTGTTTTGTATTACCTGAAGGTGTTTTAAGTAAAAAACAAAGACTTCATGAGATTGGAAAGCAACATGCAAAGTCTCACACAAGAAACAAGAGAATATTGATAGAAAAAAACTGAAGAAAAGACACCCAAGGAACACATTAAAGATAGAAATAAGTTAAAGAGGTGCAAAAGACAGCAGAACTATGACAGTTTGCAGCGAGGATCCATCAAAGTTTTTGCTTACTGAGGGGGAAATGAAAATCTGAAACACTCTGTAGAGGCACGCAATATTCTCTTCACTCCCATGCAAGGGTAATGTTATTCACTCTTACTTCATAGCAGATGAAACTATCTTTCTCTAGAAGGCAGTAGAGTTTCCTTCAGAGTCTGTATCCGAGTCCTTTGATGCGCTGCTGCTTCCTGATCCACTGGATGAAATGTCGTCCTCGTCCACTTCAGTGATGGGCGACAGGCCTTCGTAGGATTCATCCGTGACGGTGCTGCTTCTCATCTCTGGTGGGTAAGCGGGGGCTTTGTAGGGAGTAGAAGACCCAGGTTTTGCAGCGGGAGCACTGGACTTTGTCGATTCATCGCTCTGCTCGCTTGATGACTCTTTGCTCTCATCAGCACTCTCAGATTCATCCTCCTCTTCACTCTCTTCTGTTCCCTCTGACTTTCCAGAACTATGGCTGCCACGGGCAGACTGGGAACCTGCAGAACTTTCCTCACTTCCACCTGAACTCTCCTCTGACTCAGATGTTTTCTGACTAGACCTGCGAGATGTGGAACCTTCACTTCCTGACCCAGACTCGGTCTCACTTGCCGTCCCTGTCCCTGATTCAGTCTCACTGAGTTCTTCGCTGGACTTCTCTGAAGTCCCTGCGGTCTCTGATGATCCACTTTTCTTTGATGATCTTACACTTGAACCAGATTCAGAGGCAGCGCTACTACCGCTTCCACTACCGCTTCCACTACCGCTTCCACTACCGCTTCCACTACCGCTTCCACTACCGCTTCCACTACCGCTTCCACTACCGCTTCCACTACCGCTTCCACTACCGCTTCCACTTCCACTCCCACTGCCGCTTCTACGACCACTGCCGCTTCCACTACCACTGCCGCTTCCACTACCACTGCCGCTTCCACTACCACTACCAGTTCCACTTCCACTCTCACTCTCACTAGCACTCTTACTTGATTTGCTCCCACTTCCACTCCCACTCTCTTCACTCCCCTTGCTGGCTTCAGTAGCAGATGATCTTACAGAGGAGCGAGCAGAGGATCCGCTTTCTTTTGTGCCCTCTGAAGACCCCTCGTCCTCCTCTGACTCTTCATCAGATTCTTTCTCTGTCTCTGACTCCTTTTCAGTGCCGCTTTCCTTCTCTGTTGCAGTACCTGTTCCTGATTCAGAGTCTTTCTCAGATCCTGACTCCTTCTCAGACTCTGATTCCTTCTCTGACTCCGATTCTTTCTCAGAGGCCGATGACTTCTCAGACCCTGACTCTTTTTCTGTTCCAGATTCTTCTTCTCCTTCTTCCTCCTCACCTTCTTCCTCTTCTTCCCCTCCTTCCTCCTCAGATTCCCCAGGCTCTTCCTCCTGCTCTTCCTCTGAGTCCACTGTGCTTTCATTGGCATCATCCCGATCTAAATCTACTTTCAAATGATCTCTGTCAACACTGCTTTTCTCTGAGCCTTCCTCTTCAGATCCCCTCTCACTTGCACCTGCTTCTGGCTCACTTTCAGTGACACTAATAGACACTTTAGACTTCTCTCCTTCACTGGCTACTTGTGAGGCCTCCTCATCTCTCTCACTGCCTGATACATGACTTATATCACTCTGTGACCTCCTCCGGCCACTCAACTTGTTGCCCAGGTTTATTTTCATCAAAACTTTGCCAAGCTTGCTACGGACTTCAGACTTTGTGTCAATTGGTCCCGTAAATGGTGGCCCGTCAGTCAGACTCTCCTGGCTGTCAATGCGGCGGGCAGACATCAGCCTGGCATAGTCATCATCCTTTTTCCCCTTGCCAAACATCTTCAACATTTTGGCTTTCTTCCATGGAGAAGAAGGTCCGGGTTCAGATGGTTCTCCCTTGCTGGCTGCCAGCAGTTTACTGAGTTTCATGACAGACTTCAGTTTTTTGGCTGCCTTAGAAGGCTCGCCTTCCTCTGCTGGCTCAGCTTGTTCAATTTCATCCTCTGGTGGCATATCTCTAAATGCAACCCTCTTGGGTGGTCCTCTACCTCGCATGCCACCACGACCTCTGCCTCTGCCTCGGCCTCGGCCCTAAGACAGTCATATTAAGTTCAGAAACTGTTTTAAACACCACAGAATCACAATAATGCCACTTAACACAGCGTTTACAGCCAAACTTTAGATCTATATTTGACTTACGACCATTAGGGCAATACTTATTACACACAACATTGTCAGTGTATGAATAAAGTTTATATGGAACAATGGATAATACCTCAGGGCCGCCGTAGTAGTAACTGTCATCTTCCATGATCATCTCTCCATATTCGTCGTACATAGGAGGTATTAATCTCCTGCGACTGCCATATGGAGGATAGTCATACCTATAAAAACAAAATATGAACATTACAAATCCTTTACTGACAGTTCATAATACGAATGGTATTGCAATACTCATAATTATACAAATACAATTCTATAAACCTGTTTGCTTGTGACCCATTTTTATTCAACATCATGAAACTAGAGACAACAATCTCTGAAATAACTACACTTTTATGGAGGTTTGCTCAATAGAACCCTGATGTACTGCTTTAAAATGTGTGTGTTTAAGCACAAAATATGTGTAGTCAGTACTTGAATCCTGAACTTTTTCTCATTATCCATTTTTTTTTTAGTCAAGGCTATCTGTCTGGTCCAAATCCTTTTTGTGATTTGGCATATCTTTAATCTGATAAGCAGTAATTGCTGTACTGATTTACTGATGTTCCTAAAAATCACTTCGGAAGTTTCATATGCCAAAAGTGAGAGAACAAAAGAAAAGGAAAATAGCACACAAGTAGAGGCCAAATGAGAGTTTAATTGCAAAACTGCTAAATATTCAGGTAGATTAGAATTCAAGTTTACCAAATTTTGAACCAAAATTCTCCAGTAAATGAATGAAAACATGTTAAGATGCTTATGCTTCAGCTTATGCTTCATCCTACTCCTTTTTGGACATGTCATTGTTATTATTATTATTGCTGTATTGATTATTGTTGCACTTTGCACATGTTCGAAATAAATCAAATCAAATCAAAATCAAATAAGATGGGAACATGTAGATTAATTAATGACTGAAAATGCTTCAATGAAAGTTTCCAGTGATATGATGATTGCTGCACACTCAGGTCACTACACAGCTTTAGTTCTGCTGGATTTGACTTCTGCTTTTGATCAGTGTTCAGAGTTTCCCAACCAGTGTGCCATGAGAAATCAAGAGAGGCGTCATGAAAAATGACGTAATTTCACCTTATTGGTACTGTAAGTGAGGAGCGTGATTATAGATCCATAAAACAGCACACACCACTGCTGTGCTTGTCTTTGTTAAATTCCTGCAAGAGTTTAAGCTTTGTGTTTAACTAAACAGGCTTGGGGTTTGCACTGAATAAGTAAACGAAGACTAGATTTGCATTATATTTAAATAAATATACTTTTTGTGACATTTTTCCTTGGTAGTGTGCCTTATGTTTCTAATGTAAAATGTGCCATGGTTCAAAAAGGTTGGGAATCTATCTATCTACCTACCTACCTACCTACCTACCTACCTACATATATATATATATATATATATATATATATATATATATATATGAACGACTTGAATCAAAGATGGTCTTTTCTAGGTCTGTCCTCCTGTGGTTTTTCTCATATATAAAAAGAAATTCTAATGTTGCAACAAACAATCTAATGTCCAATGTGTCCAACCTGACTTGTGGAGTTGACCAGGGTTCTGTTCTGGGGCCTATTTTGTTCTTGTTGTACCTTGTGTCTGTTGATATTCATTTATATTACTCTTGCAGTGACTCAGAATTTCATGTATTATCTGTATTCCTGACATTCGTATCTGACGTAAAAAAATGTCTCTCTTCAAATTATATTCAGATGAACTCAAACAAAACAAAATCTGATCATTGCTCCTGATAAAAAGAACCCCCTGATCAAAAACAGCTTGGTGCTCTGGGCTCGTCTGTTAGGGCCAGCCTCAGAAACCTTCAGGCTTTGTTTTTGGAGAGTCACTCCCAACAGCTGATCAATGAGTGTTTTTATTACTTAAGAAATGAGCTCTAAATGATCATTCACACCTTCGTCTTGTCTCGTACTGATTACTGTAATTCTGTGTTCACTTGTTTCAAAAAGATGACTCTCAACAGACTTAAGATGGTACCAAATTCTGCAAGTAGATTTTTGACAGGCACACCCAGAACAGCCCACAACACCCACATTTTTTCTCAACATTTCATTGGCTTACAATGAATTATTGTATTGATTTAAAAATGTTAGTCCTGACTTCCTGGGTGCTGCATAGTTGTGCCCCCCATTATATTTCCTATTTGTGCCACTACTCCTTTGGGTGGACGCTGAGGTCTTCAGGTGAGCCTCCTAAAGGTCCCACAGACTCATTTTAAAACCTGGGGAGACCTTCTCCTTTCAGGCTGTAGCCCCCAGACTCTGGAATGACCTGCCCCTGTCCTCTTGTGTGGTTGACTCTGTGGACTCTTTTAAAAAGCAGTTGAAGAAAGCTTTAGGAAAGCTTTTGGTTGATGGATTAATGCTTTTTATTTATTTTATGTAATTAGTCTTTTGTTGTTCTACTGCACCCATTTTATGTACAGAACTGTAATTTTCATCTGTGAAAAGTGCTTCATAAATAAACTTTACTTACTACTTAGTAAACATCAATTAAAACAAAATGACAACTAATTGTATAACTTGCCTTTTTTTTAAAAACTATTACATGTCATGTCGCAGTAATGGTAGAGGCTCACGCTTAAAAGTGTATGCAGGATATGAGGAGGATGTAATGCTGAAGTTTTACTAGATGAAAACTAAAGATTGTAGTGACAATGATGTGGATAGTCTTTATGCAAGTTTTAAATATCAGCAGAGATAGATAATAATGAGTCTATCATTAATTTACATCATGATTAGCATTAAATTAGCTTGTGAAATTTGTTGTTCAGACTCTTCGATTACAGTTTTACATTAAGTGTGTATCTACAATTAATTGTCGACAGGCAGGAGTTGCCACTAACTGATCAAACTTCCTCTTGCACGAAGAGGTGGCAGTAAATTTTATTTATTCTCGTCAATGATGACAGAGAGAAAGATATTCTATTGTAAAATGTTTTTATTTTTTTAAATAACTTTATAAAACAAAATGTAAATAGTGTAGGTGAATGAAATATGGTTCCCACTTGATATTATGTTGTAACATAGGATTATTTGTATTAATGTGAAAATGTCAAAATTAGCTTAAATATATACTGAAACTGAACATGTGGATTATTCCTCCTACTCTAAAACACTAAATTAAAGATGAGCCTGAAGCAAAGAGCAAAGGAAGGCGAATTGAGTCGCAGACACCTTCCTAAATGCATGAGGATGGCTCTGCGGAGTACATGCTTGGTTGATTGCTGGATTAAGAGCTTAACTGCTGTTAAATTGCACCCCTTAATGCAAACAGAAACACATCAGAGGCATCTGGTCAGAGTGACGAGACACTTGGTGGCAACAGTAGCTTTTCCAATGATTCTTCTGACATATCATCAAAATATAATTACGGCCTGTTGCAAAGGACAAGAGGAGTTGTTCAGCTACTGAGCAACAGCTGAGCTAATTAGACTCAGCCGAGCCCTGACAAGCGAGGTAAGTCGATGAACAACTGCAGCAGCAATTAAAAAGCCTAATTTCAGTATGGACAAATTTCCAACATTTGTCAGACTTTCTTGTACTGATTTAAGTCTGCAGGGGTGGAAAATCTGCTTCTGTTCTGATAAACTTATGGCGTATTTCCGCAGAGTGGTGGACGTCACCAGTCATAGAGCAAGAGCGTTTAATGAATAACAATTTCTTAGCAGCTGTTACAGCTTTCAGTTCCATGTTTTTCCTCTTTGGACCATATGGGCAGTGTAGCACCCACGCCAAAAACACCCTATTTCCATTAAGCTGTGGGAAAACACTTTTATGCTTTCAGGTGCCCCTCTCAAGGCAGCATAATTGATCTCATTTTAGGGGAGTAGAGAGGGTAAACACTCAGCTGGTATGTACTGCCGAGGGAGGAGTCATGCTCATCATTTATACTAAACTTCTAGTAAATGCGCTCAACCCCAAAAGACTTGAGCACTGAAAGCTAAGGCGGAAGTTTGTGATAAATAAGATTTAATGAAGTATTTTTTTTCTAACTATAAAAGGAGAAATTGATATCACAGCCGTCTATTAGTAAATCTAATAGCCAGAAGTCTGTATGCTCACCCTTGGTCATAATTATAGTAGTCCTGCGAGTAGTAGTCTTGGCCCGGGTCGATGCCTGACTCCATAGAGAGCTCCTGCATTTTAGAAAAGCAGAGAAATTACTCAGTACTCCTCAGTGAAAGGAAGCAGAAGAAGAAGAGCACAGGGTGAGCAGAGTGACTACAATCCCTGTGAATTAAGAAAAGCAGGAATGTTTCTACCTCAGGTCTCAGAAGAGATGGCCTCAGCAGTTGCTGTTGCTGCCAAAGATTAGTACAGAGGAAGAATAAGGCAATGGAAAGAAGGGATGGTCAGGAGAGACACAAACACAAGGAAGGTTTTACACTTTTAAAATTCGATGCTAGAAAAAAAGAAAGAAAGAAATATCTGTAATATTTTCCAAGGCGATTGAGGTTATGGGGGTACAAGGTGGAAAGGTTAATAAAAGATTGATGGAAACAAACTATGAAAAAAGATGCAAGAAATTGACCAAGTGGAATAGTAAGACCCAATCTCTATGTTAATGCATTGAAAATATGACATCCAGCAATAACTATGATGCTCAGAAGGCAACATTAAAATCCAAAGTTTCTGCCCTGATGTGTTTTTTTCCAATGGAGAAAAAAAAAACAACTCATCCAAATGCTTATCTGTTTGACAGCAACATTTGAGAATACAACAGACTTTCAAATCAACCTTAACGGTAATGTCAGTGTTAGGAGTCCTATCGCCAAAATCTCATCTTAATCTCACTTAGTGTTTTCTATCAGAAGAGTGGATAGATAAGAATAATAGGATATAAACTGCCTCAAGCTGCCTGTAGAGTGACAAAATGTCACTCAACAACAATAAGATTAAAACGCATCACAATAAGAATGCTTACCTGTCTGCCTTGGCCTCGCCTCCTGCGGAAAAAAGGAAATAAGACAAATAATGAATATGGATTGACAGCAACATTTTAGGTGCTTTTTTTTTCTTTTAAATGAAATGTTAAATCTACAAGACTAGCGGATGTGTATTCTGCTGACCACTACGGAAAAATTCAGTTTTACTTACTGTGCGTTTTCACGTGTTAAATTACTGAGTTGCAGATATTGCTCGGCTCTAAAAAGGGTGCTTAATGCCACAAAGTTACCACAATGGTGTGGGCTGTTATTTTTCTGTTATCACATCCAAACAGGGACAGAAAAAAAAACACACACAATGAATGCAAATATCAGAGGTTTGGACAAATTGGATAGAGAAAAAAAGTAATTGTTTATACAGACATATCTAGAACATCTCCTGGTAGATATGAAAAGGACATTGTGATTCATGGAGGAATTACTGAGTCCAATATATTTAATGAAGTTTTCAATGGTATTACGAGTCTCTCTCTATGTCTCAGACAATTTTCATCTAGAGTGTGGCAAGAAAATTGTGAGGTTTACCCTTAAATATGCATCTAAACAACTGACAGCTGCTCCTGAGGACAACAGTGCACTTGGTACAAGTCCATGTGAAACAGCAACTAACGGAGCTGAAACCTCCAGGTTCACTAGCGTACAACTGTAACCTGTCTGGACCCATAAATAACGACGACTTTCACACTCAGGATATATCGCCAAGCAATGATGTGAGCTTCCTCTGGAGAACTGTAATCTGTTATTATGGGCAGAGACCAGGGACAGGGCGCAGCCATATGGCCACACCTCCAAGGCAGAGTGGATGAAAGGATTGGGATCTGATGGATGATCGGTGGGCTTGGCTCCTGGCTACTTCTGCCTCCGTGCAACATCAAGAAAAATGGCCCAGCAGACGGTTGCCGAAGGACAGTTTGCACAGGAGGGAACTTGGGTAAGATGGGTGACAAAGTAATATTGTGGAGAAAGACTAGTGTGTTGGACCCGCAGCTGAAATCGCAATAATGAAAGGAATCTTCACCCATCACAGGGACCTTCCATACTATATTTGTATTAACTCTTTAGCCAGATGCTATTTTAACACATAAACTAATACAGTTATCTTAAAGACTGTCATGATATACCTGACAATCTGTATGCATTTATTATTTACTAGCTGCTTATCAGCATATTAATAGCTTATTGATTCTTAGTCATTATACAGCCCTAAATCTATTATAACCTGTTATGCAAGACTACTGAATGTTTTACACCCCTAAACAACAGTACTAGCTTTCCTTTATTGACCTCATAATGAATGCTTATTGAGGAAGGAAGTTCTTTATTATTCAATAAAACACACCTATTTATTTAAAGTGAACAAAATATAGATTACATGTGAGTTTGTTGTGAGCAAAACCTTACACATTTTTGTAAGGTTACGAGTATCAAATATGAAATGTAAAAACAGTCAGATGTTGCATAGACTGAGCATCTCATTTTCCATCAGCCAGGATGTCATTTTTTTTCCCCTAATAGCCGAGTTTCAGTCAAGCCATGCCTTATGGCTTTCTAAATGTAAACATGTGAAATCAATAGAATGCTTTGTGTTTTGTTGTAAGCATCACTATAGAAACAACTGCTCCTTGATAAAAAAAAACAAAACAAAACAAAAAAACAAACAAAACACATGCCTACATTAACATTTGTTGCTTTTTGGACCGAAAGAAACAGTGTGTGAGCGACTTGCCTCTTTACAAAAGAGATTACCCCATGTAGTGAACATGGAATACAGAATTAGAAGGCCTTCGATCTGCCCATCAGGGGTACGTGTGATGAATCAAACATTACATTGCTCTAGAGAGGAGGTATGCTAAGACCATTTGCCTTAGGGCATGGAGGGCGAAACAAACATATGAAGGGTGGAAGAGAGAAAAGACATAAAGGGATGGAAGTGAAAAACCTGAGCATAGGAAAAAGAAAGCGAAGACGAGAAAGGCTGCATCACAATGAGTGTTAAGAAGGTAATAGAATCTCTCGAGAACCACAAGGAAAGATTAACAAGAAGAGGCCATGGATTGGAAAGTATTAGAACTAACTAAAGCGAGAGGAGAAGAGGGAGAGGAAAGCAGACAAATGAGACGTGCAGAAGGTCACAGGGATGGAAAAGGAAAGGAGAGGGTAACAGTACTTGACAGTCCCACAGGCAGCGGCCCTAGTTAAGGATTGATTGGTTCTCTAATTAGCCTTTTCCAGTGTGTAGCTGAACATCACAGTGACTACTTTATCATGCTGGGAGGATCTCTGTAGACATATGAGCAGACAGGTCCCCCAGAGCTACCCTTTCTTAACACAACTAAAGCCTTTAGGGAGGTTCATTTAATACATTTTCACAACTAATGCTCTGGATAACATTAGATACTTTCATTTGAGAATGGCCCTCCTTTCTTTGTGTGATGTAGGCTGCATTTAATTACACTTAATATGTCACAATTACCAACATAATTGCTCTTTTCTGTCGAATCATTGTTGCGTGCATATGCGTATAAGGTGTTGTGGATGAGAATGTTTTCATATACAAGTGGAGCCTCAGTAATGATATCATAAGTTTGAATATGCTGCACAAATGAATGATCACCTTTCCTTTTTTCATATTTTACACACACAAAAAAAGGAGCAGACACTCAGAATTTGCATACCCTTGGAAAATCTTTAAGCCACAGTAATTTTTCTCTCATTTGAAAATGTTTCTAACATCATAAAATTTCTTTTGGTTAATTTGGAGTCTGGATGAGCAACGGCATCCAAAATTTTCACCCTCTTATCTTTGCAAGCAAGTGAAGGAACCACTTCCCTCTTAGCAAAAAAGGTCTGCTAAATAAACCCTTTGGCTGTGGACTTGAGAAACTTTTCACGTTAATAAAATTACAAAGTAGGTTTGGGAATGAAATGTTGATATTAAAAGTGAACTGAAATAATATACCAGGTGAGGCATTTAAAAAAAATGATCACTCTATTAAAATGAAATGCTATAAATCTCTGCATCTATGGTACTTTATAACAGGCAATAAAATTAAGCAGAACTGATATATGCAAGTGTCTTTTATGTCCTAATGCAAGCCCATAAGCGTTACAGTCACTGTTGCAGAACTGAGTACATGTTTTGGCAGCTGGCACTAAATTTGGATTTTCACACAAAGTATAAAGTTAAAAAAAATGCATTTGTCTCTGAAAAAAACATTTGGAAATCACAGCTAAAGCTCATACGAAATACTATCCACAATGTAAAAGTAATAAAACAGAGCAGAAAGAACAGAAAAAGAAACAGGCAATGAAGACGTATGAAGGGAAATACTGACAATAGACAAAGGTTCAAAGTCAGAAAACTGTAGACTGAGAGTGTTCACTGTTCTCAGCAGAGTTTGAGCTGTTCATGTTCAGTTGACTTGACTCCTGAACCTCCGTTGCAACATCTATTTGACTTGTTTCATTTTCAGTACAGTTCATATTGCTTTCGTGGACTGCAGAGTTAGGATTTTTCGGTTTTGGCATGTTCTGCTCATCATCGGGATCAGAGCTTTGCAGTTCGTTAGCACCCTCTGATTCTTCAGTCACTTGTGGTTTCTTGTTAAACTTGGGCACCTTGCAACTTTTGTCCACTTGGCTGTACATGTTGGCAACAGACCTTTCTATTTCTGCTAGATTCTGGAGGTTTTTTAGGATTCCTTTCAGCTCCTTTTTCTTCCCGATGTCAGTTTCAGATGGGATGCGAGGAGGGGGACGTTTGCGCTCTGAAACGGGACGTAGCGAGGATGTGGCTGGCAAAGAGGTGGGAACAAACTGGACAACTGGGCGTGATTGATCGCCAGAAGGGGAAGGTGGGGGAGGAAGAGGAGGTGGAGGTGGAGGTGGAGGGGGAGGGGGAGGGGGAGGCGGAGGAGCAAGCTGTTTAGTGATAGGTTGAGGAGCGGGAGGAGGTGAGGATTGAGATTTATGAGGGTAGGATGGTAGTGGCGGAGATGGGGGAGAGCTAGAGGGAGGAGATGTGGATGGAGAGGGTGGCCGTGGTGGCTGTGGAGGTGGAGGCGGTGGATTTTCTGGTGGGTCTGGGATAATCTCCACAGTGATTTGACATGGCTGTACTGTCATATAACTGGAGATACTGGAGCTGAACTTTCTGAGGACAGGAGGGGTAGGTTTCTGGTTAGTCAGGGGCCAGGACTCATTTCCCTGAGTAATAATAATGCTGGGGGGCTCATCTCTACCCACAGACAAGGGGCTGTAGGGGTAATCCATGATGGAGAGCAGTGTTTCTGGGGTTAACTCCAGTGTGTCAGTGCTGTCTGTATTTCTGACAAGGATGGGAGACAAGGAGCCCTGGGAGCCTCTGTTCAGCCTTAGGGTTTGTTCCTGGAAGGCCTGTTGCTCAAACTGCCGCGCCTGCTCGCGGACCGACAATTTGGCCTCTGTGCTGCAGCCATTCAGCTGGAGCATATCCAAACTCTGCAGCCCTTCCCTGCCTCTTAGCGCTGCGTGGAGTAATCGCTGCTCCCAGTCAGCTGGGTCCATAAGAGCTTGTCTCCTTTGCAGCTCGTAACCGTGCACTCCTCCTCGAATACGGGCAGGCATCGACCACACGCACCCTGACCTCGCTGAAGGGGGAGTGGAAAAGGAGAACCGCCTCTGAGCTGGGCTGTCCTTGCCCATGAAGGTGTCAGGACTGCTGGGGGGGCTGTTGTCAGTGTAGACAGGGTTGTGGGTGGTGAGTGGGCGATAGTCGGAATAAAAGGTCACGTTGCTCTCCGATTTGGGCAAGTTGACATGCAACGCTCCGTTGCCACGGGCTGCAATGGCACGACAGGCAAAGGTGCTAAGATTCCTCTGGTGGTCGGCCTCCTCAATGACAGACTTTTTAACCCTGCCCCAGTGGGAAGTGGAGGTGAACAAGAAAAAGACTTGAAATGGGTGAAAATAGACATTTAGGGGTAAGTGAAGCAAAGAAAAAATGATGAGCCAAAAGCCATTGCACTATTATTCCTATTTCTACTCTTTCTATTATGCTTATTTCTATTGCAGATTCTTCATCTGTTGTACCTCTAGGTATTGTGACTGTTACAAATTCCTATTTTTACAGTATATTAAAATCTCATTAGTATGAGTCACCTTTATGCACCATTCGGCAAATCAAGTGAAAATTGCTCCCGTTTTGAAAACTTTGTAATTTTATGCTGCAAAATCCAGAAATTTTACAGTTATTGTGCTCATTTAATGCCTGTGCTGTGGACTAAAGATATAATGCAAATAACTGACTTCAACCAATATTACATGCATTAGAGCAATCAGTCACAATACCGAGAGATATAAGGAGAGCGACAAAAGGGAGATGGATTGTCTAACGGAAAGCAAAAAAGAGAGAGAGCCTTTGTGTTATCTACTAAAAAACAGAAACTGATACTAAAAGGAACTCCCCCCTTTTCTGACTACGAGGAACTAAAAATGACTAAGCCATGGAAAATCTAAATATTTTCTCTATTTACCAACTAAATATTGACTGCTTTATCAAGATTGTCATACCAAAAAAATATTTACTATGCTTAAAAGCTTATCTATGTCACATCTAATCAATAATCTATTATAAATATCATATATATTGGTATTACTTACTGCAGTCTGAATCCAGAGAGACAGGGGAATGGAAATGATGGAAAAGATGCAAACACAGTCAGATGGTAAGAAGACAAAAATGTCACGTGTCAAGAAGAAAAAAAAAAGTGGATCATAGGGACATGAACTTTTTGCAGCCTGATGGAAAATAACATATGTGTTTACTGTTGATCCAGGAAACCGTATGACTTCTGACACAGGCATACAGCTCCCACTCACACCCATACATTTCTGTTAAGAACCCGTAAAGCTTTTTAATCTTGTTTATATGACCAACTCCTCTTGTTCTTAAGAGCAACTTAACTTCAACATAAAGAGAACTGAGCAACAATACAATCCTGATGAGAGCTTTACTCAAACTACAAAATCACAAGCTTCAGTCGGTCAGCATCTGTTGCAAACAGTGCAAAAGCTTTTTACAACTCATCATTAAATCTCCATTTTCTTTTTTTCCCCACTTGATTTTAACAACACTACTGTTGTAAATCATAATTACAAAACCTACTGGGGCGCAGTTTCAATTCAACCTCATTAAATCCAGAAACATTAACGTCTCAGGCCTCGTCTGCATGGAGACGAGTTTGCGTGAAACAGGTATACTTTCTTAACGGATTGGCTTTTCGTCAAAAGGGGACCGGTCTCACGGATACCCCAAAATGAACGGGTCCCATGGTGGGAAGATCTGGATACGGTCATTTCCGTATCCATACTGAGGAGTATCCCTGTGTGTTCACACCCACATCATGACCACATGACCGGAAAAAAAAAACACGCAGCCTTGCACCCGGAGCATTCATTCTCGTCACAACACAGCAACAATGGCAGCAGTGGTGAATGGGTTAGGGTGTTAGCAGTGCTATTATCGTTGTTTGTGTCCAGTGTGTGTGTCGCGCCAGTAGAAAAAGGGATGTGGGTGAATGGGCACTACTTCTATTGTTCTCCTGTATCTGGTGGGACTGGCTTACAGGGTGCATAGTGGTGTGGCATGTGAATTGCGTTTCCAGCAAGCGTTTTGCCCCCATGCTGACGCAGATTTTCACTGAAACGGTTCCATTTTTACATAACATCTTTTTGACACGGTTTCAAAGCTATCGTATCCATATCAAACTTGTCCAAACATAGCCTCAGTGTACATTCAGGGTAGTATTTAGCATGAAAGATGAATCCTTATTGTGCTAATGACAAAACACCCTGAACATATATCCATGAAACATTCAACACAGCAGAATAATCAGGAAACAGATTAAAACAAGTTATCTCTGAGTCAATTATCACACACTGGAAAGATTTCATTTCCCATATAAACACCTTTTATGACTATTTTTCTCTCACCTTGAAAGATAATCTTGCAGACAGACAGAGGTCAACTTGAAAACACAATCATAAGCTTAAGTTTAATTGCCTCTTGTGGACTAGCATACAATGTGTGCCTCAAGCGATGCAGACGCTAATGAACCAAAGACTGTGATCAACACGCATAGGTCTGCTGTGGTTACATCAGAATAAATGGCGAGAATGAAAGGATTTTGATAAAAGGAAGGTAAATACTTTATCTGAGGAAAGGCTAAAGTACCAGCATTTAACCTAAAAGCTAGCCTCCTTAGTTTTGATCTGCAGTGCACGATACACCCCCAGTTTAATACTGGGAAGAGTTAGAAGTGGGGGGGATGGGAAACAGATAATGAAGGGTCAAGGCTGACTCACATGCTGCTGTCTCCCAGCTCTGCGTAGACGTTAGTAGGAGCACCGGCTGGAGCTGCTTTACCTCCTGGTGGTAAAGCCATCTGAATCCTGGCAGTTTTGGCACACTCAGCCTGTCGCCTGTTGCACATAGTGTAATGTGTCATTAGCAACAGACAAAATGATTTTCAGATGACATGCAACAACAAAAAAAAAGAAAGTCCAAATGCAAACATATAGAAAAGAAAAAAGCCCAAGAAAAATAATACTGCATTTTGCGCCATTACTGTAACAAGTATGGGTGGTTTAACAGTAAGTGGATGTCAGACATATCACCTAATGCATGAGGCATCTAGGAATTAACTATGTGTAAAATCGGAATCGGAGCAACAGCCACACACGGACTGTGCCAATGTAGAGTAAATGTTATTGGTTTATGACTAAAAGTGGTGGAGGGTTAAGTTGTTTTATCATAACTTGGTGGTACACAGTTAAAATAGTATCTGCTTATGAAAAGGTAGAACAAGCTAAACAAGAATCACCAGAAATAATAATAATAATAATAATAATAATAATAATAATAATAATAATAATAATAATAATAATAATAATAATAATAATAATAATAATAAAGAGAGGCAAACATTTCCAAATTCTACCATGTAGACTAATTAGAACCAGTGAGGAAGTCAGACTGACATGCCATGTATCAGATAATACAGAGCTAAGAGTCTTTCTATTAATTAATTTTACATTTGCAGAATAAATAAAAACTTGATCTATAACATAATAATATAAACATTTGGTGACCTGCAGAATGAATCAAAGTTGCTTCATCTCACTTTGTTACTCAAATAAAGGCTGACATCATCTTACATTGACAACTGTAAAATGATGATGTGAGAAACTATTGAGCACACACACATGCACACACACACACACTGCAATGATCTCAATATTATCAACCATGAGTAGAAATAATTACTTACTCTTTGAACCTGGTGGAAGGTTTTGATTCAGAGGAATAAGGAGACGGCAAGATGGAGAGATAGGCGACAAGAAAGACAGTTACATAATGACATAAATAAATGACTGTAGTTAAAATAAATGGCTCTATTGTAAGATATGGGAAGGAATGTAATGTTGGCTCATGTAGAAGTTTTACAAATGTACGACTTCTTCAAACATAAAACCTTCTTACAGTATACTTTTTTCCAAATATCTTTGCCTGTTTTGACTCTTAAGAGAAGAAATGTGCTCATTTTCATTTCTATGCAAAGTAAGAGGCACTCAAGCCTCTGGCAATGACTTCAGGGCTTCATGCACAGGTAGCCATTGCTTTTTACTTAAGTGAATTTTGTATGCTTCATATCTCATTTACATATTCACAAGAAAATCCAATTATTCTCCATGAAAAACAACTATCAAATTTAGGTTGTGAATATCATATATCTACTCTGTAGACAGGCAGCACAAAATCACATTGACACAATAAAATGGAAAAAACAAACAAAAAAAAACCCTTTCACAACTTGCTTAATTTTACCAAAGTAATGTCAAAAACAACGACCACAAAGTACCATCTGCTACAGCATTTTGTGTTCTGGGATGTAATGTTACTTTCAACAGCTTTCTGTTGTGTGTTTGGTTTGTGCATTTAAGGAGGACAACAACTTCATTCATCTGCTTTGAATCAACATTTCACAAACATCACAGTTTGAAGTAGCATACTAACGATAAAATGGAAAAGGATCATGACTCAAATGGACTGAACAATCAAAAAGATGCAGCAAACAAGATGCACTGTATTATTATTAGTATTTTTTTGTCATCTAATCAGGATGTGTGAATGAGACAGACACAGAATCTGTAGGGTTTAGCCGATTAAGAGGCATAAAGACTGACGGTCACAATTGGCTGTTGATATTTCTCACAAATGAGTGTTAATTAATCTGCTTTCACAGTGCATGATCAGGGAGATTAGCCAAGCCAAGTGTGCAGTCAGCATGTATGATAAGAGTGTATGATAGGCAGACAGATAGACTCAGGAAAGGACGGACAGATATACATAAAGAGGGAGGGAGGGAGGGAGGGAGGGAGGGAGGGAGGGAGGGAGGGAGGGAGGGACGGACGGACAGACAGACAGACAGACAGACAGACAGACAGACAGACAGACAGACAGACAGACAGACAGATAGACAGATAGACAGATAGACAGATAGACAGATAGACAGATAGATAGATAGATAGATAGATAGATAGATAGATAGATAGATAGATAGATAGATAGATAGATAGATAAAGAATAACGATCAACATAAAGTCTAACTCCTCAGACTAAGGTCTACTAATTAAAATATATTTCCTTTTTAATTCCATGACAGCCTATTAAAGATGATAAATTGTGCACAGAACCTGGTCATTATCCCTGCAGTAGCAGTACTCACTGTTTGTAGGTAACCATAACAATGAGGATAGCAGGGATGCAGCAGAGGATGATGATGATGGCCAAGGCCAGAAGAGCTCCTTCTGTGTAGCCCACAGCCTGAGCTGCTTTCTTCACACTCGCGACTATGTCTGGAGCGCGGATTTCAAGAATACGACCTCCCTCGCCAAGGTGTGGCTGAAACTCCTTATTGATTTCGAGCACATTCCCATCGAGAAACCTGTCATTTTTGACAAGAGAGAAAAAAAAAAAAAAGAGCTGAATCAGTTTAGGTGGTAGCGAATTATGTGTTATTTTTGTGAATGGATAATTATCAGTGAAGGATTGAAAATGTATGAATGACTGATACATTCACATTGTTATTCCAAATAAAGCAATATGCTGAGTGTAATATAGATAACATATTTTGGACTTTTTGTGCATGGGTCGTGAAATATTCCAATATTCATCAGATTTTAGAAACATTCTCTGAATATAGAGCTTTTGAAATCTATAACTCAGCTACGGATTCACACAAAAAAAAATAATCTTCTTTTGACTTAAAAAAGAAAAATGGCACACTCAGCTAAAGCTACTTCTCCATATTTTGATGTGATAAATGACATGTTGGGCATCATTAATCTCACTATGCACAGCAGCACGCCAACAGTCACATTAGTGGAAGATTTATTTTCATTAGTCATAAAACAGGTCAACTGGGACATTTTGCATTTTGTATATACTGTTAAAAAACATTTTTGTGCCTGACTTACTGAAAATGGTTTTCTAGAAATTCTGCCTTAATAGATTCTTGAAGGTGTATTAGGTATTAGAAAAAAAACAACAACAAATAGTTTTATCTCTTAATCCATAAAGAGCCAAACATCCACTGATGACCAAAATAATCTACTGATCTGAAATATTTAATAACTACTGATCCATTAATCCTATCAGTCCATGTAAATAACTGGTGTAAAATATAGTTAGTCATCTTTTCATAGTCATCAGAAATGACCAATTTCCATGTTCAGAGGCTCTGTAATTAAGACTGAAACACCATCATCTTCTACAGCACTGATTCACCAGTAAAACACATTGAATTGAATCAATGATAGTGGATGGAGACACTTGTTTTATGTTCAGTTAATGATCGATATACTGTAAGAGTCACTTTTTCCTCCGTTTTGTCTATTTTTATATAATAACATTTGACTTTATTCAGAGTTTTCATGAAGATCTACATTATCAGGTAATTAAATATAAGGGGAAATACATGATTTACACTGAAAATGTAAAATATACCAATTGTGAAAAATCAGTTAAAAAAAAAATGGTTACAGAGAAACATTCTTTTGGGAACTGACATAAAAAAAACACTGGGTCTTTATGGGTTATATAATATAATATTGACATGGTGTTACATAGACAGAAGGGTTGGAAGTAAAGGTAGATAATGGATTTCGGTGTTTCATTAAACAATAATGGCAAATGTCATAATATAGTTTAATTAAATAAATGAAAAATGTCACTGCAGATATTTCTTATACATCATTTTCCTTGCATTATTATCTACACTTTTAAAATGTTGTACTGACCATGGAGTACCAATTAAGAAGTAACATCTCAATTTGTCACACATCAGCTTTTAGAATTACTTTGACATTTATCGAGTTAATTATTGAGACCAACTGACATGAATATTTTAACATGATAATGTTTCAAATCACCAGACATGAGGAGTCTTATAAGCTGTAGGTGTGATCAGTGTGTCTCAGTGTTTTTGTCCACAGACTGAATAAAAAATGCACAAGCGCACAATATTTATTTAAGTAACCCACACAGTACGGTCCCAGCATTATTACTAATAGGCAGTTGTTTTTCATACATTCTGCTTCACACAGGAGTGAGCTCACTGCCACATCCAATTGCTGTCATTGTTGTTTCTTCTATATGTGAATAAATGAGCAGGGCTGAAGGTCATTAACTGGCTTCGTTGGCTATATATCCTCTAGAGATTTCAAACGGCATAGAGAGCTGCATTCAAGGTGGTTTAAGGACAGTATCTAAAGTAAGGATTCTGCAGTACTTCCTTCATCTGTCTGTTCTGATATGATGGTAAAGTCGCAGATGTACAACAAGCAATTACACACAACACTGTTAAACATGCACTGCATGCATGACAGCGTCCTGTCTCCTGCTGTAAACTATTTTCTGATAGAATCTGTGTCTGATGGAGGTTCTTATTTACAGTAGGAATGTGGGATGCAGCTTTATGAATTACTGTTGTTATTCTCAATCACTGCCACTTGCAGTTAGGATGTTGGTTGAGAAGCGTGTTTTCATGATGCAAGTGCCACTTGCCACATAACTCCAGCCACCCCACCCCCCACCCCCCACCCCCCACCTCCCATTCAGCAAAGTCGCAAGTCCCTCTAAATGTCATTTGGAGTAGATGATTTCTAAATGAACTGAAATAGTCATAATCCCATTCATCAAAGAAAGGATTTGGCTAAATGGGTATGGGATAAATGGATAAGGTCTGCAGTCCAAAATGAGAGCTAATGTTTAAGAGAGCAAAGGTGGCTCAGAAATAGATGTTTCCTATTGACTGGCACTTCTTATTCTCTGACTGAATTGCCTTTTAAAGACGTCTGAGCCTTCACAGATGGGCTAAGAAAACTGAAAAAGGGAGGGCTACGTTCTCCTCAAGTGGTATCTTCGTCTCATGCAGTTGAGGAGTTCTCCTCTAGACATAAAAAAATGTCTTGTAAATTTTCCCAAGATACATTTATAGCACATAATGATAGCCTCTCAGCGGTCAATGTTTTCACTTTAACTTAACAGACCTGATGCTCATAAAAATGCCTTTTCTGCATCAGGTAAACTGCACTGCTGGCATATCTTTAGATATTTAGAAAAGCTTCTGAGGCGCCATCACGGCAAGCTGATGAACTGATAGTCTTAACAACACCCTCAACCTCCTCTTGTCCCTTATCTGCCTATTTCCGCCAGCATATGACGGATGTGGAGCACCTGCAGAATAACAAATTCTCCTCAAGAAAGTCGTGCTATGGGAGGAAACACTGTATCAGAGATGACCAATGGGAGCCTGAAAGGAAGATTTGTGCTGACTCACTGTTTGGACGGAGGGTAAAGAGAGACTGCAGGAAAAAACATGCAGCACAGCGGGACGTTAGAACATCAAATTAAAACAAATGGCAGGCTGTATATCTTGTAATAAAATCCACCCACTCACTTGAAAAGCTCCTTGGGTGAAATGGCCCTGTTTGTGAGCGGGTCGATGGCGTACACCATCAGGTCTGATTTGCTGTAGTCCTCAAGCTCAAACCCGTCACCATGACGCCGAGGACCGATGGACTCTACTATCACTTTCGCACCTGGAATTTGATCTTGGACATGTCGTTCCAAAATACTGAAAGACAAAAAACACAGACCAATCATATGGTAGGAGTTGTAAAGACAGGTCATTTGACCACATGGGGGCAGCAGAACAAACTGTACACACATTCTATGTGTGCTACATGTTGGTGTGTGGTGGATGTTCGACATGGATCATGAATGTCATCACCAGCAGAATTTAAGTAGGAAATTTGACATGTTGTATAATTTATAGTCCAACCTCAGTTACCAGGTCCCTCCCTAAAACCTGCTCCAAACAGTTTCTTGATGTCATCCAGTAGAGTCACAAGAACAAAACATTCACACTTATCTTTACTACAAACTTATCTCCAGTTATAGACTCACTGTTCTTCTGACTCATACCTTGTACCATAGAATGTTTAACACATCTTCACACACACACACACACACACACATGTATGTATGTACGTATGTGTGTTTATATATATATATATATATATATATCCTTCATTCCCCCCTTTGATATTTATCAATTATCAATTGCACTTACCCATTCAATGTAAGGGCAAAAAACCTGTCAGATGTTATTGACAGGAAAAGTCCCTTACGACCTCTGAATCGAGTTTTGAGCTGTGTGCACATGCATGTTTATATCAGAGTGACCACCAGTGGCTTGCATTGAAGAGATGTTGAGTAAGATTGACTAATGCCAATTTTTTTTTTCAACATTCCATTTATTGGTTTTTTCACATATAGAAAAAAAGTTTGTTTGATCCAAAAGTCAAACAACATGAGGAGTAAAGAGTAAAATAAATACAGAAAAAAATAAAATAAGTAATTAAGTAAGTAAAATCATAATAAGTCAAAACTAGCAGACAAATACTGTATAATATATTACTCAGTCAAGAGAAACATGGCAGATTATACTATTAACATAGATCAGAACAGGAGTCCATGGCTTTTCAAATGCGTTAGAGGCTCCAGCTAAAGTCAATCGAATTTTTTTTTCCAGTTTGAGAAAATATAGCACCTCCTTGATGCATTTTGAAAAGATGGGTGAAAAGAGGATTTCATGTAGGCGCTTCTGTGAAGGTAGTTTGTGGAATATAACTGAGTGCATTTACTCAAAGCCTGTGTTTATGTATTTTTATCATGAAAACTGAAAAAGATAAATCCCCAATTTTTGGGACAGATGTAACACTAAATGCAGAATGTTGTTTCCATTTAAAAAGGCAGTAAAACAGTACTTATTTATGAGTAAATATGATGAGCACAAAGAAGCAAAATACATTCAGCATATAACTAATTAAACTATAAAGACACAAACATTTACCACAGTCAGCCGCGGGTATAATATATTTTATACTTGTTGATCCACTGATCCTTTCAATGCATGTAAATAATTGGTGTAAAATACAGTTTGTCATCTTTTCACGGTCGTCATATATGGCCCATTTAGATGTTCAGAGGCGCCGTAGTTACCATAAATCCCATAAATCCCATGGATTTGCATGAATGACAGTGGATGGAGACACTTGGTTCATGTTCATTTAATAAATACATTTTACAGAAAAACGCTCAACTTTAATCTGAGCTTTAATCAACATCTACATAATCTGTTAATTCAGTATAAGAAACCACGATTTTCACTTAAGAATATGAAATATAGAGCATAACATGAGAAAACATGTTGATAAATCACTTAAAGGTTAAAAAAAATTATATATATATATATATATATATATATATATATATATATATATATATATATATATATATATATATATATATTTATATTTTAATTTAATTAAAAAAAATTCTGTAACTACCACTTAAGTAGCACTGGGTCTTTATAAGTTAAAGGTTTCCATCTTATTATACATGAAGAGGCAAACGTTACACATTTACACTGCTATATACATTTGACAGTTTTAGTTCTTTTTGCAGACTGTGCTAGCAAACAGTAATGGACTACAGCATTTTAACCATATATATCCTACATTTTATGATGAATTCATCCTTCCTTCATAATATAAAGTACGTCTATTTCAGCTGCAAACCTGTAACGTATAATTTTTTACACTGTGGAATTATTTTGGCTTAAATATCTGAACGACTCATCCATCACCATATTCAGCAGATATACAAGAAGATCAGTATTTATATAAAGCTGAGAGGAAATTAAGAAATATGTTATACACCTTTAGTTTCTATATGTCATGTTAAAGTTTTTGCTAACTTTTTCCCTTTTCTAGTGTTTGGTTAATTACAGCTGCTTTCTACTCACAGGAAATGTGTAGAGCGTGAGGGAACGAACATAATCTTTAAAGTTTTATTTATTTTTTCTATTTATTTTATTTACTGGAGAATCCTCCTTTCATATTACACATAGATATTTGATCCATTGTTCACGGAAAATATTGATTAGAACAACTTTAAAGCTGTCATTCCATGGTTATTTCATTAATATTTCTATGTTCTCCATTGTTATTGAATACATTGTCTGTTGGTTCTATTTAAAAAAAACGTCCTGATTGCTTTGTTTCAAGCTGTTTTTACACGGTAGAAAAATGAACAACAGAGTTTACCGATACTTCCTCATACATGTCCATGACGCAGTAACAAGTCATCTCTGATTGGCTCAGAATGCGTGAAGGACCACTCCCCCTTCCCCTCTCGCTGTGTATATACCTAAATAGCATCCAGCTAGGTTTCGTGCCGTTGCTTGTTCTGAAAACTTGCAAGGAAAAAAAACAAGACTTTAGTTTGATCCGCCATTTTTTTTTCCAGTTTGTGCAGCAGCTACTTTGGCTCCGTCTTCCCTTGTAGATGCTAATGCTAATGCTACTTCAGATTCACTGCCGGGGACGGGCTTAACCCCACGTGGGTGACGCTATAGTCCGTCTGATGTCAGAAGTATCGCCTTTTTCTACGTCTCTCGTTCCTCTTGTAGTTTTCTGTGAATGCGGTATGCAGCCAGTGGAGGTGACAAACCACTTTCAAAGGCAACATGTGTCGGTAAGTTGGGGTGACCCATCACATTCCAAAAGGAGCGTGTAAAAGTGGTTTTCAGTGGAATGGCACCTTTAAATATCTGGTACAAGATGCCTGAACTTATTACATAAGCTAATATCCAGGTTCGTACAGTCTAAACAGGTGGACCATTTCTGGCACCTCTAGGCCCAAAGCATTATGAGAGCCACCAATCTTAAGAACCCCCCACTCTGGCAATGACTGTCCCAATGGGCACCATTTTCTTCTCTACACTGGGCCCTTGGCAAAGCAAGGCTCTGATAATCTTTTTCAGCCAGAGAGAAATCCACACCTCAAATTACAGCCAATAAAGGAAAGCTTTGCCAAGGTGGATAAACAGTTTGAGCACTCAGGTAAAATGGCTTTGGATCATCACCAACATTATGCGGAATTACAGACTTCTCCAATGACATCACTGCAAAGAGCTTAACATGACTAATGCGTGTGTTTTTCCATCAGAACAGTGTCTCTTGCGTGGGAGAGACACAGCGATCACTTGAGAAACAACTATTAACAGCCATTTTCCATTCAGATTAACTAATTACTTTTCATGAATCGCTATCATTAATTAATTGGAAAGAACAGACTCTGGAGAACAGACTGTCTCACTGGTTAATGAGTAATTTTAATTGATGGGTCAATAGTTAAAACAACAAAGAATTAATTTTACACATTGTACACATCACCACACTACTGGAACACAAATTTGTATGTAATTACTGAACTGAATTGTGATAAATGCTTGGCTGTGGTTTACTTTGTTATGAAAATATGATGCGATGTGCTCAGACAGGCAAGTGAAAGTGAAAATAGTTGAAGTCAAGATGCTTTTGATTAGAGAGTTACTTTATGTACCACTACTGATGGGTGCTTTTATAAGTATTATTAAAAGCAGGAATGTGAGGTGGTAAGAATGACTGTGATCAAGTGAATCTGACATTTTTTTCCCAGTGTATTGAACACTGACTTTGCTGCAGGAAGAGAAAAAAAACCTTACCCTGCTGATTGAAAGGAGAGAGAGATATCGTTTTTGCTTTAATTTTTTGTTTGTCCATTTGAATGTAAGCAGCTTTACACAAAAACTACTAGACCGATTTTCATGAAATTTTCAGAAAAAGGGACAACGTGGTCCAGAATAGATCCCAATAAATTTTGGTGAATGTAGGTTAAAGGTCGTCGTTTTGATTATTCTGATTTCTGCACTGTTTAATTAATAAATAATTAAATTAGGGTGCTGACAGACATCCTTCTGTGTTTGAATTTTCATCTGTCAAGACTGGCTTGTAGCGCCTTGACAAAACAGATGGCTCTCAGTCCTTGAAAGACAAATTCAATGCAGTTTTTCACCTCAAATCTCTTGAATTAACAGCTTGGGACTGATTTGATCAAGTTGGGGCAATACTTTCTGGCCAGCCATGAAGTCCCTAATGATAATCAATTAGTTACAGGTGTCAAAAACACTTTTCCACGCTCCTTTTGGAATCTGATGGGTCACGCCGAGTTACCAACACATGCTGCCTTTGAAAGTGGAGTGTTACCTCCACTGGCTGTATTTCCCATTCATAGAAAACAACACAGAAATGTCATGTGGATATTCACATCATTCATGTGGGGTTAAGCCTGTCCCCGATTGCAGTGAATCTGAGCATTAGCATCTACAAGAGAAGACAGCACCTTAGTAGCTGCTGCACAAACTAAAAAAAAACGGCATGCTGTCGTTTTCAAAACAAGCAACGGCACGAAACCTACCTGGATACTACTCTGAGATGGTAAATACAAACAGAGCGAGAGGGGAGGGGGGATTGTTCCTTCACGCATTCTGAGCCAATCAGAGACGCCTCGTCACCGCGTCATGGACATGTATGAGGAAGTACCGGTAAACTCTGTTGTTCGACCTCAAGTTATTTTTCTACTGTGCAAAAACAGCTGGAAACAAAGTAATCCAGATGTTTTTTTAATAGAACCAACACACAATGCATTCAATAACAATGGAGAACACAGCGTTATTATATATATATATGGATTTCTGGTTACAATCTTGGCTTGTTTATTGATCTACTCTCTGTCCTGTTCCTCAGTTGCTGACGCGATCCCGTGCCATCAGGTGATCATTTATTGATTTATATAATAAAATATTTAATTATGACACACTGTGTCAGAGTCCTGCATCTGGCTCCATGTAGTTTAAAAAAAAAAAACATGACATCAACAGTTATTAAACATTTTCGACCAGTGGATGCCTTTGGTTACCAGTAGCTCAGTCCCTTTATGGATTACCTACCTAATAAGCTCATCCTTCTTCTCCTCCACTAGAGTGGGTGGGACAGTTGATACAACAACTTGCATGTCCAAAGCATTGACTACAGAAACCTATTGAAATGAAGTGAGATGACATAAGAGAAAAGAAACACCAAAGAGTAAGATAAAGAACAGCTACATCAGTGACTACATCAGTTGTCATACGCCTGTTTTGAGCTCAGCCGTGTCATTTTCACACATTTTCAATGGACCAAAGGAGACATTATAATTGCCTGCGTGTATTGGTAGCATGTGGTAAACTTAACAGGACCTAATTCTGATGCCGCAGTTAAGTGCATAGGCAACAGCCTCTGTGCTATGCGGCCAAATCTCCCATGCGGCTCCTGTGAAATTAGGTTTCCCCTTGAAAATTAACGAGCACCACGGTTAAGCACTCACTGTGCTCTCATACCCAGGCAGCGTCACAGACCTTCCCTGTGTCTCGTTAGAGGCTTGTTAGCCAGACATATTTCACTGAAACGAAAAATAAGCCTGCCCACAATCAGGAAAGATAAGCGTTGAATTGGGGGCAAAGCTGAGCCCAATCACAGCGGGTGGGTGGGGAAATTATTTGAGAGAGAAAAAAAATACACACAGAGGAAAAAGGGGACTAACAGAAAATCACACAGGGATGTATAAAGATGTGTCTCATGGACTAATGCACACATAATTATATATGCTGCTAACAGAAAATAGTGAAAAAACAACATAAGCTAATTATTAACACATTTACAAAGGCATGAATGGGGAATATAATTTACCAAAACATCCCCTTTTTTAACTACCTTTAGATAAACTAACAAAAAATCATCATGTTTTTTTTTTACGCTTTCTGCTAAAGTGTTCAGTTTTAAGATCAGATTACTCGAATGATGCCAGAGTTGCCAAAAATCCCTGCAGAGTTACAGAAGAACAAAAGCAACTATTTTACAGTCAATGCAGGGAAATTGAGCTTGGCAGGAATCATCAGTGGGATGCTTCTTCTTACTTTTTACATTTTCATTTCTATGTTGTATTAATGAACAAAGAAGAATGACTATTTAAATGATGACACATGAAACTTTGGAAACAATATGTAATTAATATGTGACAGTAAACATAGTATATAGTGTATTTTGTCTACATGGGAGAAAAGAATTGACTCACCACAACATCTGCACTGTTGCTTAGACCTTTCCCGTAGTCATCTGTAGCGATAACTTCAAACTTGAAGTAGGACCTGCGCATGTTTCGGAACATCATGGCCGACTTGATGATACCTGTGTACGTCTCAATAACAAAACTATCTTGGCCTTCTGCTGTTGGCGGAATAATCAGGCGGTATGCCATGGCGCTGTAATTCCCAGTGTCCTTATCTGTCGCCTGAAAAACATATTTATACACATTAAAATAAAGACAAAAGCTGAAAAAAACCCCCCCACATTTAACCCTTTAACTCCTGATGCGTCTGCGCCGAGGTGTTCTGAATGAATGGGTTAGTTTAAAAATTCTGAATAATTAAACTTTTCTTGGTGTTATTTTATAGATAATTTTATTCATGGAACTGATGTACATGTGTCAAAAAGCAACTGATTTAGAAACAGAAAAACTAAACCAAACTGAAACTACTGGAACCAAATTACATTAGTCATTTATTAATTTTTTTAAACGTCATTTTTATTTTTTTTGCTTTTTCGTTATTTTGTCCATGTGTTGTTATTTTTTTTACATTATTTTTCTTCAATTGTGTTCTGTTTGTGTCTTACATTGTTCATGTTACAGAATATTTTGTTAGTTTTATATTCATTTTTGTTCATTTTATTGATCACTTTGGCAGTTTTTCTTCATTTTGTTGTTTATTTTATCTTATTTAATTTAATTTAATTTTTTTTACTGTGGAATTGCTTTAGTCTCAGGAGTTAAAGGGTTAACAAACATAAATCAAAACAGGAGACCAAAACATAAACTATCACACATGTTGAATTTTACATTTTATTATTATTATGAATGTAACAGGAACACTAACACCTGTTTCTTCAGACTGTATGCATGAGTGTGACTCAGTAAAGCATTAAAACACACAGGACTGTTCATGTGACAGACACGTCTCACCTCTTTGTACTGTTCATGTCATTTCAGACACTAGTGCAACTACAATACGCTTAAGAGCTTCAACTGAAAGAAGTCACCCTGTGATTTAATGGAATTTTATTCATAATAGACCTTTTGTGGTTTTATTTATAACAAAATTATTCATAGACATGTCACGTGGCAACATTACAGTTATTCCAGAGCCTTGTGACACGCAAAGCTTTTCATGAAAATAAGATATAATAGCATCTGTATCAGTCTTTTTTGTTGGAAGATCCATTTTTCTTGCATCTGCAGTTGGGTGGATGAAAAAGTCTTTTGTCATTGTGTTGCATATAAAAGGGATATCATAGCCATAGATTTAAAAATTAAAGTGTTATACTAAAATGGCTGATTACAGATGACTGAAGAGAGATGCACTGACAGTTTTGAGCATTTTAATAACAGTTTATCAGTTAGAACAGATGAAAAATATATTTTCCATGCATGCATTCTCCTAAAGTCACAACAGCTGACAGTTACTCATGTAAACCAGACAGGATCTGAAGCTTGGAGCTCTTGTAATTTGTCTAAAGTGAAAAGGGAAGAAATATTCCTGTAATGTTTCCTTTATTTTAATTAAATACATTAGTTCTCTTTAATGATTCGATTGAGACATTGTGTTTATTTGTTATGTGTTAGTGGCATTTATCAAATCAACACAAGTATTAAAAAAAAAAAAAGAGTTAAAGACCATGTAATCCTTTGGACACATTATTTGTCAGGAGTCTAATCTATATTAAGCTTGTAAAGCCAATAAATGCCATGGTAGGTGAAAGCACAGAATTCTCTGATCGACCTTTGAGACTCAAGTTTGACTGGCCACTGAGCTATCAGTGAGACATCAATTTTCAGAGTGCTTGTCTGTGGCGAGTGACACTGATAAATAGAAGCAATCGCTTTTTTTTTTCAGCTATTTGCTAGAAAAGGGAGAAAAGGATAAGAGAGAAAGTCAGATCCCAATGAATATGTGGCATAAATCAAGAGAATGGAGAGTAGTTTCATTGGGTAAAAAACTATTTTACCAAATAAATGTAGCTACATCCTTTATACACAGTAATGATGCATTTACAGGCTTTTAGAAACATGAACATACATATATTCTAGTGTCTGGAGATGGAACTAATGATTTGTTTTGGTAGATTCCAGCATATAATAATGAAAGGAAGAACATCAGTGCAGACCTATGGAACAGATAACTTTTTTTTTTTATCAGATATCAGACTTCTCTTTAGACAGATATAAATGCTACAGATTGACTTTATTTTATCAGTTTATACCTTTACAATGGTAAGGGACTACAATTTCATTACGCAATATATAAACGTGTTCAAAAACTGACATGTACTTTAAAGTAGAAACTGCAGTCAGACACAGCAGAACTCCGCCAAGGCTTGATATGACGTCAAAACGTGATGTGATGGAGCCATAGGTGTTGACCCATCTGATGTCCCAAGGTGAGATGATGTGAATGAAAAAAATTTAAAATAAAAATCTCAGGATCCTTGTCTGGATCCTGAGATACTACCACTGATGTGTTTTAGCTGTTGACCTTTGACCTTCATTGCTTAAAATCTAATGGGATTTTACTTGACCTATTATCTATTATTCCTGAAAGTTTCATGAAAATCCGTTCAGAACTTTTTGCGTAATCCTGCTAACAAACAAACAAACAAACAAACTGACCAAATTTAATACCTCCTTGGCGGTGGTAATGACCTATTTCAGTGTTTCTGACTTGTGACCGTTTTCAAATGAATCAATAGCTTCCAGTTGTTTCACAAGCTCATATTCTTAACACAGCCATCTAATCGGTCTTACTTTTTTTTTTTTTTTTTTTTTTTTTAACAATAACTGCCAACAGTAAATTTGTGTCTATCGGCCTATTTTTCCTTGGTTTTTATTCTATAAAACAGGGAAAATATGGGTTCCAAAGTGCAACGGGAACAATTGCTGCAGGCCCAAATGCTTTAGGCATGTCCTTCAAAAAAACAAAACCACATATCAAGAACATAATCTTTTTTAAATGCAAGGAAAATAAAACATTTATTTAACTGAAAGACGTACAAACATTTTTCTTTTTACATATTAATTTGATTTTCAGCCTCTGAATTTCTTTCTCTTCCTGAATATGAACTCATTTCCATTGCAATGTCTGCAATATATTCAGAAAGTTAGGGACCAAAACGACACTGAAAGGTTTATAGAGCATTACGACGTATTGACATGGTAAAGTCCGCACCAAGGTTCACACTGTCCAGACCAAGGTTCGGACCAGAACCTTTTTTTTTGCCTTTTCACACTGTACTTATAATACGGACTTTATTTACAGTCTTCATTCACACTGTAGTGAATCAAGTGGACCAACGGACTTTAGAACGTCATGTCGTCAATGCGTGTACAGCGTTCGTCTCTCTATACTCGACCCTGATTGGTTAGTAGATGAGCGCGCTACACTGTTGCAGGAAATGCTCCCAGACAATGGACCCAGTTACTAGTTTCATAATTTTTGCCCTATTTTGGCAATGTTGCCAACTCTCGTACCAGTGTTCCCACCAGTGGCTTGTCTTCAATTCAGTCTTTATAGTATCATCCGACCAAATTTCAATGAAATACCTGGTTTCCTCGTCTCCCCAAGTATTGCCGCGACTCATGCTTGGACATTGACTAGATTCCGCGCACGTGACTGTGACGTAATTGGTCCGATAGTCCGGACTTTCCTAAACAGACGCTTCACATTGTGCACCAGCGAACCTTGGTCCGGACCGAGACTACCTCCTCAGCTCGGACCAAAGACTCGGTCTTTAGTCCGGACCAAGGTTCGGGGGAAGTTTCACACTTGTCAATAAGGTTCGAACTTTCCTGGAAAGTCCGAAAGTCCAGATTTTCTGAGTGCAATGTGAATACGCCCTTCGTAACACAGTTCTGTAAGAATCCACAGATGGCAACAATGGACATGTACTGGAAACACATTCTACCATCAAGCTGACGTCTTTCCCTGAAACCTGTGAATCTTTCAGAAGGACAGTATCAGCTCTCATTCTGCATCATTTCCAATAACATGGTTTTCATTGTCGTGGTGCTGGACCAGTCCACATTGTCATGTGCACAGTATGTATGTATATAGTTTCCCTGTACAATGAAAGTCTTACTTTGCTGTCCGCAGAAAGCCTAATGTGTACTAAATCAAATGGAAATTTACAATAGAAATGTACACATTTAAAATGTGCAATGGAACAGTGAACAAATAACATAAGTGAAGTAGCAGCAGTACAGTGTAAATCTGAATACAGAAAATGGATGGACATCATGAAGAGCAGAATCAGACGTTGACTGCAGTGACTGATGTCATGAAAATATAAACATTCCACTTGTGCAGCAAGTGGTGCCCTCAGTCCACATACAGCAAATCCTTTTTACAGGAAGGAAAAGCAGCATATCACAGTGATAAACATGACCAAAGCTTGAAAGATTTATCAATTTTGAATGGTTGCTGGAAAAAAAATTATTCAATTACAATGTACATAATTGAAGCTTTGTTTCCTTGTTAAACTTTAGTTCCACTGCTGTGTTCTCACATGGGTGCTTCTTATGATGCACATGATGCCAAGACACAGTTGTATATTAGTTATATTATTACTATCTATCTATCTATCTATCTATCTATCTATCTATCTATCTATCTATCTATCTATCTATCTATCTATCTATCTATCTATCTATCTATCTATCTATCTATCTATCTATCTATCTATCTATCTATCTATCTATCTATCTATCTATCTATCTATCTATCTATCTATCTATCTATCTATAATCTACTGATATTTCCTGTGAAATCAGCATGTCTACATGTCTCACAGGCAGCCATTTTATTCCTGTGTCAAAGTCCAAAACAAGCACACCTTATTCTACTGAATTGACACCTGATCCATGTGTTCTTAAAGAAGGAGAATATCTACTTACAATAGGCAAAAACAGAGCTGTTAGGACAATGCTCCTCGCCACAGCTAAGTCAATAAAAGTCTGTATGAGGGAGAGACATGTTGTTGGTAGTTAAGAGAATAAAAAAAAAAAAGTTAGGACAGATTTTAAAGTTCTGGAAAGAAATTCAAAATCTTATTGTGTCTTAATGCATCCAACCTCAGCAGTAACGACATGTTGCCAGAGGTCTTGCTTATCCAGCTCAATTATCTGACATGTTTGTAGATTTTGACTTTTAAAAGCTGGAGTCTAACTTTTGATCAGCTGATGAACAGCCTATTTCAGTTTGTTATTTTCACTAAACTGTTTTACTCATTTTTTTTTCTTTTATTTTGTCTCATTCCTATTTCTTCTTTATGTATTTTGAAACTCCACTTAAAACTTTAGAATCCATTAGTGCAACTCATGCAATTGTTTAACTTGTCTTAAAATTTTCAATCATGTATTTCATTTCTTCAATATAGTGTATTTTATATTTTTTATGCCATCAAACTTTTGGAACTGTCTTACATTGGTACTGTTTGGTAAAAACACACTAACAATATGAGTCATGAGTTAAATAAAAGTTTATGCAAATGACCACATTTTATTTTATTTACCTTTTGTAATAATGTGATGTAAATATAAATAATAAAAATAGAAAATCATGTAAAAATTTATATAAAAAGACATTGTTCTTACTGGTTTCTACAAGTTAAATGAAGACTTTTAATAATATATAAATAATGATAATTAAAAATTTTTAAATTTATTTTATTGCAAACCCCCCCATTAAACTGTGACATATCCAGTAAAAATTTAACTAAGTAAAATAAGTGTAATTTTAAGGTATATTAAGCTTTGTTAGAACACAATAAATTTCATAGACTCATTTGTCACTACTGGCAAAAAATGTGTGATATATAGAAATGAGGAAAACATATTTATTTACTCCAATGCCTTAATTCTCATCAATTGCAGTTATTTCTTCTCTTAGCAACAACTGGTTCCTAATTTACATATAAATTGTCAGGTTGGCTGGAAAGTCTTTGCAGTTTGGGCATCAAACAGACACACTAAAACACAATACATCCTATAAGTTTATGTCAACATAATGTAAGATCTACTATATTAAATGTAATACCATTTAAAGCCTTTTTCTAAGGTGATAAACAGAGATTTGTAAATTCAAGTCTTTTTAAGAACCCTGTATATAAGAGGAGACAAGTGAAAAGAGCATGGAAAGAAAAAAAAAACATGACTGTATTAAATGCCATAGAATTATTATGACATAGCATGAAAAATTAAGAAATAAACCCTTGTGAAATAAATAAATAAAAAAAGCCAAGTAGAGTATGGTGCAATTGTGTCATCACACCTATTTCTCTGAACAGTATAATTTGGCTGCAGATGATATTAAAAATACTGGCATACTATGAGTAACAAAAAAACAAGGGTTGCTTTCACACATAAATTGGTGTGACAGTTATTTCTTATAGCTCTAAAGGATAAAAATCCAAGGAAAGAAAATGAAGAGCGAAAGGGCAAGGGTCAGAAATGTCAAAATGAACCAAATGTTAATACTTTCTAAAGATAATCTCCTGAGAAAAGAACACTCTACTTCATTATTAATTAACTCCTAAGTCCAAACAGTTCACACTAGTCCTACTCCAAAGAAGGTTTGGCCTTTTGGGAAATTATAAATAGCTCTTGACCCATAATTCTACACTCTGGTGTATTTTCCAAGTTAAGGAATAGACAGAGAGGGGATGAGTTTGGTAGTTTAAGGAAGATCTGAACAGTGTTGGTACATATGTGCAAATGTTAAATGGATATAATACATTTACTGAATTTGGACAGTAATTAGCTTTAATTTTTTATTTTTTTATTCTGTATAATCAGCTTTATTTTTTTATTTTTTATTCTGTATAATCAGCTTTTATTTTTTATTTTTTATTCTGTATAATCAGCTTTTATTTTTTTATTTTTTATTCTGTATAATCAGCTTTAATTTTACATTTTTTATTCTGTATAATCAGCTTTTATT
This sequence comes from Siphamia tubifer, assembly GCA_020466265.1. Taxonomy (NCBI): domain Eukaryota; kingdom Metazoa; phylum Chordata; class Actinopteri; order Kurtiformes; family Apogonidae; genus Siphamia; species Siphamia tubifer. The sequence goes on from CM035797.1 coordinate 35,927,019, forward strand.
TTTAATTTTTTATTCTGTATAATCAGCTTTTATTTTTAAGTTTTTTATTCTGTATAATCAGCTTTTATTTTTTATTTTTTATTCTGTATAATCAGCTTTTATTTTTGATTTTTTTTATTCTGTATAATCAGCTTTAATTTTACATTTTTTATTCTGTATAATCAGCTTTTATTTTAAATTTTTTATTCTGTATAATCAGCTTTTATTTTTAAGTTTTTTATTCTGTATAATCAGCTTTTATTTTTTATTTTTTTATTCTGTATAATCAGCTTTTATTTATAATTTTTTATTCTGTATAATCATCTTTTATTTTTTATTTTTTTATTCTGTATAATCAGCTTTTATTTATAATTTTTTATTCTGTATAATCAGCTTTTATTTTTACGTTTTTATTCTGTATAATCAGCTTTTATTTTACATTTTTTATTCTGTATAATCAGCCTTTATTTTTATTTTTTAAATTCTGTATAATCAGCTTTTATTTTTAGTTTTTTTATTCTGTATAATCAGCTTTTATTTTTCCTTTCTTTATTATGCATGTCTGTCGTCTGTGACTCAACAAGACAATTTGGCTCTGCCATCCTTATCTGAAGGCTTGTTGAACCTAGTACATGTATTTGAGTGTCAGTTTGTCTATGCATACAGTACTATACAAAAATACACAGTAACAACCCACTATTCAGAGTGCAAATTGCCTTTCAGAAAAATAAAATGGATGTGTGATTATGAATCTCAGTGGGACAAATCGCCAAGGACTGCACAAATTTTTTTCGGTGGCATTTACTTTGAAAATTGTTGTGAAAAAATTAAGATGAATGCTTATCACTGGAAACTGCTGGACAGCTACGCAAAGTGGTGTTAGTGTCTTTTTTGAAAAAAATTATATTTAAAAAAAGAAACTGCTCAGAAGTGACTGGAATTATAATTAAATAATTAATGAATTCAGAATTAATTCATTATATTGAATTGTAATTAACACTATTAATTTTATATATGCGCTTCATTTAAAATACTTTCTACGCTTTTTTTTGTGTCACAATGCAGTTCTTTCCAATGTGAAACTAAAGCCCTGGTGCTCATATGCTTATGTAACCACTATCTTTTTTTTTTTTTTCTCTCTCTTCTTTTTTTTCATCTGCATTTGTTCTCATTGTTTAACACCACAGAGAGGGTGTCAACATTGTTTGAGATCAATGCATTTTTTAGTCTTGCAGCCAAATATTTTAATATTTAGTGCATGTGTGTGACCATCATCGGTCCTCCCTGAAAGCTGAGCAGACATCCTTTATTAGAACTCTCTATTATAAACCAGGGAGGACAGTGCTACACCTCAGTGATGTGTGGGGGAAACAAAGACTGGACAGGACGAACGGGGAAAGAAATTAACAGGCGGTGCTATTGTAGTTAAAGATTGTAAGGTGGTGTGTTATTCCCAACTATTAACTGTCCATCAATAAAAATAAATAAATAAATCGAAAAAAGAGAAGAAAACCAAACCAGCACAAAAGAAAAAGAGATTCAATAAATAAATAATTAAACAAAACGGTAGTGAGCGCCATAGTTGTGGATGACTTGCTAGTATAAAATAGAATGCAATAGAATATAATAGAATAGAATAGGCCAGAAGAGGACACTAGTGCAAAAAGAGAATGAGTTTAGGGCAGAGATTTTGGAGAGATTCTCAGCACATTCTGGCAGGTCCCATCATTCACTGAAATGGGACTCAGCAGTAGCTGGCGAGACCCCGATCAAATATGCAAGTGTGAAGGACCCCGAAGCCCAGAACAGCAATCACGGCAAGGCAGGGCCAAGCCAACAGGGCACCCCCCATCCCGGGCTGCAGGAGCCACAGAGCGCCGCCCCCAGAGAGCCACCGGGGCCAACGTGAACGACACAAACCCGGAGAACAACCCGGGGACCAGCTACAGACCCCCCCCAGCACACCAAGGCTGACCCAGGTGACCCGGGGCACGAGGACCCACCCGCCACCCTAACCCCAACCCCACCCACCCCAGCCCCCACCAAACCCCCCACCCGACCTGCCCAAGTCAGGCTGCCACTGGGAGCCGGTCAGAGGACAACGGAGCCGGGACGCGATGCGAGTCCAGAGGGTAAAAATGGACAGTGTGGTGGGGCCCGGTGACACCAACAGGGAGGCACCCCGCACCGTCTCCAGGTGACTGCAGTACACCCAGGGCCCCCACCCCCCCGCAATGCGCCCCAACAACCCACCAGTAACCACTATCTGCAGTGTGTTGTGTTTTGGTTGATGAAGACACTCTATATTTTAATTCTACGGCCCGCTAGAATGTTCCCATTTACTTTGAATGGACGTTCCCAGCCTTATGCCTTTTTTCAATAATCAACCGTTGCGCCATTAACGCCTGCTGCCAATGGCGACAAGTTTTGTTACTTCAAATTCACGGTACCATATTACTCCGCAGGTAGTTCAGCCACTTTTAAAGTAAATATTTGCTACGTTGTTAAATAATGGTTAAATAAGTATTATTGCATTCATGGCACAAAAAAAATGCAGTTTTACTTTTTAATTTTATTCTTTATTACAATTGTGAAGTTGTACTTTTTTACTTTTACTTAAGTAAAGGAGTTGAATCAGTACTTCTACTTTTATCAGAGTACTTTTTTTCGCACCAGTAGCTATACTGTGAGTACTTTGACAACCTCTAGAGTTTAGTGAAAACTGTTGACATATGTATACATTCATCATTTATAATTACCTGTTCCTTTTTGCTCAGAACTTTTATTTTATGTCAAGGGATTTTTATGCAAAAGCCTTGACGTACTATATAAATAATGCATTACACGGTGTCAGAATACAGTCCCATTTAACTAATCTAATACGGCAGCTTTAAGAAGGTTTCACATTGAAGTTTGCTTCTAGAAAACCCTGCAGGAAAAACACTGAAAAAATTTAACATGTTGAACTCATATGCATTCCTGATATACATACACAAGTGTGTTATAGAAACATACAAATGCTACACACTCATCCATAGTGCAATGGTTCAACACTGTCAATATTCTACAGAGTCAATGCCAGCATTGCCTTCCAGTAATATCAAATTAAATCTTAAATGACATTAACATAAAGACATTAGTTACATAAAATCCATTCTGTAGTGTTATTTTCCTTTCTTTACATTGTTCCACCTGAGGCATTCGTTTAGTTCTCAACTTAATCCTGACACTAAAATTCCACACTTCTCCACTTACAGACAGTAAATACATTCATACTTCCATTCCCGTAGCTTTACCAAGACAAAAGGCACCTTTCTGTTTTCTAGAATTTCATTTTAAAATGACAACAATAACATAAAGAAAGAACGAATGCTATTTTAATTCACAAAAACAAACCATTTTTTTCCAGACAGCTCACTTTTAGCTCACTCCTCCACCTGTCAGCTCCAGGAGGGGAGGATAATTATTCATTCATTTATTCATTAGAAACATTCTACTGCTGTAAAATACATTCCAAATGTGACTCATGTAACTGAAATTAACCCACAAAGACCCAAATGTCCACCATCAACCGAAATGATAACCTGTTGTACATGTTTAATATTATACATGACAGTGAATGGACACGTTTGGTTCATGTTCAGTTGATGAAAAAGACACATTTTCTTCAGTTTTCTCTGTTTTTCATATTATAACCTTTGGCTTTATAGTCTGAGCTTTTATGAACATCGACAGTTCGTGCATATTTTGATATTTGAATTTTCCGTTTATCAATGGGAATTAAAAAACAAAAAAACACTGGTTTATTTGACCTTCATTTTTAAGCACAAAACCAACAGTTAAATTATGCCCCGTTTTCCTTTCCTTTCATTTTCTTTTTTTTTTTAAATTTCACTTTACAAAAACAAATTCAAAGTCAACAGAAATGAAAAAAAATGGACCAAAAACCAATCATTCTTCATATTTTCTGCTTCGAAACATCCAAAAGTAGCAAAGTAAGTCCTTTTCACAGTGGCTTTCAACACCGATTTTTCTATAAAAACCTCCAAAAGACACTTTTACAGTCAGACACATTGATTTATTAAACAAATAATTTTTGTTGACTTTTAATTTCTTTTTGGAAAGTGAAATAAAAAAAATGAAAATGAAGGAAAAATGCGGCGTAATTCAATTGTTGGTTTTGTGCTTCAAAATGAAAGTAAAAATAAACCAGTTTTTTTTGTTGTTGTTTTAATTCTCATTCATAAATGGAAAATTCAAATACCAAAATATACACTGACCATCGACATACTCACTAAATCAAATACAATATTATACCAGATTTTCACAAAAAACAAACAAACACAAAATACAGTGCATAATATTATAAGAAATGGTGATAAATCATATAAGAAAAGGTCATGTGGGATCTGCCACAAAAGTAAAGTAAAAATAAAGTTAATATAATGTCCATCTGATCATGGAATGTGTCATTTTCTTCCCTTCTAGCAGTCAATTCGGTTTTAATTTCTCTTAAAAATTAAAAAAAAAAAACCCAGAAGATCACAGTCAGCTCTCCTCCATTATTTGATGATTCAGACCAATTTCTACATGATCCAGAACTTTGTGCTGCTTAACTTGTCAGTGAGAGACAGGACCCATATCGTCCTGTAAAAGTCCAGTGGTCATTACGTTGTAAATAGCTCCCGTGTTTCTGGCAACATCCCAGTTTAATTTAAAAAGAGGGCTATAGGTTAACCTCTACCTCTTCCCTTTTATCTGGAGAATATTATCCAGTGCAGTTGTAAAACATATAAGCTTGTATGTGATCCTGTTCTCATAATTTATTCATCTTCTACAGCAGTTCGTTTAATTCTATTACCATTTCATTCCTTTTTTATTAGGCAGTAGGTGCATAACCTCCACATGCATGTACCTTGATTAAACCTGTGTGAACTGGAATATTTACAACTTTCAATGATTCATGTTGAACCTAAATAAACACATTCCAAGGTTATGAAGGTATCCTTATCCACCCTTCTCTCTGTTGCAGATTTATATTTCTTGTCCATTTTAGTCGAATTTTTTCCACTCCCAAATGTAGTGCTCGAATTTGCGGAAGTTGGCAACTTATCAAACTACTGGGAATTCAAGGTCATTTGATCAGGGCTTAGTGACTGTCAAAATGATAAGAAATCAAAAATGAAGTTGAAAGTTTGTGCGGTGGTTTCTACTGTAGCCTTTGACATCACTTCCTTTGTTGTTCTGAGGTCATTGGTTCAATATTAAACACAGATCGATCCACCTAGGTTATATTTAGGCCTTCGCCGTGGACCACGTCTGGCACAAGGGTTAACGAGTCTGCAACGATCGCAAGGAAGGCATCCCTTTGAGCTCAAATTTGACCCCCTGAACATCCACGAAAACTCACCAAATTTTGCACACACATCAGAAGCGTGAAAAATTGTGAGTTGCATCGTTTTTGTCAAGTTTTCGGGAAAAATTACCACTACATAAACTGCTTTAGCTCCGACATACGAACACCGATTTGGCTGAAATTTGGCTCCAACATCTATCAGTCATTCAACAGTTTATCAATAGAAATTGTCATTTTGCTTTATAGCGCCCCCTACAAATGTTTGGATATTTTTGAATTTTTTTTCAGGTTTTCCCTGCTTAAATAAGAATTATTTCATCCATAGCAAAGAAAAATGCAGTTTTACTTTTTTACTTTATTACAGTTGAGAAGTTGTACTTTTTTTTTTAACTTTCACTTAAATCAAGCAGTTGAATCACTACTTCTACTTTTACCAGAGTATTTTTCCACATAAGTAGATGTACTTCTACTTAAGTACAGAATGTGAGTACTTTGACCACCTCTGGCAGTTATGACGACTCAACTAAGAATGTTCACATAACTACAGTGGATAGAAACAGCATATGTTTGTATTTTCTTTTCACTTTTCAGAAAATATGATTAAAATCTGTCATAAAAGTAGATAGAAACACATCTGTTGTATAAAAAAAATAAAAAAACTTCACAACTGAATGTCAAGTGCAGCTCTGGCATTTCAGGTGGATACTACAGTTTGTTTCTTGTGGTGATTTAAAAAAGAAAAAAAACAACAACACACAAACACAATCCTGTCAACTACCACTTACACATGACATACAATGTACAGTGCTCTTCAGCTGATAATCGGGCAGGAGTTCCACCATATTTCCGTGAACATACTGGGATTACAGCACTCAACTCGCTCTGATCTCACCTACTCATGGACAAGGAACACAGTAGGGAGGACAGAATTGAAGAGAAGATGTGTAGTGTGATAAGAGAGGAAATGAAAGTGTGCTTGAGCAGATTGGACAGGTTCTCTGTGCTGCATGGATGAAGGTAAAAGTGTTGAAAGAACAGATCTCAGTCTGTTGTTGTTTCCATGTATACTTCCACTTCCACTTCCACACACACACACACACACACACACACACACACACACACACACACACACACACACACACACATTAAAGATGACAGAGGATATCTTCTTACCACTATCTTGAGCACAGAGCTGAAGATCTTGGTATCTTCTGTCACGCCGCCTATGTACAGCTGCCTGCTGAAAACAGGAGGGTGGTCATTCTCATCCTGCACCTCAATGAACACCTTGGCTGTGTTGCCTAGGAAAAAAAAGAAACAAAACGCATTTAAGTTGACTAATGGAAATAGAGAGTCCAGAAATGTTCCTGTTAAAGCATCATGTAACTTAGAACCACCTGCTGTGGAACATGTCAAACTGACTGACCACTTATGATGAGACATATGAGACATACTGTGTTCATATTCTAATAATGTCATTACATTACATTTATAAATTACATTTTCATTTTTAATACTGTATTTTATATTCACCTCATATTTAACCAAACCCTGAAAGACCTAAAGATATTTTTTGACAGAATTTCCACATTTATTTGTCTTCTATTTCCAACCTTTCTTCAGTCATCTATCACTGTTAGTTCTTTTAGCCCGACAACCATTCTACCAAATGAATCAAAGATGAAAACATCCTGCCAAAATGAAAACGCAAAGCAAGAATCTATGTATTATTTATTCACTCAAATAACACACACACACATATATATATATATATATATATATATATATATATATATATATATATATATGTGTGTGTGTGTGTGTGTGTGTGTTTGTGTGTGTGTATGTATATATATATATATATATATATATATATATATATATATATATATATATATATATATATATATGCACATGCAATGTAAACGGTCAACACTAATCCTAAAGCCATATATTTAAGTACCTTATATATTATAATGTATGTAACATTGTTAAATAGTAAACAGTCAGATGGCCTTTATCTGCCTTTATCTGGGCTCCTCGTCCATCACTTATAAATTGATTATGAAATTATCATAACTATGAAATGTATTGATTGTAATGAGTTGGTGGTCAATCAATAAACTATGTCTATGTCTTTTAATCGGTCTGTATTGTTCAGTGTTGTACTTCTTAGACAGTGGCTCCTCATTTATCACAGGGGTTACGTTGTAAAACTGAAGTAGTCAGCATTATTTTGTCCAATTATTATATATGTTTTAAGCTTGTACAGTAAAGCCCCTCACCACATTAACAGCTGCGTAACTTCTACCTTCTGTCAGCATCTCCAGAAGTTAACCATTGTATTTTGTTAAGGGTCAATTTGACCCATTTCAGTTTTTGAATTGACTAAAGTACAGGTTATCCTTTATTTTTCTTCATTAAACTAAGGTCATGAATTTATGTGTGAAATGTGGACACTTTGATGTGTAGTGTTTATGTACAAAGATGCTGACGTAACCCCCGTGATAAATAAGGGGGAAAATAAAGGGGCTAAAAGTACTAACAGTGATAGATGACTGAAGAAAGGATGGAAATAGAAGACAAATAAATGTGGAAATTCACTCCAAAAATATATTTTTAAGTCTTTCAGGGTTTGGTTAAATAAGAGACAAATATAAAATACACTATAGAATAACAGTATTAAAAATGAAAACATCAAATGTAATGGCAATGCAGTATATTATTGGAATATCAAGACACTGAAGCAGAAAATACAAACTCTTAACTTGGTCACTAGCTGTGAAATAAACATGTCAGCTGAAATCAGAAGTTATCTCAAATTTGTCACGTCAACACGATTCTTTCATGGTCATCAGCTGGACCACAACTTCAAAAGAGAGTCTGAGTTGGTTTTCTAAAAAAATATTTAACAACTTGGTCATTACCCAAAACATCACAACATGTCAAGAAAGCTTTATCTAAAAAAAAAAACTGTTTTTCAACTGTGGAAAAACGTCACACTCGTGTATTTCACCGTCATCTGAGGGAAGGTTTTTTTTTCTCCACTTCAGTCAGCATTATATCAGTCAATCAGTTTTGGTTTTTATTAATATGAGCAATGAGTTTGAAAGTAGTTTTAGTGCACTCAAAATAGAGTACTGAGAATACTGTCCTACAAAGTAAAAAGGCAGTAACTGCACAGACGACAAACTGAGAAAAATGACCTGAAAGTTGTGTTGTTGTTCAGCCACAGTAGTTGGAGGTAGATTATTGGACATGAGGCAGTTATTGTTACTGCATATTAACTAGTTCTATAAAAAACACAGTGCGACTGATGTATGAACTCATTCTGGCTGTGCTTAGTGAATGGGAATTTTGGCTTTTTAGGTCATCATTTTGTTTTTTTATCGTATTGATTTTCACTTTTTATCTCAAAATGTCAGCTCATTATCTCATGATTGTGACTCTTTATTTCATAACTTTGAGTTTTTATGTCATAATTTTGACTTTATCTCATAATTTTGGCTTTTTATGTCAGAATTTTGACTTTTTTATCTCATAATTTTGACTTTTTATGTCGGAATTTTGACTTTTTATTGTATTGATTTTCACTTTTTATCTCAACATTTCAGCTTTATATATCATGATTTTGACTTTTTATTTCATAACTTTGAGTTTTTATGTCATAATTTTGACTATCTCATAATGTTGGCTTTTTATGTCAGAATTTTAACTGTTTATCGTATTGATTTTCACTTTTTATCTCAAAATTTCAGCTTATTATCTCATGATTGTGACTCTTTATCTCATAACTTTGAGTTTTTATGTCATAATTTTGACTTTTTATGTCGGAATTTTGACTTTTTATTGTATTGATTTTGACTTTTTATCTCAAAATTTCAGCTTGTTATCTCATTATTTTGACTCTTTATTTCATAACTTTGAGTTTTTATGTCATAATTTTGACTTTTTATCTCATGATTTTGACTTCACTTAATGCTCCTTATATATGAAAAACCTTCATAAAAACCATTCATTGACAGTGCACCTTATAGTAATAGAAAATACAGTAATTCCATAACCTGTTTCAGTCTAATCCAGTTATTTACTATAAACTATTGGTGCAGGGTTCTAAATAAACACAGTAATGGTCTTTACTGCCTTTTTGTTTTGTTTTACTAGTACTTTTTACAGTTACACTCACCAATTTTCTCCAAAACAACAGACATTTGAGATGAGATATTTTATTACATGACAAAGAATGATTTGAATGTTGTAAAAAAACACAATAACTACATTTTCACCAAAAACTGCAGTTACTGCCTTTTTGCTTTGTAGGACAGAATAGTCATCTGTTAATTTGTTTTCTCAGTTGAACTTAAATGGATATATTTTATCAGCACTAATTTAACCTGATAATTAGGAGTCATGTTTGTTTGGCTGATAGCATTGACTCAGTAATGAGGAGGTTAACTTTGTTTTGATTACAACAAATATTCTGAATAATTGAGACTGAAGGGTGTTGAAGTGACTCCTCTCCCAATAAGGAGATCAGGAAAACAACTGAAGCGGTTTTTCCGATCTGTGAGTGAAATATACCTCTGTAAAAATTACAAAGGGTGATGAAACTCTGCCTTCATTTCCATTTTTCCCCCCAGTTAAATCTACTTTCCTAGCCTTAATAATTCAAGCTGCATCATTTACTGTTAAGGTATTTTTTTTGTTTTCCCCATAACCTGGTGCCAGAAAATACCATCAATAAAAACCTCTGAAAGTTCCACAGGCAATTTTTTGCAGATTATTGGGAATTATAATTTATTATATAATTATAATCTTTTTAAATTTTAAATCTTGCACAGGACTACCTGTAGTTTCAACATATTACAAATGTTCTTATTGTGTTTAACCCTTTAACCCCTGATGCGTAATATTCAGAAAAATTCAAGTGTTTTTTAACTGTTATTTTACTGAGAATTTTGTTGATGGAATTGATGTACAGGTGTCAAAAAGGAACTGATTTAGAAAAACAAAAAGCCCAAACTAAAACTATTGGAAGTAAATTACAATACTAGTTATTTCTTTTTCTTTCTTTTTTTTACTTAATTTTGTTTGTTTGCATTTTTTCCTTTTAATTTTGACTTTTTATCATTATTTTTACTTTTAATTTCACAATTTTAACATTTTATCTTAAAAATATCCTTTTTTTAATCTCATATTTATCACTTTTTTTTTAAAAAAAAATCTCATGACGACTTTTTTTTTTTTAATTTTTCCTAAATTTCCTGCCCATATCCACAAAACTGTGACCTGATCAAACACATTATCTACACACTAACTCACTTTTAAATAGTTTAATTTAGATACTTTTGAAACTTTTCAGATTTTTCCTGGTTAAATAAGTATTATTTCATTCATAGCAAAAATAAATTGTACTTTATTACAATTAAGAAGTTATACTTTTGGATCAGTACTTCTACTTTTTTTTCACATAAGTAGCTGTACTTCTACTTCAGTACAAAATGTGAGTACTTCTAACACCTCTCAATATGTACAGTATAAAGTCCTGACCACACTGCACTTTATGTAAAAAAAAAAAAGCAAAGTCAAGGACCATTTTTCTTCTGGCCACATACAAAAATGTAATGTAATGTCATGTGGCATAGGAGTTAAGGATGCACCAGGGGAATAGGACAAACAAAAACACACTACATCACATTACAGATACAAAAGCTGTAGTGTTTGGCCCAGAGGGGGGACTCCAGGGGACGACTTCTGCACTTTCTCTCCCTCTGCTCTATTTGTATAGAGTAGTAATATTCCATTCTATACATCAGGACTAAACAGAAGCACATAGATTCACTCTCTGTTTTCTCCCTTTCACTCTTTAACACTGATAAAAATGCATAAAGGGAACAGATCCATTAAGAGGAGGAATTGTTGCTAATGCAGAATAATCTAGGGTGTCTTTGAGAATGCATTTTCATTTAGCAAACGTGTTTAATTGATTTTTGGTTGTATCCTGTATTAAAGTATGTGTATCTGTACCTGGTGAGCATGTGTGTGTGGCTGTTGTTTGTGTGAAAAGTATTGATTTTTAAAGGCCTCACAGTCTCAGGGATAGAAACAGTAGCATCGCCTGCATGTTAAAGACAATGTTACTTAACACTTAAAAATATAAATATTAGGACACAAATTCAGTATACATATCCTCTCAGTACAGGAATATGAATGTCTAGTTTTCCACAAACCAACTAACAACAACTTACAAAAAACAAATAAACTAAATATATATTTTTTTATTAATAATAATGAGGCCTGTTGAGTCTGCTGTGATCATAAGAGATGAATCCTTTGAGCTCTAATTTAAACCCCTGGACATGCACGAGAACTCACCAAATTTTGTACACACTTGAGAACTGTGAAAAAGTGTGAGTATAAATAGTTTCGTATAAGTCAGTAAAGAAATGTGTCTACAGCGCCCCCTTGAATAGTTAAATATATTGTCTTAGGTCAGATCACACCCAAGTGAAGTTAGAGGTATGGAAGTCTGTGTATATACAGTATATATATATATATATATATATATATATATATATATATATATATATATATATATATATATATATATATATATATATATATATATATATATATATATATATGTATTTATATAATTTTTATCTCATGATTTTGACTTTTTATCTCATTATTTTTTACTTTTTAATCTCATAATTTTGACTATTAATTTCACAATTTTAACATTTTATCTTAAAATTATACTTTTTTTCATCTCATCTTTCTAACTTAAAAAAAAAAATTGCATGAGGACTTTTTATCTCAATGGTGACTTCTATTTTTTTTTCTCAATTTTTCCTAAATTTCCTGCCTATACCCACAAAACTGAGTAACTTTGACCTGATCAAACATAAGATTTATTCAAGTAAGCAAAGAAAGGGAATGACGCAGAAGTTAAAGATGATCTGACTTGAGATGATCGCTCAGCCAGAATGTCAGGTAAGTTCATCAAAATGTTACAAACTGCAAGTAAAGGAAATAAAACACTTTTACTCTGAGTGGTTGTTTTGTTTGTTTGTCTGTCAGTTTGTCAGCAACTAAATGCAAAAAAACCCATAAAAATTCTGGACACTTTCCCTGCAAGTTGGTCCAGAATAGATCCCATTAAATTTTGGTGAATGTAGGTCAAAGGTCAAAGGCCACAGTCACCAAAAATGTGTTTCTGCAATGATAAGAAACAGGGCGAATCAGATAAAACCTTTGCGGGTAGGGCAGGATTTTGTTGTGACTGGCGCCACTTTTTTTTTTATTTTTTATTTTTCTTAATGCAGCCCAGGCTGACCCTCCAGTGACCCCCAGGTACAGTGAATTTGAAGCACCTGTATTTAGACAGTCCTGTTAAACTGTTCATATTCATGGAAGATATGTGATTTGATATTGTAAAAGATAGAAATGAGTGAAAAATATGACTACTTTTGCTCTTAAGTAAAACATTTCCATCTGTTTTTTTCATATATTTTGTATTTTGTGAGTTGTCTCTCATGATATGCTGCCTTACTAAGGTACAAATGATCAACATTGTTTCATTTAATTATAATAAATTATATTATATTGTTTTCCTTTGGCTATACACATTCAAATTTTTTACAGATTTTGTTTGGGTTGTTTTTTTTTTTACACCAGTTTGGCTCTGTAGTGACTTGTTACTGTATTTTGTCCACACAGTAACTATCAAACAAAATGAACAATATATCTTTCATAGGTTATCAGTAACTAAATGGTAAAATCTCCTTATGTGCTTCTACAACCTGAATGTCATGTGTGTTTAAACAACATTTCAATGAAATTTCTAAACTGGAAACTAAAAAAAAAAAAAAGCAGCACATACTCTATTTCTTTTCTCTTTTTGTTGAATAGACACAACTTGCACCACTGACACACTGCTTTTATCACTTGCCTTGTCCTGCACATGCTGCTCTTTGTTATTATTATTATTTTTTTTTATTTATGTTGCTTGTAATCCTGCACTGAAGTTCATAATTCTGCTGGAGTTTGGGTTTGTCTTGGTTTTATTTATTTTATTTACTTCATTAAGTATTAGGTTTTATTGTTTGTTTGTTTTTGTTTTTTTTTAAAGATCCTTGGATTATTTTCTATTTTAGATTATTATATATTAGGTCACACGCTGCTGGTCCTAAGTACCAATTTAGCTTTAATGTATTCATGTAAATGACAATAAACTGAACTGAACTGAACAATCAGCTGTATGGGTATTTTTCATTAGTAATACACTGTTGTGATGCACATACATAGATGTGTAGTAAACATTAAAATGCTTTCTGTTTTGATACTAAATTTAACATTATACACATCAACCTCTGATCTGTCAATACCTCTGCTAAATAACATCAAAAACACTAAACACATTTTCTTCATCATAATATTATAGCGAGGGTCAAAATGTCTTCACTCGGTTTACACAAGTGTCTTCCTCAAAATAATAATGATTAATAAGTAGTACCTTCTGGGAACCGTTCCCTGCACCGTTGGTGGCCCTGATGCATTCTGATCAGACTGACTAAATGATGACTGATTACTTGAACCAAATCATGTGACCTGGATACTAAAAACACATTAGACTTTTGATGAATGATAAGTTGATGGGCAAAGCCTTCCCATAAAAGCCCCTATAGGATGTTAGTTAATCTCACATTGTCTCATTTCAGGTGTTAAATACAAATACAAGTGACTTGTGAATTTTTTAAAATTTTCTGAATAGTAATAGTGAAAATCAAATATATAGTTTACACCGCTATGTTCATCAAAGTTTCTATTTCTCACCTCCTTCCTGTTCAGTAAAAACTATGTACTTCGTTTAAATTCAAGGATTAAGGGTTGATTTATGAGCTGAGATAAAACTTGATTTCTTAAGCTAAATAAACTCTGTTAAGACCGTCTTGGATTAGAAGGAAATATTCGCAGAAAACAGCCTATTTTGATGAGCTTATACAATGTTGACTTAGAAGACTGTTTCCTTACAAACATAATAATCTTAAATTGTGTATATTTATATATATATATATATATATATATATATATATATATATATATATATATATATATATATATATATAATTTTTTTTTTATTTATTTTTTTTTTTTTTTGTATTGATGTAGATTAAGTGGTATAGCTCTTAGAATGAAATATCAAGCAGTAAAATTCTACAATGTAAAGACTGTTCTGCATATAAACTACTTTAACTGCATTTTTTACTGTAAATTATGACCTTATAGTTCAGTAACATTTTCAATGTTGAACTTGTAGGGTACTATGAGGGCTTGCTAAAGGATATGTACCATTTAATCACTGATGAGTAGCAGCAGCTGGTTTAACTGATTTATTTTTCACTTTTAGTTATATTTAATAACTGATCCACTAAGTTTTCAAACCTGTAAAATCTGTAGATCATGTATCCCTAATGTTCCATATGACTCATTGATGGATTGACATGTGTACTGCCACCAAACAGCAGTGGTAACATAAAAAATGTAATGGATCACTGTTTGATTATGACAAGAATGATACTTAATTATACTTTCTTTTAAGAAAAGCTGAAATCTGCTTCACAAATACCCATGTAAGGAGTATTGATGCACACTGGTGTGATTACATTGGTGCATATTTTCATGTTGTTGTATATTCAGTGCAAAAGGAAACTGAATGTCAACTCACTCCTATAATACTGTGATTATTTGAACATAGAAGAGTCAGAAGGGAAATGCAAGTTGTCCCTGTCATGGGCCTCTGATTTATGTTACAAAAATATAAGTGAGAGAAGTGAGGAAAGAAAATATTTCTTTGTAGTTTGCCAAGACAAGGTGTCAGTTTGTAGATGCCAGGAAAAGCTCTCCTTTTTGTGAGAAACTCTTCTATTTTACATCCATCAGATAAGTGATGGCTTTGTGTGCGTGCGTAATTACAATCATTAGTATGGGAGAGACACAGGGTGTGAGAGGGAGAGCAGCAGGTAGTGTAGGCTATTGATTATTCATAGATATTTCAAATGGATGGAAAGTGAAGAATGAACCCCATTTGTTGTGAGCACTTCATCCATCAAATGAAACTTTTTGCAAGAAAGTCTACATGAAAGAGTATCAGAATAATACTAGAATACATTAAATTATAAAATATAATATAGAGTAAATATGAAGCTATGAACATACTTGGGTGAAAAACTGCCTGTTATTTGTTTATGATTAAAAAAAAACCGAGATGAATTTAAAGGCCATCCATCATTTCAAAGCATGATTGCAGGTGCTGCATAATTATTTCTTATTAAATAATAACACTGACATTTAAGATCTAAATGTCATAAAAGTCAAGCAAAAAAGTGGATATTATTAGTGCCAATAGAAGTTAAAAGATCACCACTACCAGCGAGTTTCACCTTGTACGTAGCTTTGGGGAGACGTCATTAAAACAACAACGTAGCAACCACTGCGTGAACTGCACTGCACCGTCCTGCAGGCTTAAAACTTGGTGTAAAATGCCCAAATCTTGTGCAGCCTTTGGGTGCAATAACCATGTTTGGATGGAAAAGAAGCTGTCTTTTTCCACGTACAGACAGAAAAGGGTGTAAAACGTGCAGCATGGCTTCAGGCACTGAGAAGAATACCTCTAGATGATGGTAAACCCTGGAGTCAAAGTGGAAGTAAAACTAAAGTAGTGGTGTGTTCTGGAGGGTGGGTGAGTGAGGGGCAGAGAAGTATTTCAAACACATGTATGTAACCTACCTCAAATAAAACATATGCTTTCAGGCTCTTATAAGTTCTCATGTATATATGCCAGGACCTTCGACGAGAAAGTCGTAGATGTCTGGCCACTCGATATTAGGCCCCGTCGTTGGGGTCATTTTGCCAAAAACCTGCCGGTAATTTATACAGACATCTCTCCATATGATCCCTGCTAATTTCCATTCATACAGGTCTTTTGCGGAGGGCAGAAGTTTATCAAAATAGTCGTACGACATCATAACAGAGCTATCTGTCTAGTGTTGCTACGCTGTTGTTTTCCCCTGTTAAAATGTTGGCATGTGTTACTAGGTGATGTGGTGACATCACACGAAACTATGTATTGTATCAGACTGAACTAAAGAACGACTATTCACACAAATAGGATAAAGTGGAGCATTAAGGCAAGACATACACTGTATAATATACTGGTGACGAAAAGCATCTACAGATCTAAAATGTTTTTTTTTAAACTAAATTAATAAAATAAAATAAAATAAAATATATTTATTTATTTAAAAAATACCTAATTTTTTAACTACTGATCCTATCAATGTGTGTAAATTCAGATAAAATGCAGTTCCTCAGCCTCTTCATGGTCATTTGATGTGACCCATAAAACAAATGTCATCTTCTACAACATTGATTCACAGGTAAAACTCATGGAATTTGACCAACTGTCAATTGTTGTCTTGTGTTCAGTTAATGAGAACTTTGTTGGACATGCAAATAAAATAAATAAATAAATACAATTAGTGGTTAATAAATGAAGTACATAAAGTGACTTGCTTTTCACCAAATAAAATAGTAATGATAGTAATGATAATTGATTTGGAAGTTAAAAAAAAGCAAGTGAGAATAGTACACCTACTGTCGGCATTATATGCTATTGTTTATTTAAAAAAAAAAAGTTGCATGTCCTTCCACATTGACCGAACCATTTTAACTATGTTTTATCATTCTTTTATTGAATCTGTTTTATCTTTCTGCCTGGTGGCAGATGGTCCAGTCATCTGATTGGTGAGTCCCAGTCATGTCCCGCCTCCCTGTTCACTAAACAGGTTCAGAGGATTGCAGCATCTATTCTTAATAATGACGACCATCCATTACATAAGGAGTTCCAGCTTCTGTCCTCTAGACGGAGGTTCTTAGTCTCTAGGTGCAGGACACAGCGATACTAAAAAAAAGCTTTGTTCCTGCTGCCGTCACTGAGCTCAACAACAAACAGTGACATTAGACTTTAATACTCTATTTATTTTAGTTATTTATTTCATGGCCTGGCTCTGTTTTATATTATCATTATTATTGTGACAATAAACACTTAAATTCTACTTATTTATTTTTACTCTTGACTTGCATCTTTTCTGAGTTTTTATTGTTTTTATTACATTTGTCTTTTATTAATTTGATCTTAATTATTTTATTCTTTTATCAAACCATGCTACTATATTAATGAGAGGAAAGGGTGGAACACTGTGCACTTTGTCCTGTTTTTTGTACTTTTTATATACTCGACCAATGTACCTTAATTATATGTCTTGTGTGTTGCATGTAAGTGTCAAATGAGAGCAAAACGAATCTACCCACGGGTACTAATAAAGTAACCTTGAACCTTCCACACAAGACTGATCTTCCTCAGCATGGCTCTGTTAAAGCAGAATATTCATGTAATAATCTACACCTACACATATTTAATGCGACATAGCACTATATAATCATGATAAACATAAAAAAAAATAGGATGAATAAAAATAGGATTCAGATGAATTGCTACAACATTAACTGTCACAGTGACAGATTATAATATGAATACAGTGCTAAATCTGGGAACACATCAAATATAATTCCCATTATTCTTGTATCATAGACCCTTATTCAGTCCCCACTTCCAACTATTCAGCAGATGCCCTTTCTTACTTTTGGAAGGCACACGGAGATTGGACATGACAACCAGCATGGAGTCTGCCTGGACCCTGAGGACATAACTGGTCACATTCTCATAATCCAGGGGTTTAGCTGTGGAAATGACACCGGTCATGTTGTTCACTTTAAAATGACCTGAAACAGAAAAGAGGGAACAGAGAAAATATTAAAGAAAAGACATTGGTTTCATGACGAATGGAGACAATGTTTTGTGACACATATTGAAGAGCATATAACAAAAACTATTAGCCTCTAGCACTAACAGATAAGACAGGTATATCGTTTTCTACATTTTTTTTTACACTATTAAAGTGAACTCTGAAGGCAAAATCTAATACGTTATCTGTGATTTATAGTACTCTATCCATACAGGATCAACTTGATAAATGTGGAGAACAAAAGAGTGTTTTATCCTTTACATTGAGTACCTTTAACAGTGGAATAAATAGCTTTCAGCAGGTGGTGGAAGAAATATATTTTTACAAAAGTACTACAGAGGAAAACATCATGAATCAGTTACTATATGCAGTCAATATTATACATAAATTTAATTGTTTGATCGTTGTCCACAGTCCACACTGTAATAAAAATGTAAGAATTTGGACTAACATTATAAATCATTTTAATAGATGAATCCAGCTATTGCATAATAATATCCTGGATAATACCACTCTGACATTTAACAGTAGGTTTCAAAATGCCATAAAAGTACAGCCTAAAACAAAAAAAAAAAGCTAAAGTTAGCTGCAGGTTTAGCTGAGCTGTGTAAGTAGGACAACAAATATATCTTCAGCAAGTTTCAACTTATTGGTTTGATGTTGAATGGAGTGTGAAACTATGCAATCAATCAGGCTGAAGCAAAGTTCCCACCAATCACACAAACAGGCCAAAGCAGAGCAGAGTATTTTCAAAACAGTGTGAGAACTGGAAACAGATTTAATATATCAAGCATGTTCCCACACGGCATCAACATTTGGGAGATTTTTTTTTTTTTTTTTTTTTTTTTGCCAATGAAGCGCTGACAAAGCTATGACTTCCAGGTCCTCCCATGTATTGGTTCAAACCTACAACCTAAATGTGATACCGTATTTTCTGGACTATAAGCCGCTACTTTTTTCACATGTTTTGAACCATGAGGCTTATTCTGTCCTACAAAAATAAAAAGGCAGTAAATGCACAGACACCAAACTGAGAAAAATGACCTTAAAGTTCTGTGGTTGTTCAGCCACAGTAGTAGTAGGTAGATTATTGGACATGAGGCAGTTACTGTATATTACCTAGTTATATAATAAAACCACAGTGCGCCTTATATATGGATGAATTCTGGTAGTGCTTTGTGACTGGGAATTTGGACAATCTCCTAATTTTGACTTTTATCTCATAAATTTTTTTTATTATATTTTTAAAAATCCAGTGGATGCGGCTTATATACAGGTGTGGTTTATAGTCCAGAAAATACAGTAATTAGTAGAATCACATGTGTTCAATGAACACATTGAATAAATACATAGTTGGACTTTGACTTGATGAACCTGGAATTACCCACCTCTGCCATAGTGAAACACGCGCATGTGCATGTGTACACAGTTTAATGTTCATAATGTTTAATATAAACTACAGATGGAAATTAGCCTGAACTATAATCTTGCAACATGTGTTTATTAATACGCACTGAAAAAGACAAAACAAAACAAATTAAAACATACGCCTAATGACAATATCATAGAAAATACTTTTACAGATATTACATACCGAGTTCATTTCCTGCCACAATGGAGTAGTAAATGGTCTGGTTGACAGCAGCAGCTAGAATAGTCCCCACTGGTGTCCCAATAGGAGCCAGCTCACTAACTAGAGGAAACCTTTATAAAGAGAACACACACACACACACACACACACACACAGCAGCATTAATGTCATATGGTCACACTGTGAACTGCAATGCAATCTGGGAAAATAAAATAACATGATTTTAACCATTAAACAGTGTCATTATTTACTGTAAATAGTAGAACATCGTAGGAAGATATAAAAATGAAGATTGTTTCAGACTGAGTCGATGTGCAGTTTGTTCTAATATGTTTTTATTTTACATGTTGTGCTGCCGTGACAACAGGAGCAGGTTGATGGATTGATGATGATGATGATGATGATGATGATGATGTCAGTAGAATGTGATGACAGGATTCTCAGTAGTACCTCCAGGGTGGATTCTGCCATTTTAGAGTGAGCGCAAGAAAGTACCAGAGTTTTGCCTCTTTTAGGTTCTCCATAGAATCTGTCATGTTGAGGAACCTTTTAACCCAGTGGTTCTCAAATGCACTCCTCCTTTACAAAAAATTAAATAATTAAAAAAATTCTAATAAATAAATAAATACAATTAATACAAAAAATTTTAAATGTTTTGGAAAAAAAAAATTAAGTGAATGATTGATTCATGATTTTGACTTTTTATCGAATAATTTATTTTATATATATATATATATATATAATAATAATAGGTTCTGGGGGTGTACCACACTAAATGCCCAAGCTGACTAGAAATAGAAACACATGCATATTTCACATATTCCACTGGGGAAAAAAAAGCCACACAATGCATTGGATGATTGGTTTTGTAAATGTTGAGACTAATATAGAC